>CM039679.1:211327109-211749609 GCA_022537955.1 Schmidtea mediterranea | reverse complement strand
CTTGTATTTGAAAACCAGAAACATGTAGAACCGTTTTTGCATTTTATGAACAGTTTACATAAAAACATTGTATTCACATGTGAAACGGAGAGAAAGTCATCAATTGCGTTTTTAGATTTGTTAATTCAACGCAAAGATAAAGAGTATGAGACAGAGATTTATAGAAAACCAACTGATACTGGTCTTTATACTTCTCCAGAAAGCTTTTGTGAATTTAAGTATAAGAGAAATATGGTGAAAGGATTGATTTATCGTTCATGGTCTTTATCTTCTACTTTTGCTAATTCGGTAAAAAGTGTTGATAAATTGGTTGAGTTGTTGATAAAGAATGGATATTCTAAATCATTTTTATTGTTGATGATAAAAGAGACTGTTGATAAATTGATCAAAAATCCTAAGGATCCATGTTTGGAAAGTCTGAATGTAATTTGTCGGATGGGTGTGAATTGAGTGTTGGTCTGGGTGATGGTAAAAATGGATTTAAAAAAATTGAGCCTAAATATGTGTTAGTATTTCCGTACTCTGAAGGCTTTACAAATTATAAAAGGAAGTTGAGTAAACAGATTGGAAATTTAGAGTATAAGATCGTCTCTAATTCGTGTAAGGTACGCAATATGTTTATTAATAAATCAAAAACTCCGGTTGGATTGTGTTCTGATCTCGTTTATCAATTTACATGTAATGGGTGTAATGCCACATACATTGGAGAGACTTCCCGTCATCTCTGTACTCGAGTTCTGGAGCATTTTCGATTGAAGGGTTTGACCAATATTAGTGAACACAATAGAGGCTGTAAAAGTGAAATAGGAATGTCTGATTTCAGAATTTTGTTGAGAAGTTTTAATAATTATTGGGAACGCATGATATGTGAAGCATTGCTGATAAGGTCATTGGATCCAAAAAATAATGTGCAAAGTGCTGTGACTACGAATGTTTTGAATGTTTTTAAATAGTTTACGTATGTTAAATTATGTTTGTTTTTTAATATTATTAAAATAATTGAAAATTTTAAATTACATTAAATTTTTTAAAAAATTAGAACATAAGTGAAAATTACAAAATTTTAAATTAATTAAAAGTGAATTGAATATATTTTATAAATATTTATTTATTACAAAATTAAATTAATAAAAAATAATTTGTTTAAATTAAATGTTAATTCATAATATTTTTAGTTGGTCTTGAGTACCTGAAGATGATAGCTATGCTATCGAAATATATCGTACGAAAAGTTTTTTATTGGCGTTATCTTTTAATAATAAAATAATTAATAAAATCTTTTATATGTATTCATTAAAAAGTTTAACAAAAATTAACGAAAAAATAATTTATTATTTAAATTAAATCCAAAAATATTTTTAAAATTAATTAAATATGTATAATTTGTTTGCGAAATTTATAATATTTATAGTATTTTCTATCCTACTTGATGATGATAGAAAAACTGTCAAACTATGTCGACAGGTAGTTACCTCAGAAAATCCCGTATAAACGGAAAGAAACTGAAAGAAATTTGTCCTTACACTCGAATATAAGAGTAAATGTACAACTTGAAAACCTAGTATGAGAGATTTAAACGAATTAATATATTATGTTGATCAGATTTAAAATTTGGCTTTCGTAGGGGTTGCAATATAATATAGTTTGAGGGGCTCTTCAGCTGGATTTCACATCTTAGCAAATTTATTATGTAGTTGGTACTATTATTATTATTATTATTATTATTATTATTATTATTATTATTATTATTATTATTATTATTATTATTATTATTATTATTATTATTATTATTATTATTATTATTATTATTATTATTATTATTATTATTATTATTATTATTATTATTATTATTATTATTATTATTATTATTATTATTATTATTATTATTATTATTATTATTATTATTATTATTATTATTATTATTACTATTATTATATTTTTAAGTCTAATAAAAAATACTGAACTAACCTTGAATTGTGACGGATATAGATCTAGAAATGGATTCTTTTATGTTTTTGGCAACACAAATACATTTTAGCGATTCTGACAAATCTGACAAAATAACATTTGCTTCAGCTCTTTGGCCGGTTAAATTTTTGGATTGAGATTGAAGAATCGTTTGACCACACTGCCAATATACTTCAGGAATCGGATTACCCAAAGCACGACATTTCAACGTTACTGAAGATCCAGGAGTGACAATTTGATCACCGGACACTTTGATGAAATTTGGAGAAAAATATTTGGCTAAATAATTAAAAACTATGAATAAAATTAAATAATTTAATTAAATACAATTTTATTCATTTATCGAATGTATTATATTATTCAGTGATATTCAACATTTTAATGCATTAAAACCTTTTTTCATTTGAAATTACTGAAGGAGATTTGTTTATTTGGGAACACTTATTCCTAATGTAACAAGTTTGAGACATGTATTTTCAACTTAAATAAACATACAGTCCTCTTTTATTAAAGTAATATATGGTCTTCATCAGTCCATACTTTCAAAGAATCAAGTTTATTGTACCTTAATATTTAGTGATTGTTTCGCAGAACCCTTTAAAAAAGTTGAGGAAACAAAAGGTTACACGGAAGCCATTTTGAAGATCACTGAAATAAATTGAAAATTTTATACGTCTAAGTTTGCATTAAGTCATTTTTTCATAATTATAAAGCTTATTTGCAAACTTATACAATAATAAAAATATGATTATTAAAAATAAAGTAATATGAATGTATAAATAAAAAACTAATCTCATCCCTTATTTAATTAAATGATTTTCGTAAATATTTGAGATTACATCACATGCTCATATTCCTATAATATCCAGGGCCCTAACAAGGCATTATTGTGACCTGTGTGGTTCATATATCAGGCTTCCCCAACACGTGAATTCAAAACAGCCTATTATAATAATTATAATGTTCATGTTAAGATTGTTAGCTATGTATTCATCTCTAGCTATTATAATCGGTAGTAATGATCTTAAAGTTCTGTTGCTAATTGAAAAAAAGGACAGAAACCAATTTTGGGGACTAAAATTTTACAAAATACACACTTTACTAAGGCTCACTTATGGACTAGTCAAACCAGTAATATTAAAGATAGGCTAGTTAGGATGTCGTTTATTTCGTGCATACCATTTAATAATTTTTTTATTATTTGGTAACACTAAAAAAATGTTACATCCTAATTTTGCGCGCCTTTCAGATGTGCGACTGCATCTAAGTTTTCATTTTATGTAACTCCATACAGCATACGCATAATATTTTTTTCACATTTCAAGTTATAGATGTGGTAAAAGACGAAGCTTATTTCAGAATTCTTATTCTACTAAATATAAATATATAAATGAATTTACTGTGATTGGTAGTTTGAATAATTCAGCAATCTTTAATCAGATAGGTTTAATCTTTAAATAACAATTATTATAATTCCTGACAATTGGTTTAGGAATACTACTCATAAACCTTCATTTAATCATACTAAATATTTTCTTGATTGCATTTAACTGAGTGAAATAAGGTGGTGTATTTCTCATTCAAATTAAGGGTTAATAAATCCAAAATATAAATTAATGAAGAATTTCAGTTACCAATATTGTATCTCAAGCAAATTTTGGTAATTTTTCTGCAGACAACGAGTTTTGTAAGTAGACTTTATAAGTATGAATAAAATTGCAATAATTTATTTATAAAATAAATTGAGGACTATAATTAATTTTATAATATTTATAATTATTTTCAATCAACAAATGAAAATTGTACGATTATAAAATATACATGAGAATTATAATCATAGATTCATGCAAAATATGTAATTAAATGGGAATTATTTTCATTCCTATGTATTAAAATTTAACAGACGCAGTATTTCATTTTAAATAAAATTTTCTTCTATAAATTTAAGTTTGATATTTTCATTTATTTTATCAATATCTGATCTTGTTGATTATTGTTATGTAATTATTAATATTTTTAATTAAATCACACAAATCTTCACTGAATCACTTTCAACAGTTAAGTAAAACAATTTAATCTTATTTTTAAATTAAAAATTCATTTTATTTAAACAAACTTAAATTTACTTGATCAGTTAAAAATGTTAATAAGTTTTATGTTTATAGCTGTATTGTAGTTAAGTTTGATGCCGCTCATGGCAATCCCTAATTTGCTGCTTCTATGGCCAATTTTAAACAAAAATAGATTTAAGATAATTTTAAGGTCATTGAGGGTCAGAAAGGTTCGTTAAATGGTCAAATTAAAGTCATTAACATTGAGAAGAAGTTTAAAAACTCAATACCGCTAGGGCAAGAGACACTGAACACACTTCTCATTGCACATTATATTTTCTATGAAATTATAAAATAAATAATAAGCTTGATATATGTAACAAAAATAATACTGTAATATTTTTGCGAAAATGAATTATCAAGTTGTACAAAAAGTTATTACATAATTCTTTAGTTATTATTTATATTATTATTTTTATTCGTTATGATTTAATCCCGAAAGATTTGCTTATGACCGCATTTCTTTGGGAATTCTTTTAGTGTAAACAAACAAAGTTTGTTGAAGCTTTTAGTTTTTTGAACTGTTTATTTAAATCACTAAAACCTCTATTTCAAGACAATAAGAAGTCATTAATTGTTTAATTATTTTATACAACATCACTCATTTCTTTAGAAACATATTAAAGCTTATCATAATGTTTTAAAATTAAAAAATTAATATTAAAGTTTTAAATAAAAAATATTTTTTTAAAATTTATTCAATATTAAAGAAATCTTTTATTTTGTTAATGTTAAATCGAATTTAACTTAATATATACTTTGATTTTTTACCATCCTTGCACAAAGTTTTGACGAGACAAACGTAGGGATTTGATCATTAACCCTCTAATACAAGCGCCCACCTCAAAGCCGACTAGTCGGTGGCACTGATTTAGTGATCAAATAAAATATTTGCTAGTTAATGCACGACAGTGACTACATGCAGGGTTATTTCTATACAACGATGCATGAATCATTGCGACAGCATTCGCAATTTTCCTGTAACAGCCAGTTAAAGTTTGAATTTCTTATAAATATAGAAAATTTATGCATTATATGGTTAAGTAGTGATCATCAAATCTCCTACTTTAGAACATCCATTTCAGTTCATCGATAGTGTCAACCGAGCTACATTACATAATGTTTGCTGATCAAATATTGCTAATAATTTTATTGTACTCAATTCTACATTTTAATTTATGATATAAAATACCTCAGAAATCCAGATTATATTTACCCAATATTAATATTCTAATAATGTATTATTAAAAGAACTTTTATTTGTGCTCACCTCTGATTTTGCAATGACATTAAGAATTTTTTATTGTGAATAAGAAAATTCGTAAATATCAATAAAACATCGATATAATTACTGATTCATAGTCTTAACATTCTTAATGTCATTATATAATAAAATATAACAATGTTTTATAATAAATGTATATGTCCATGCTGGGCCAACAAAAATTTTTAATTTTATATTTTCAAAAAGAAAAATAGTTAATTATATTTATTTAGAGTAGTAATACAACCACTTAACAAGTAGATTTTTGAAATTAAACTAAAATAAAATGAAATCCTTTACTCATATTTGTGATTAAAATATTTTAATTTTGTTTCTAAATGACAATTCTATTCAAAATAACAACCAATGATAATACAGAAAAATAAAAAATAAATATTTCTTGTAATTTACTTAAACAAAATAAGCTTAATTTGCCATTTGACAATTCAGTTGAATTTAAAAAAATTTTACATTTTGGTTTTTATATTTTGACTGTTACCAGAAATAACAATAACTGCTTTTAAATAGTTGAGGTTTAATTAAAGTTAGCAATTAAAAATATATTATCTAATTCCAAATGAAATTATTTTGACTTAAATTACATTATATTATTTAATTCCTTTTCAGAACTTGAAGCAATTAAATGACATCAAAAAACATAATGTTAACAATTGTCATTAATAAATTTTTCTTCCATTTGATAATTAAATTGCAAAATGAGTGAATTCTTACAAAAAAAATGTTTCGATTTTATTTCGTTGTATTGAGCTCAGAATATAAAATTTTATAATAAATTCTTAATATTAAAGATTATTATTATTATTATTATTATTATTATTATTATTATTATTATTATTATTATTATTATTATTGTTATTATTATTATATTATTATTATTATTATATTATTATTATTATTATTATTATTATTATTATTATTATTATTATTATTATTATTATTATTATTATTATTATTATTATTATTATTATTATTATTATTATTATTATTATTATTATTATTATTATTATTATTATTATTATTATTATTATTATTATTATTATTATTATTATTATTATTTAACCCGCCATTTACCAAGCGGTCAAAATAACTGGCTTGGTACGTCATGGGTTAACATTCAAAAGGTAAAACTTATAAAGGTGTATAATTTTCTAATAAAAATTGTTTTTTATAAAAATCATTGTATAAAATACCCATAATTAATTTTATGACAATTCCTTCTTTTATTTTACCCATTTCAACTTTTTATTAGTTTCAAAATTCGTCTTGTTTTAAAGATTATTGGTTTCATGAAATTCTAAAGGAAACGAGAATTTCTTTTTTTTGTTTTTTACAAATAACAAAAAAGCTTCATTAAGCAGAAGGAAGACATTCTACATAATCCAAGTCTTACCAATTCTAAGTAACAAATTATTACAATGCAATACTTAATGGAATAGAAATACATTTATAAATGATTAGTAAATGGTCAAGACCTTATTGTAATAGTTGGGGTTAGATTTACGAATGCTAAGTTTTGTTGGTGAAGCCTTGATCTGGATGATTTTCACGGAACCAGAAAATATTTTACAATCTTCTTTGATGAAGTATTGTTCAGTTTCACCATAAAATGAAGTATATATGAAGTTCTAAGCCAAAGTTTTGAAAACATTTGATTGCTGGGGTAGATGTGGGTTACCCTTTAGCTTCAACATTAACTTCGGTCTTTATGTAAAATTTAGAGAGACTCTTTTGTGAATTTTGATACAAATATTAACGTTATGTAGACTATATTTTCTGGTATTTATGAGTGGGAACATGTTTTATCCTTTTTTTATTATATGAATAGCTTATGTAGTATTATAAAGTTAAGAAATTAATTCTAAAATTTCGTTTCTTGATTTACCAGAAAGAATTTGTGAGTTTAAATATGAAATAAATAAAAAAAAAGTTTCTCTATAATAATAGATATCCCAAGCCTTTATAACGATTGATGTGTAAAACTGTTGATAAGTGTGTTAATAAGCTGAATGGGATTGATGACATGATTTTACCTGATGTTGATCCGTTTTATTTCCTTAAGAGTGCTGCTTTGATTAATACAAAAAGTATGCAATAAATATGACTTATGATGTTCAATGAAATAGTACTGTGGCAAAAATATTAAATTTAATAAAATTAAAAAAATTAGTTTGCCTGCTGGTGCTGGTACTGTTAAAGGTTTGCCTTTTTCTGTGGATTTGAAAAATCTTAGTAAATCTCTTTTAAAATATAATGAAATTGTTAGTCTAATAATGTTTTCTAAGTTTTGTAAAGTTCGGGATATGCTTAATTAAAAATCTGTAATGTTAATGTTCATATTTCGAATGTCGTTTTTCTTGTGTAATGCTACACGAATCGGATAGATTGTCTGTCATTACTGGATAAGAGTTCTTGAATAGAAAAAATAATATTATTTAGTATAAAAGAAATTTAGAAATAGAAATTGTCAAATTTTAAATTGTTAGGTAAGGATTCCTAAAAATATTAAGAACGTATTACTTGTGAAACCTTGATGTATTTTCAAAGTATTTAATTAATTTTATTAGCGTTAAAACTTTTTTATTAGTTTCACATCTATTATAATTTATTTACTAATAAATTTATAAGTTTATTTGTTTTTATTGAAGTTCTAAAGTGCTTGATAATTTCAGTTAAGTTGTCAAATATGTGGCAAAACTGATATTACTTTTGGTTTAAATAGTTTATTTATAATGATATTGTATATTTTGTCAAAGTAAAGAATTTTTCATTTGTTAAATAATAAACTTTCAACAATAATTCATTTAGTTAAAAATTTCAATATTTTTTAAACTTAAATTTTGTTTCAATTAAAACACTTAATAATAATGATGATGATAATAATAATAATAATAATAATAATAATAATAATAATAATAATAATAATAATAATAATAATAAAAAAAAAAAAATAATAATAATAATAATAATAATAATAATAAAATAAAAAAAAAAAAAAAAAAAAAAAAAAAAAAAAAAAAAAAAAAAAAAAAAAAAAAAAATAATAATAATAATAATAATAATAATAATAATAATAATAATAATAATAATAATAATAATAATAATAATAATAATAATAATAATAATAATAATAATAATAATAATAATAATAATAAAAAAAAAAAAAAAAAAAAAAAAAAAAAAAAAAAAAAAAAAAAAAAAAAAAAAAAAAAAAAAATAAAATATTATATAATAAAAAATAATATAAATTATAAAACAAATTATTTAATGAATTAAAATTTCACAATTATTTATAAACAATTATTGTCATATGTTAAAGGAAATAATTTCAAAACGATAAACTATTATTTCCAAAATCTGATGTCGTAATTACTTTAAAAAAACTATTTGAATATAATTTAATAGTTGACTCTAAAAAGAAATTTTTACAATATTAAAACAAAGAATTCACTTGTTAATAATTCCGGCATTTGGGAGTCATCGATGCGTATTTCCATTTTGAAATGTGCAAAATTAAAAATAATGTCTACAAAGATCAGAATAGACAAAAGTTCCGTTGTTAAAATCATATCAATTAGGCGGCTCAAATTCTTTTAACAATAAAAATTACTTTCTTGGCCTTTTCCTGTTTTTCTTTTCATACTTTTTATTAATTCTTTAAAATTGAAATTTGTTTTAATTTTAATGATTATTACGCTGACGCCACATAACAATTATACAAATGAACAAGCTTTTCATTTAAACAATATTTCATGTTAATATATTAGTGTTAGAATATGTAGAAATAACAATAATGTTATTATCTTTTGTTGCCGTCTTTTCTAAATTTGCGTTTTAAAATTTTCAAATCATATGTGAAAAGTGGATTATTTGTTTCTTAAAGCGTTTTTGAACGTACATTGGAGTTCCTTAAGCAAATATGAGGTTATAATTTTCTTGGCTCGACTCTTGAATTTGTGGCTCTAATAATAGGGAATTTTCTCTTCAAACGTTGGTGTATTCACCTACAAGGTTTTCTCATACCAATTCATCCAAAGCAGAGATGTTGAGCTTTCAAAATCGGTTAATTGAATAAACATGTATATTCCCGCGCGTCTCACAATACAAAATTAATTTCTAATTTTTTCAATTTTGTACAAGTATATGCTTGGTAAAAATGTTTACGTGGATAGCTTATATTTTAAAAAAATCTTATTCCTTTGTCTTAGACTCTCTAGGGCTGGCCTGGCTTTTTTAAATCTGGATAGATTTTGATAATCTTCATTTTTTTCAAATAATAAAGTCCCGTGATCATAAAAATATTTATGTAAATCTATTTTATCGTCATCCTTCTAATACTCATGTCTAATAAATTGACACTATTTCTTTTCTAATAAAATTTCTCTTTCAGTTGAAATGTTTTTATACATTGTCTTTACAATTACCAAATGTATTGCATGATTGTAACGAAATTAACTTATTATTCTCATTTATTTTCTATAATTGGATAATTTCTGTCATTTTTAAATTTGTATTTTTATTTTTCATTTCGATCAGCCTAGCATCGAAAATCGTATTGTTGGGGTTCATCATAACTTGATCTTTTGCAATAATTTCAGCTTTTCGATGTTGAAAAGCACCAACACAAGAATAAGTTTAATTCAATATCAATACCAGACATTTTTAAATAATTGAGAATAAATCAACAAGACAATGATCCTAAATTTCAAGATTTTATTTGTTCTAAATCACAATTGATCGTAGAAAATTAGTAAATAAATCCACGTCCAAATCCCAATTACACATTTACAAGACCGAATTCAAAATTCAAAATCGCAAGTTCATAATAACTGAAGCGACAAAACAAAAAATCTTTAAACAACCTCAATTTAAAATTTTTTATCATTTTACAATTTCCATAAATTCCCTCAAAACTCATAAAGTAAATCATGATTCGCATTTGTGTGCGCACCCAAACAACCAAGCAACTACAATCGCGCACACTGACACAAGAAATGAAATTGACTAATAATATCAACATATTTCTCAAATTAAGGCACCGACTTTTAAGGTATTCAAGGTTTTTAAAGTGTCACCTTAATTAATTTTCATCAAACTTAAAACGAATTTAGTGATTTTCTGAAGCGTGGTAATATCTGTTCACTTATCAACCGTTATACTTACTCTTTTATAGCATTTAAGTAACCATAACACTTTCTTTGAATGGCCTTAGAACCTTTTGGCAGTGAACAGTTTCAAATAGCTACAAATTCTGCTATAGCTTTAGATGGTTCAACTAAAAAAAAAGAAAAGCTATTTTTTGCAGTACATTTGACTAATACTTTATTCAAGAACTTTCTATCTATGTATGTTGAAATACTTGGAAGATGAATTTCAGGTTTTTTAACTGGTTCTTGATCTTCAATTTTACGGATTTTAATTTGATTCTTAGGTTACTGTGATATAATTGTCATTTTAACTATACAAAATGCACCTGACAATTATATGTAACTAGCAAAATAATAATTTTACATTTTTGAAGTCACTTCTAATAAATTTCATTGGTGTTAAAATCTCTGCATGTAATATAGAGCAGTGTTTTTCAAACTTTCTGGCATCTCAGAACCCGGAATTTTTTATAGCCAAATGAGTATTATTCAATTATATTATAATCCTGCTTTGTGACATATTTGTCGATCAAAGAGGTTGAATTTATTTAAAAAGGGAAAATTTCATATTAATGAACTTTGATAGTAATTTATTTGAAAAAACTGCCACAACGAAAATAAAAATAAAGTTTTACGATAAATTGTTTTTATTTACTTAAAAAGAACAAAGAAATATTTTATTAAAATTAAATATATGTAAGTATTTAATAAAAGTATTATTAATCCAAAAAACATTTAATTCAAAAAAGCATTAATTTATGTATCAATGGGAATAATGAGCTTGCATTGACTTGCATAAATCTTCAATATTTGGTGTAAGATTTATTAACCATAATCTTACAATCGATGTCAAATTTAATCTATTCCGTTGTTTAGCCTTGTTTAAAGTGACTGTTGAAAATTCACTCTCACATAAATAAGTGGAAGGAAATGAAGAATAGTTAAAAATGCTTTGTCACTTAAAACTTTGTACTCGCCATTAATTTGGATTCCAAACTTACTATGTGATGAATTTTTTCTTACATTTTTCAATGCCACTTCTGATGAGAGATCAGCTAATAAATCTTCTTCAACTATAGATAGGACATTTCTCGTATTTGTGAAATTGAATGGATCTAAAACCCACAATGTATCTGTTCTCGGGTCTTGGCTTACTGGAAAATATTCGTCAAATTTGATAAAGTTTTTTTCTCGCTAGCATTTCTCGATGTATCATAGATTGTGTATCTATTACATTCGGAGCTACTTCTTTAATTTTTGAGACTAATCCTAAATTTAGTATAGACTTTGTGAGAAATTAAAGAAATAACGGAATACCGAAACCGTTATTTCTTTAATTTCTTACAAAGTCTATAGTAATATAATAAACTAAAAGTATTTATTTTTAACCAAGAATGGACAATACTGTTTCTATAGAATACCGTTCGGAATCACAGCAGCACCATATATAAATACCAGAGGAACCACAGATTCGGATCACTGGTAAATGTGCTTGATCGAAAGGTCATTGGCACGAAGCTACCATCTGAGAGACTAAGACTGAACGGCTCTAAGTCTGAATCTTGCCTAAAAATCATGATATTTTGTGCCATGCTCGTAATGAGGCAATATTATTATTCATTAATTCAAGTTAATGGATGTGGCTTAGCCATATATTTAAACTCTAACCAATGGTTTCTATGTTTCAGATGAGGATGAAGCTCAAAGCTTCGCAGTATAAACTGCTCGAATTCTTACGCATCCCGACCGTAAAATAATCGTCTGCAAACGATTTAATGACAACACATAAATCATTAAAAATGATTCAAACATCCAAACTGATATATATGTAAAGTAGGCCATGAAAAGTTTACAAATATTTTTAAAGACTTTTAAACCAAAATTTTAAAAAAATCCACTGAATTTTTCAATGTTTAAAAATGTATTGAAATTCTAACTAAAACTCTCAAAAAATAAAATATATGGTTTTTCTCCACTATTTTTACATTAAAATTCAAATTCGAATGGAATTTCTTACGGAACCCCAAAACTTTGTTCACGGAACCCTAGGGTTCCACGGAACACAGTTTGAGAAACACTGATATAGAGAACAAAGAGTTTTAATTAAAGGTAAAAACTTGACAGATTATTTGTTCGTCAAATACTACTTTGTTCGTAGAATATTAAAACTTGATAAATCGTATCCTGATAATATGCTGTCAGTAGAATAATTTAAATTGATTTAACTTTTGAATATGAATTTATTAGTTGGACGAAATTTTGTTAGTACGAATTTTAAAAACAAAACCATTTTTGTTTTTGTTTTATAAAAATTTGCTATAAATAAAAAGAAACTCAATATATTGTAACAATAGGATTTTTACTATCCCCAGACATTTTATCAAATTTAAGAAAATATGAAGAGCTAAATTTGTCTGAAAATTTTTTACACTTTCACAAGTTTATTTATATGAAACTTTATAATTATAATTTTTCCTTTTTTATAACAAACAAATATCATTTATCCACACTTTTTGACGTGTCAGTATGATTAATTAAAAAATAATTGAGGAATTTGTTTTCAAAATTACAACTTCTTAAAATTTTATTTTAATATTTTAGATCAGTTTTACAAAATTTGAAGTTACATATTTTAAAAGACATTATATGACAGAATGTGCAATCGTTTTTATTTTATTGTTCCTACAATCTTCATTATATTTGTTCTAACATTTTCCGTTATAAAGGATTTTTCAAAAAAAAAATTTAGTTTAAATTTATTTTATCGAGGTAGCCGGAATTTTGGAGCCAAAGTTACAATTGTTTTTTACTTGATATTTATAAGTTATATTTCAGCAATTACCCAAAACCATGCTTCTTTATTTTATATTTTGTTATTTTCGATAGAGAATCAAAAATAAAAAAAGTTAGTATTTGAAAAGCATTCAATATGCAAATTTGTCCGACGCATGCAAAGAATATATTTTTAATATAAATTTTATAATTAATTCATTGAAACAAACAAACCATCTTTCAAAAGTAACTGATAAGTTTCTTCAACGTTTTCTGTAAAACAAAATAAATAATTTATTGTCTTCACGAAAAAAACATTATATTAATAATATGAACAGTTATATTTTCAATAAAAAATTAAAATTCTTTATATAATACCTCGAATCATTAAACGGATCACACTGGAAACGACGGTTCCAAGATTATTTGTTGCGACACATTCATAACCTCCTTCGTCGTCTTCTTGAGTTCTGATAATTTCCAAATTACCATTTTCTGTACAATAAAATGATATAATTAATATTAATAATAATAATAATATTAATAATAATAATAATAATAATAATAATAATAATAATAATAATAATAATAATAATAATAATAATAATAATAATAATAATAATAATAATAATAATAATAATAATAATAATAATAATAATAATAATAATAATAATAATAATAATAATAATAATAAAAAGAAGAAGAAGAAGAAAAAGAAGTAGAAGATTTAGAAGAAATAATAAAATTATTTTGAAATATATTATTGTTAATAATAGGAAAATTGTTATTTTGTAGAATATTCAGCTAATATATTTGTATAATTAAATAATTTGTATTATCAGTATAATTATTTTGGTAAACT
Source organism: Schmidtea mediterranea (assembly GCA_022537955.1). NCBI lineage: Eukaryota > Metazoa > Platyhelminthes > Tricladida > Dugesiidae > Schmidtea > Schmidtea mediterranea. The sequence goes on along the minus strand of CM039679.1, from coordinate 211,735,467 downwards.
ATTCAGATATGATAATAGATGAATAAACATTGAAAGACAATTTAAACAAGGAAACTAGGCAACATATTGTGATTTGTTTGCCATTAAATTTTATGTTGACCATTATTGAAACTCGTTGTGAATATTTAATCAAGGAATTGTCGATTTTAATTTTTATATTTAAATTTAATATTATAATTAGAAAATTCTTTTCGATCTTTCACGGAAAAGAAGTTTTAACAATGAAATAAAATTAGTATATTATTTTAGGCTTTCAAATAATCTATAGATTAAAACAATGAGTTACTTCATTTGTTTGGCCTTAAATTCATTTTCTTCAATTGACAACTTACAATCAGCATTATTTATTATTAAATTAATTTGTTTTGTTTAAAACATTATTTTATGATTTATTTATGCAAATTCGTTAATTATTAAATGTTTCATTAAATTATTTTTTCATTGAGTTTTTTTTTCATAGAATGTTAATAATTGATTTTATGCTAAAAGTTTCGAATTTCATGTCAAATGTTGCTAATTTAATTGGAATGAAAAGATCGGAATGCCTCTAAAATAAATATATTCAATATTTCACAAACTTTATACGACTCACATAAATTATCTAGAGTTTTATTAAATTATTTCAGGCGTTTTAGTTTGATTTAATTTCAAGATGAAATGTAAATTTTTAATTTTTGATAAAATAAATATATATATTTGTTATCAAATATAGTGAAATGTATTTAATCAATTAATAATAAAATTAAATTTTATATAATAATAATTAATATATTTTGTACTTATATATATATATATATATATATATATATATATAATAGCTATACTTATTTTTATATTTTTTATTTATGTTTGCCAGAAGTTTTGAATTGGTTTATTTCTAAAGTTTTTAAAAAATGCATAATTTAAAAATATTTTTAACTCCTATGAAATTAGCGACTTTGAAATAAAGTTCTTGATATGGTTGTAATAATTTTTGAAATTTAAGCAGGACTCCTCATAAAATATAAATTCACCTATTAGAATAATATCAAAAATCGAAAATAGATTTTAAATTTTAAAATTTATTTGAAAACCTTTTTATTTTTAGGAAACAAAAAGGTTAAGAATGCCGAGTTTAATATATGGTATAGCTTGGACATTTCTCAAATATAACTGTCTATTATCGAGAGCTCTGATGCTCTATCTTTCTCCTTGTGCTCTATATAAATTTGACTTTCTCAATACATGTTGATATTGATTCATCACTACCAGTTGTATATTTTATCATTTGTTCTTTATCTTACAATTTTAATATGTCAACTGAATCTCTATATACTTGACTTCCAACTCTATATCCACATTAATCTTTTTAGTTCTTCCTTTTCTATACCAACATTTTCATCATCAGGTAAACCCTGCTGAATCTGATTTATACAAGTTTGGGCTGCCGTTTTACAAATCCCTGCTTCTTCAGCAGTTCTGACAGCATAATCTTTTACAATGTATTTTTTGACGATTTTTAATATTTCTATATTTATAATTGTTTGACGCTTTCTTTGAGCTATTGTTGTCATTTAAATTGAGTTATGAAAATATTTATTTTAGCAATTTTTTAATTTAAAATATTATTTCGATTTCTCATATTATTCTAAAAAGTATATTTAAATTTTGTAACGATGTTTTTATATATTTATGAAAAACCCTATAAAAACATTAGGATTAATAAAGTAAAAAATGCATGTAATCCATAAATTATAATTAAATTAGATATTAATATTATTATAAATATAACATTATAAAAAGATTAAAAATATTAAAAATATTAAAAATATTAAAAATATTAAATATTTAAATTTTCCTACTTGATGTGTTAATTCTCTGATTTTCAAAGTCTATTGGAATAGAATCCTTTAGCCAAAAAATTGTCAGCGTCGGAACTCCTTGAACTTTACACTCTAAGATTACCTTCGTATTTTTTTCATTTACGATAACTGATGATTTTGAAATAATCGTTGGAAAACCGGAAGGTATTTCTGCATAAATTTTCATTCATAATAACTATCAAAATGGTAATATAATAATAATTATAATAATAAAAACAATAAAAAGTAGCAAGAGCAGTTGAATTATTTTATAGAGAATTCAGTCAACGTCGTTTAACTGCAAACTCAATATGTTCCATCGCTCCAATTTCAACAGAAGTTTTTATAATACCGGGGTTCTAAAAGTGGTGCTCATTTAGTATTCAAAAGATTCTGGTTAAGAGCAAAAAGGCAAATTTGATTTTGATTTCTCGCATGTAGGACGAATCAACTGCATAATTATCTTATTTTAAAGTCCACCGTGCTTCATGCTATATCTCTTCTTTTTTGCACTAATCTTCAATTATTTTGAATTTTTCATCTCCAATTTCCTGGAGTCGTCCACTTTCCTCTTTAACAAACATATTGTGTGTGTTATAAAATAATCTCTATAATTCAATTATAAATAGCGACCTTGCATGGTGCTTCACTTTCATATGTTTCATACAGTTGATAAATAATGCCTTACTTTCCTGTTTTGGAAACACTCCATAAACATTGTCAGTATGCATTCACTAGGTAAAACAAAATAAATAATATTTGTGTTTAAAATTTCATAGATTTATTAATTTCATTTATATGCGAGTCTCAGAAATTTTTATCTTAACCACGTAAAATTAAATAAATATAAATAATATTTTTTAAAAAAAATTAAAAAATTAATTTTGATAAAAAATGTTAACCTTGTTTGTTTGCGTACACACTCAGTGATGCATATGAATCTGTAGAACCCAAAGAGTTTTGAGCTAAGCAAGTTATTCTTGTTTTATTGTCATCCAATTTTACCGGATTTATTCGCAATAATGACTTTTTCGGGGAAATTTTTGTAACAGAAAATCTCTTTGGTAAAGTGAAACTTTGATTTATTCGCCATCGAATTTTTGGCGACGGATTTCCGTCAATTGCACAAATAAATATCGCTTGGTCATCACGAAGAACTTTCATATTTTTCAACTTCAAAACAATTTTCGGAGGTTCTTAATTGGAAAAATAGACGTTGAATATAAATATTAAAAACTCATTTAAAAATTTATATATATATATATATATATATAAATATATTGAGGTCATGCCGATCATGTCATTCAAAAATAAAAAAAATCATCCCAAAAATATAATGATAATTTATGCTTCCGCATTCATGCGTGTAAATCTTTTTTTCATGCCTTACTTACTCTGCTTATAAATAATTGTGTAATCCAATTGTCTATTATGATCAACGGATCTTTTCCATAACGGAAGAATAATCCTTTGCTGATTATCTAATAGCAAATAAAACAAATCGTAAATTTATTCGGATCCTTCACAGAGTAACACAATGACAAAACAAATAAATCATATTATTATTACATAAATAAATCTTCAATAAATACATACATAAAAAATTCATTTTATTTTGACATTGAAGAAAAAAAACCTTTCAAATTGATAATTTGCGATAACTGTTTCAAGTCGGAAAACAAAAAGGATTCCACGGTAGAAAGCAGGAGCAAATAGTAAATAAAAGGGAAAACCCAAAACTTCTATTTATCATCTATCAATTGAAACATTAACTGTGATTTTTTTTTTCAAAAGATATTTTTAATCACATTCATAATGGGAAAAATGAGTTTTATCGCAATTCTATTGGTGATAAAATTTATGCAATTACAACATTTTGATGTTTAATTCATACATAAAATGATTATTTTTTACATTAAACAGTAAAATATAACAATAATTTATTGATTTAAATGTGCTTAATTATTTTCAATTTTTTACACAATGATATTTTAATCTCTTTTACTTTATTTTTATCTTTAAATTACATTTTCAACTACTATTTTATATATCATTGAACTTGCGTTAATTTATTACTGTTATTTTATTTTTCACATTTTTACTTATATTTCTCTCGAAAATAAATAAATTTATAAAACAAAACATGGAAATTATCTTTTCAATAATTAAGAATAAAATAAGATAGTAAAATAATTTTTAATAACTATAAATTTCGTTTAATTAATTTTTTAATTATTTTAAATGCGATTCTAATTAACTGTCTCAAAAGCGACTACTTGAAATTGAAAAAATTAGAAATGTTGTTTTTATTTTTTGAATTAAAAATGAAAATTATCATTTTAAATTTGCATGTTAAAACTTCGGTTACGTTCAATATAAAATAATAATTTAATAAAATTTTGTATTTTTTATTTTATTTTTCAATAGTTTGTTTAAAACATAAAAACAATGATAAATCATAAATATTTGTCTTGTTCGAAATTGATTTATTATTTAAATGTTTCAAGAGAAAGATTGTTACAATACATTTTATTTACGTATTGCAACATATAAAATAATATATTCTTAATATTTTAATATTATAAAAATATTTTAGATCTATAACTTTGAGTATAATTTAAAAGTTAATTGAAATTATTTTCAATTTTATTTATTCTAAAATTTAGTTTTCTTTAACCAAAAGGCAATTATAGTAAAAAAAGTTAAGAAAGTGAAGAAAAAGTTAGAAATGTTATTTAATTTATTATTTTAAATTATTTTAAAAAACAATAAAATCTACGACATTGGTAGGTGAATATATTTTTATGGAGCTTGTACATTAATTCGAGAATATTAATTTTGTTAGGGTTATGTAAACATTGTGCAAAAGTATTTTTTAAAAAAAATATGATAACTTACTTTTAGGGGAAAATGCATAAACGTGAGCGAATAAAAATATGAATGCGAATATAATAATTTTAAATCGATTAATTAATTGATTGAACTAATCAATTCAATTAATAAAAAACTCTCGAGTCTGTAAAGCTAAAATTAAAATGTTGTTTTGGGTAAATTTGAGATATCTGGATTGATTTTGCGGTTGTTTTTGGGTGTATTGAATTTTTAAGTTAAACAATCTGTAATTTTTAAATAAATTTGTTTTACATATAGCTTGTTTCAATTGTAAGATTTAAAATAGACTTTAAAAAATTGTTATTTGGAAAACACGAAAATTAAGTTTGTGGATGTAATATTACAAATTAGATTCATAAACTGAAATTAAAAAGAGGAACAATATTAAAATATCAGTGTTATTTTGCAAAAATATTATTTAAAAATTTTTAAAACAAAATTTTATAAAAAATATTTATTTTAATATTTTTAAAATTTGTACAATTTGTTTAAATAATTGATAAGTTTACTATCTTAATTGACGATGACATGGAATCTGTCGAAATTTATCAAAAATGTGTTTCAATAGCACCTATTGTAATTAATTCATTTTCATTTTTATGTAATTAAAGTTTTGTTTAAATTTGACTTCTTAAATTTGTTTATTTTGGTTTAAAATAAATATTTAAATATTTTCAACATTATTATTAAGTTAGTAATATTTATAAAAAATGTATATCCAAGTGTATCCAAAATTATACTTTTATATTTTTAAATCCATTTAAATTTTTTCCATTAATCATTTATTTTTTATTATATAAACAAAAATAATTTCTTTCCAAAGAATGTAACTATTTCATGGTTTGAAAAACAAACTGTTCAGGTTTCATTTAATTAATGATAGAAAATCAAAAATGTACCATTTTTTACCTAACATTTTTTCAAATAATAAGTATCAGATTATATTTCGACCAAAAGTAATTATTAAATAATATATATTCTAAAATAATTTAAACTTAGTTTTACTACTTTCAAATAAAACTAGAATAAAGGTGGCATTAATAAATTTTCAAGATATATTTCAACGTATTAATAAAAAATACTTTTAAAATATAAATAATTCAACAAAATGACATTTTTCATTTTAATACAATCCAAAACTAACTTAAAAATATTCGGAATTGTAACTAGTGAAAAAAAATTTTTTCAAAAATTCAGGTAAAAATGAATATGTTAATTATTAAATCTTTTTAATTCCAGCGCTTTTTAAACTAGTTGAAAATAAATTAATCAGTCAACTTTTATTTCGTGATAATTTATCAAAATGTAAATACTCAACACCAGGTTATGTATACATTTATTATTAAAACAATACAAAAAACGGTTGACCAGCCGATTTCAGGCAATCCTGATAACTAAATACAGGTTTCCCACTAGTATGTATTGTTTTGGGATGTTGTATAGTACACACTTTGTAATTTCGCTGTTACGTTGTATGGTAGCCGTTATGGTGCTCGTAGGTCTTTTTGGTACGTTTGGTGACACACGCAATCATTTAGGTCTTCATATCTTTATAGTCTTTGTATCGTTTATTATCTTTTGATGAATGTGAAGTTTAAGTCGGTTTAGATCTATTTTTGTGTTTGTTTTTTGGTTGATATAATAAATTAAATAATATTAATGTAATAATAATAATTAAGAATTTTTAATTCAATAGTCTATAGTAAGTTTTCTGCGTAATATTAAAATAGAGATTATAAATCGAAAATTAAGAAGATAAAATTGAAAATATTAATTACGAAAAAAATGACTTGAAAAGTCAATATTATGAAGGTTGTTTTTTATATTATTATTTAATATTGTAAATTTAATATTATTATTGTGTTCTCATTTTTATTCATATTGTAAACATACATACGCACTGACAACTAACACGCGAACACACCAGCTAGCGAGGAATCCAGGTGAAAAACCACGGAAAAAAGCCAAAATAAAATTAGATAATGTTTCAATTATCAATTCATTCAATGAATATTTAAGTTAAGCAAAACCATAAAAAGTATATTAAAATGGTTAAATAATTTTTGCAAATGAAAATTCAAATTATGTAGACAAATTTTCATAACTATTACTATTGATTACACAAATGGTTGACCAAATCTGAACACATTTCAAACAAACCAATTTTTGAATTGAGCAAATAAACTATAAAGTTTTATTGGAGTTTATTTCATTGGCTTTTTTTTCCTTGGCTTTTTTTCAGGCATCCGCTAGCCAGATACAAATTTTTACAGGTGACTAGATTGGGATCAAAAAATTTTTAGTACATAAATACTAAAAATATTTTTATATAATAATTAATGTGATAAATTTTTCAAAATAATATTAATATACCATTTTCAAATTTAATGTGCTGTAAGTAGACAATTTTTCTCACAAGTTTTTGATTCAAGTATCGAAAAATTAAGTGTGTAACTTAGTTTGAATTTAATTTTTGAAATTTGATTTGGATATATTTTCCAAGCAAATATACTTGTGTCAGACAGTGTACACATTATTTATGCTTATAGCAGATTAAATATCGAAATGGTGTCAACTACATGAGAAAAACATAAAACAGTCTTCATAACTGAATTTCAGGTTTCTTAAAATAGTGATATTTTTCTCAAGGGAGCACTTGAACTTTTTTCATTGATCCAATTTTCAATAATAAAAAAATTTTTTTTTCAAATAATTTAATCACATAAGCAAATTTTTAAATCCCAAAATTAGATAATATTCAAACAAAATGCAATTGGTGAATTTTTCTAAAATTTCAACTTAAAATAATTTAACATAAAATATTTTCATTGTTCTTTTTAAAAATCATAATTATATTTTTAACTCCAAAAATACATGAAGCAACTGTGATCTAAAGTTCAAAAAGTGATGACTTTTAGATGCGTATTTGACATGAAGCCTCAAAAGGCTTCAAAATACAGAATATATCTCTAGCAAAGACGGGAAATAAAGATAATAAAAAAGGAAAATGAAAAACGATAAGTAAATAAAATACACTATTTTTTTTAAAATTTAAAATTATAATTATATTTTTAAAATAATAATTATGCGTTGTTGCTATGCTAGCAAATATGGGAGAAACTTTTTTTGTAAGCAAATTAGTCTCAGTTCTTTAAACAAAGTTAGCCACCAAGTCTTTGCAAATATCCTCAGAGAAAACTGTTTAAACAGTGTTTTAGTGCCATTTAGATATGTATTTTCAGTATAGACTTGTTCATGTATATTAGTAATTAATTCTGTCAATATTGACGAATAATATTTGATAAATGTAATTTAAGTAGAAATATTATAAAAAATTTATTAGAAAAATAAAGTATAAAAGTAATATAAACTTTAAATTTTGTAAACTTTTTTTTCATATTTTTATTATGTCTTTATTTAATAAACATAATTACAGCAAACTTTTGTTGTAGCGTCTTTTTATGTTTAATATGATAAATTTACAGGGATTTGTGCCATTGTTTATGAACAATCTATAATTTATTTATGTTATTTTATCAAAAACTGTTTATTTTATTCTTTTACTGTCTAATATTATGATTTTATTATATTTTAATTTTTTATGATCTTCATTGATTTATATTATTATTTTTTTATTATTTTAACTTTATAAAAAATCTGAAAACATTTATGGGGTCTTATAATTCTTAGAACAGACTTCATATTTTATAAGACGGCACTGTATTTTACATTAAATATAATAAAATTTTTAACACAATTTGTTTAAATCATCAATATTTTAACGAATTTTAAATACTTATTATATAATTATATTCCGTCGCAAACATATGTAAACTTAAAAAAACTTATAATTAAAATTTAAATCCAATTTAAAAAGTTCCCGACACCAACTTTTGGATTTAATAATTCTTGGATAGCTCCTCTTTCGTCCCCATTAGTTTGGTAAATAATCTGTGTTTGTTTCCCGTAAAGCACTTGTATTATTTGTCAGATTTCTTTGTGTAAATTATATTTACGTAATTTTTTGCAAACTTCAAACATTCAAATTCCAATCTACTGTTTTTCTTAAACAAACGTCCATAAATAGAAAGAATTGAACTCCTTTCCTCGAAATTTAAACAGACAAATCACATTTTTAATTAAATTACTTAATTAATGTTTTATTAGTTTATATTAATTTAACTTGTATATATACGCTTTAGACTATTTGAATTTTAATTAATTAATTACATATTTGATTTAAATGAATAATTAGTGAAGTAGAAACATCAAATATTTCTTCGAAAATCGCCATAATTTCTTTTTTTATATTTAAGATGAGGACTTTAATTATTCTCAAACTACCTCATTTATTGTGGATTTTAATATTACATATTCATATTTATTATTAGTTTTTTATTACATTATTGATGCTCTTTATTTTTTTAATTAAAGTACTTTAGTGTATTATTAAAATCTCTGTTTAATTTAAATAATTTTTTTACTTGAAGTTAATTTTAATTAAAATTTGTGGTGCAAATGTAAGATTGAAGTTCCTAGCTTTTGTTCATAATTTTTATAAAATTAATGCATAGAATCTTTTGATATTCCAAACCAACAATAAAAATTTGGTTTTGTCACTTGTCAGTACTTTGACGTGATAAATAAAATTTGCGCCTCTTGATATTCAAAATATTCAAATTTGACAGTCACAATGGCGGCATGATAACGCAGGTTGACTATATATTTATTTACAGATTTTACTGAAATTGTGTTATGTTTAACAAATAAATGCTATAAAGTAAATGATTGCTGAAATTCCGATTGACTTTTCTAAAAGTGCTGTTGATGTCAATTTACACTCAAACGTGTTTATGTGCGGTATTTTTAGTGTGATGTTTTATATGTGGTATATGAGAGCTACTCGTGAAGTTTTGTGCGATTTTTTATGCGTCTTTTCTTATGCGGTCTCTATCCATCGATCAAAAACAGATTTGAGTGCATATTTAACGCATTCCAGGACAAGACGGCATTTACAGACATTTAACAAATCAGCTATTAGAATAAGACGTTAACTCCCAATAGCTAATGCATTACAGTATATATATAACAATTATACATGTGTCCATATAGAAACACTATTATATTCCTGCGTAATTTATGGTTAAAATTATGTCCGGGAATGCGTTAAGTCATTTATACAAGTTGTTAGATTTATTTAAAATTGGTTATTCAACATCTACTATATAACGTCTTATTTCAGTAACTTAAAACAATCTAACAATATCTTTTTAAAGCATTGAAATTTTTAAAGTGAAAATTCGATAACCAATTTACCCTCCTTCGCCTCTTCTCTTCCTAAGGATCAAAGTTTATTTAAATTGCTTATAAATGAATTATATTTTTTTGAATTATATACTACTGACTAATTAAATTACATAATTTTATACAACCATATGAGTTTATTTTAAATTCGAATCCTATAAACACAAGAAGTACATCGAGATAGTTCTAATAATACAAAAAAATGTAGAAAATTTAAAACCAATGGTAAAAAGCATCAATTATTAAAATTCTAAACAAAAAGATATTTCTGCAACAATTTTTACAGTTGAACTCCAACGAACAATGAAACAATATTTACATATATAAATGCCTTAATATCGGTGGGTGACTGTTACGGTTCATTTGAAAGATAGCAGTCAAAAAATTAAGAGGAATAAAATAAAAAAATAATAGACATTATTTAAAGCTTTGAAATGGAGCTCTGAGTCATATCATTCAATGGGTTTGAAGAACCTTCAGAGATAAGGTTTATGAAAATACAGTTTACAATGGATGATTTTATTAAAAATTGTCTGTGTGTATTTAAAAGACAAAAATAAAAAGTAATAAAATTAATATTATTTTATTAAATTTTGCATTAATGAAGTAAAAATATTATTGTCAATAAGTTTAAGAAAAAAATTAAAGTCTAAATCCTTCATCCCCTGAAGGTTTTGACCTACCATATATAAACCATTCAGAGTAGAATATAAATCATTGAATAGAATACAAATAAATATACTTTCTTACAACAAAATTGTGACCATAAAAATTTGAGAACCCTTTAATTTTTGAGGAAATTCAAATATTTTAGACCCTTTTTAAGGTTTTGATACAACATGGCTAAATCCTTGAAAATCGAAGTAGCGCCATTAAATACAGAACCGAGTACTCTATATAAACACAAAAGAATGTGACCATAAAGGATTAAGGAATCGTAAAGGTTTTTGAAATCTGGACAAAAAAATCGATATGAGAAATATTTGACCGGATTGAAAAAATTTTGCGCACGAAGAAAAGGTATTGAGATGATTTATTATTTTTGTTATTTCTCCTGAGAGATTTTTTGAATATATTAAAATGTGCACCGAGTTGTGAAGAATAAAACAAAAGTATTTGGATGAATAACGTACTTATTCAGCCAATCAGAAGACTCTGTGCAAATGGCACACATTTCAGTACAATTCAAACCCTCTTTGATATAATAATGAAATATAATTAATTATATAATGACATTTGTAATTCATACTTTTGGTTGACAATTTAATGACAGTCCAAATTTTGAATAATAACACATCAAATATAAAGTTATTTTTGACAAGTTATAAAGCAGATTTTACATATAGAGTATATTTTATTAATATAAGAAGTTCTTTAATTTTCAACTCTAATTTCTTTTATTTTGAATTGAATTTATTAAAAAATATATTTGGCTATGAATCAGTAAAGATATCGATATTTTTTTTGATATTCACCAATTTTCGGCACAGCCTTTTTCAAGTGATTATCCTAAATAATTTATTTTATGACCGGTTTTGAACTTGTTGCAATTGAAATTTTTATTTCAATAATTTCAACAAATAGACATTCGTATTATTAAATAAATGACAAAATAAGCCATCATTGCAAATAGTATATAACAGTAAATGAGAAAATTTCAATTATAAGATAATCTTTTTTGATTTCGTTTTTATATTTTCAATTTAAAATCAAAAACTATGAAATCTAAAATTTAGAATATTTCTCATTTTTAACACACTATACATTTTTCTTATTTACTTAAATTAATTTAATTACAAATTTAAAATTATTTTAAAGTATCTTTAAAATTTCAAAATTTCTACATTTACGTCAACAAAAGATCAGACTAACAGTTTCTTTGATATAATTAATTATGATAATTATTAAGGGTAATTTTTTTTAATTAATGCTACTTTGATTTAAAATTAAAATATTTAAAAATTAAAAATTTTATTTTTTCATTGGAAAAACTTACTATAATTTTCTCGAAAATTTTTCTTAATAAATTCTATTAAAATTATTATTATTAATGGAATTTATCAATGTTAATATTACGATTCTAGGAGGTTTCACCATAGGAGGTTTCACCATAGGGGGTTTCACCATAGGAGGTTTCACCACATCGGAGGTTTCACCATAGGGGGGTTTCACCATAGGAGGTTTCACCACCCACAAGGAAGCATTAATTATTCTAAATTCATTTTTCTCAGCATATAAGTTTGTATATAAGCTGATTAAAGGTCCTTTAAAGTAAATGGATGAGTTTTAAAGTAAATGGACGAGTTTTAAAGTAATTCAAGGGGTTATAAACTAATTCAAGAGTTATAAACTAATTAAGGGGGTTATAAGCTAATTAGGAGGGTTATAAGCTAATTAAACAATTTATAAACTTTATAGCCATGGTTATAAGTTAATAAGGGCGCATTTCGCGAAATACTCTAATATACACATAAAAGAACTAAGATAATTAAGATAAAGTGACACAGTAACATGCAATAGTAGTAATAAAAAGTCTATCACAAAAAACATTGTAATAAAAGTTACATAAACCAAAAATGTCACTTAGAACTGTTAACGTTTGCTTTATTGGTAAGACAAGTGTGCAATCGCACGTAAGAAAGTCAGGACGTCTGTCTGACCATATGAACGAATTGCACGAGCCGTCCTTTCCGACAGTAGTCTGTAACGCTTCTCAGCTGGTTGCTGGACGCCCGTTAGTGCTTGCAAGAACGAAGCTTTCTGTTTCGCACAATCGCCGAGCAAGCCTTCCAAGAAGCGCCACATGCTTGGATGACTACACTGCGGCTGGGTTGACGCCATTAACGGATTGTATAAAGCTGAAAGAACAGCGTAGGTACGACTTTAAACGTCCCGTCAGCTAGCCACATTTTCGCACGTGCTAGACCGTCGAGTAGATCTGCGCACCCGAAAACGATTATGCGATCTGTTCCTGCCCCAGAGTCGTACTTAACAAAATCTGCAAACCTTTGTGGGATATCGAAGTCTGTATCATGTGGAACTGGTGGCATAGTAGCTCCGCGGGAGTCATATAACATCTGACGATGCAGACGTAAGGCACGAGACAGCGTTGTTTTTTTGGTAACGCCATGAGAACATGATCCGGAAGGGTTGCTGTAACAGCTGCTTGTGTTGCAGATGGCGTCGCCAATGTATCTTGAAGACGCTGTTTCATCTCGCCGATGGCTCGTCTTGCTAAACCGCGACTGTTGTTGCCTTCGTGGGAATGGGAAGGATCTTTGTTTCCAACAACCACAAGATCTCTTGATATCACCATTGCTTTACACTTTAGAACCTGTCCCTTACAACAGCGCCACACAACCGACCCATTTTTCAACTCCCTATGAAACCAGAATTCAAAACCTCTATATAGTAACGTTTTCTTTCCCCTAATCGACATACCATACGTAGCTTGACTACCCATGTTTATGATTGAATTTTATTATAGATTACTAATCTATAATAGGGTATTATATAGTTGTCTATTAATAGTTATTAATTTGCTGTTATATCATATCATAATAAATTTAACAATTGAATTCAAGATGGTGAAACCCCCTATGGTGAAACTACCGATGGTGAAACATCCGATGTGGTGAAACCTCCTATGGTGAAACCCCCTATGGTGAAACCTCCGATGGTGAAACCTCCGCGTACCAATATTACAATATTTTTACTAATATTTTTTTATTAATAAATGCGTGAAAGTGATATTTATAATATTTTTTACATATAACAAAACCCATTAATAATTTCAACTTATAAAAGTTTAATAATGATGGAATACTAAAATCTTAATAATTAGAAATTTTGTTAAATTTTTGGAAAATTTCCCCAACGGTGTTGTCATAATTTGACAGACACGGATTCCGATTTAATACTGAAATGAGATTTGTTGAATAATTGCTAATGATGTTTGGTATTATTTACGCTTCCAAATATATATGCCATTTTCTTTCTAAGAATTGAAGTGAGTTTGAAGCGTGCCGACATTTCTAATTGTTAGGTTATAAAATAACGAAAGTTGTCAAAAGAAATGGCATTAATATATTCTGTTGATATTTGAAGAACAAGTATGTATTATTTGGTGCCTAAAGGAATTTATATTATTATTATTATTCCATGAGAATTTTAGAAAAGTTTTGTAACAAATTGATACTATTAAAAATACCATAATAATTGTATTGATTTCTAATAATAATAATAATAATAATAATAATAATAATAATAATAATAATAATAATAATAATAATAATAATAATAATAATAATAATAATAATAATAATAATAATAATAATAATAATAATAATAATAATAATAATAATAATAATAATAATAATAATAATAATAATAATTATAATAATAATAATAATAATATTACTTATTGGTTATAATGATAATATATATATCTAAAGAAATATTCTCTATTTAATTTCAAATATTAAATATAAAATAATATATTAAATATATTAAATGTTAGAAAATTCTAAATTTTGATGGAGCTGTTATCAAGATGAGCATAAACTATATAATGAAAAAATACAAATAGCATCATCAGATACGTTTCATATGTTAAAAAAAGATGTATTAAGTCAAAAATTATCATAAATGCAAATTTTTAAAAATAGCTCATTTTTTAATATAAATTATTTGCATAATGTTAACGAGGAAATTTAATATAAAATTTACTAAAAACGTTCTTAACATTTATGACTTATATCATTACATGTTAACATATATAACACCTTCCGTTATCTGCCTTGGTACTACTATTGTAACGGTCTTGTTGACATAGCATTGAGCGTTCTAATAGGGATTTTAATTCTTTGACATGAACATCCATCTTATCACCCAGTAATAAATCTTTATGTTAGAATTTCCTGAATGGTTTTCATTCATCTATCTCAAATGGTTTTGATAATTCGTTTTTTCTAAAATTTATCTAACATTCATTGTCCTATTGGTTTTCTTTAACGGTTTTAAGACTGAATATGCTTGTTTATTTAGTAAAAATTATATAACATTCATAACATTCTTTACGTTCTTTGTCTTGACGTTCTAAGGTCTAATTTATCTAGTCATTCTTCTACATCGGTACTTTTACCATCGTATTTTCCGACGTTTTTGACTTTAATTTTATTCATCTCTATTGCATAAATAGCTTGTAAAACAACACGCCTTTTGATATTCCTTTTCCAATCGAATTATTTTCTTTTATCAATGTGAATTTCTTAAGGTGTAACAAATCTCAATATCCATGAACTTGACACATTTTGTTGACTCGCGTGTTTTTCATCTTGTGCTCTTACTGCTTTTTATATTATGCACTCACTAAAAAGCGGGAACCTATTTTTTTGGACTGTGTTGTAACATTTAATTACAACATATTATTAATGATTTTCTAATATGAATTTATTTTTAATGTTTGATAGAATATTAATTTTATTTTTATTAATCATAACAATACCTTTTTGATACCGCTGTAATTGACTACATGATAATATTAAGTCGTGATTATGCATCTGCATTATTATGTTTCTCACCTTTGTGACAATTTAAAAAATTTATCGATTTATAGTCAGTCTTTAAAAATAAATTTCTTTCCATAAAGTTAATGTTTAAAATTTTGAGAAAAAAATTTAAAAACGGATAACATTTCTTTATGTGATATTTAATCTCGTGTTTATTTATACTTTTTGTTCAATCTTTTCTTCATTATTGGTGCGTTTTTGGATTAAACAGCAATTAAACAATTGAAACTATCATTTATATTCAAAATTAACATTTTATTAAAGTCGGCATGGCCTAATACTGGTACACTGGTTAAAATATGTTTTAATTAACTAAAATAACACCATATTGTCTAAGCTATACTTAATCTTTGCCCCCTATCAAAGATTCCAATGAACGTTGAATTAATTATGCGACTCAGAAACATCAATTCAGATACTTTGAATTTGCATTTTTCTAGATTAACTTTCAGTCCAAATTTTCTAATACGAAGAAAAAATGTATTAATACTTTATATCATCTACATTACACATCATATCACCTATTATTTGATGGTGCAGCAACCATTCCAAAACGCTCCCAATTAAAGATAAATTTGTCATGTTTTAGTAATATAAATTAATTAAATCTATTGATGAAAACTATTTTGCTCAGTTCAGACAAAATTAAAAAAAGCCAGTATAACTGAATTCGAATATACAACACTAAAGTTTAAAGACATTCATTTGTCAGAAGATCCTTTTTAGTACGCATACAATTAACAAATTTCAAGGTGATTCACATATATCTTATTTATTACACATAAAAATATATGAGAACCGATTGACTATTTCATAATAGGATTAATAATAAGATTGTTTTTTATACTAATTCTATTTTTCGATTCATTAATTTCATCACATATTTACTTTTATGACATAATTTTGTTTAGTTTGATTTTTTTATTTGTGTTTGTAACTGCGATATTGTTTTAATCACCGCACCGGAATCACATTTCCTAGATAGTATTTTATAAGAGAAATTTACAATGAAAAGGAAAACGTTTAGATTATCATACAATAAAAATTAAAAAAAATTATTACCAACACAATCAACGTATTCAGTTTTATTCGAATAACGTTTATTTGGGTACAAAATTTTTAAATAAATTTTTAATTTGTTTGGAATTTTCTAAAATACAAAATACATACAAGCTTACAAAATGAATACAACAATAATTTAATACATTATTGCAGTCGATAAAAACTTCTATAATATAAAAAATTATAAATAATATATTTTATATGAAGCACACAAAACTAACTATGTATCAAAATATCACAAAACAATTAAAATGCTTATATTATAGAAACACAAACACTTAAATGTGTGTTGAATTTTTTCATAGAAATTGAAACACTAAAAATCAAAATACTAAATATAAAGTGAAAATTATTAGAACTTCAAAAGATTTTGTTAAAAATTATTAGTCATTTTTTAGTTGCATTCTAACCTGTATTATAAATAAGTGGCATCTAGAGGTCTAGACCCCCTCTCCTTAGCGGACAACTTGTTTTATTAAATACTCATTTTAAGGTAAATGTACATTTTATTTTAAGGAAACGAAGAAAGAAATTCGTGATTTTTATCCAGTAAACTCTGAATATTTCGAAAACCTTATTTATGAACATTTTCTGCAATTAGGTTAATTTAAAATAAAAAATATCGAATATATTTTGAACTTTGTCGATATGACCATTTAAATATTTTTTGTTTAAATATAATTTTAAAAACAAGCCTTTTAAATAGGAACAATATTAAGAATAGAAAAAATTTTGCAATCAAAGAGAAAAAGAATATATTGATACATCGAGAAGAAAATCCAAATATGACTCAAAGTTCAATTTAAAATTTTAGTTGGTTGTGCAAACAAGATTTTTAAAACAAAAGATTACATCAATTGACGATTTTTAAAAGAAATCGTAAGTTGACGAAAACCAAAATGTTTGATCAAATCTTATATCGATGGTTTCAAAACAAACGACAAAGAAATGTTGTTGTTAACGGTGAAAATCTAAAGAATATGGGTCTAAATCTCACATCCAGATTTAATGTTCAGGATTTCAAAGCATCAGAAGGAGATATAATATTTCATTGTTTAAAATTTGTTCAAAAATAACTTTTGCATTCATTGAAAATTCATTCATAAATTTTTTATTAGAATAGAAAATTATTAGCAATTAATTTAAAAAAATTTTTAAATGTTGATACTATTTATTTTGTATATTTGAAAATTTAATTTTTCAAATATTTTCAAATTAATTCCAATAATTTTGAAAAAATTAAAAAGTTTCAAATTAATTCAAATTAATTATTTTTTTAAAAATTTAAATAATAATTATGTCATGAAAATACACAAATACTTTAAATTGTGAAATTTCTAAAATTCGATTAATTCGAACAATAATTATTCATTTTAATTAATATGAAAACTCATATTATTATCTAACTATACATATTAATCATTAAATTAAGGTTTTCATTATTCGAAATTTATTTATGACATGTACACATATGTAATAAGGTTTATAATTATTTTCATATAAAACAAAACAAAATGAAATTAATATTAATTCCATGACTCAAGAATATTTTTACACATTAGAATTTTTACAATTTTTAAATTCAAATTAACTTTTAACATTTGTTTTACTACTTCACTATTTTGATATGTACATTTGTTTAATTTATTAGAATCAGTAAATTTAAACAAAGGTAAATCTAATTTATATTCCAATCTGACGTGACAGTAATAGTTACACTATCTCGGAGATAATTTATTTTGGCAGTTAGATTAGTATAAGTCCTTTTTGATAATGAATTTTCACCAAATAAGCAATTGTTTCATGAAATTAATGAAAATATTTAAATCGAGTTTATAGAATTAATAAAAGATAATTTTCATTCTAAATTTTGAATTGTAATTTATTTATTTTCATTTTATTAAATATTGTCATTAAAACTACTTTTATTTTAGCCTTGTTTTACTACATTTGTAAAAAAATGAATTCATTAAATTCGCCGCATTTTATTGTTTATTCAAACTCTTACTGTATCTGTTTTGCCGATCTCAAATTTATATAGTTGAAAAAAATTTGCTTAATATTCTATTACCGTTTTTGTCTATAATAACATAATTATCCATATTTTTTAAAGACTAAAAATTTTTTGTTTAAATTCAAAGACATTAATTTATTGATTTAAATTTATTGGCATAATTTCTATATTCAAAAGTTTATGATTAAAAATTGTTATATATTTTTTGCCAATAAAGATGCAGCAACTTCAAAAACGGAGCATGTCTTTTAACTGCTCTACCCATATGAAAGTACGTGATACGGCAGCTATAATATTGCCCGAAAGCAACAAGCAAAAAATGTAATAAAAAGAGACGTGAAGTCGAATTAAAACCGGTAAAATAAGAATTTAAATAAACAATAAAGCACGGGGAAATTAATTAATAATGCTTTATTATTCAATAAAGGTAATTTTAATATTTAAATATTAAAAAGGGTACAATTAAGGTAAATTAAAGTATGGTAGGAAGACATAAAACTAGAACTAAAATAAGGCCATTTCATAAATGACGTAATGCAATTTTAGCGCATTTGTGATAGTCCCATCCTCATATACTACACTGTTAAACTCTGCACTTCACTCTAAAAATTTATCATGAAAATATTAAATATAGTATTAAATGTATAATTATTCAATTAGCTCGCCAAATATACTAATGCACTCAGTGATCAGAACGATTAAAATTTGAAATATGAAGTCATTCAGGACAGGCCTCTAACGTCATAATCTATCAATATGATATAATAGTTACATTTTTAATTAACAGTAGTAATTATATTAATTAAAAAAATATATTTTTATTTTCATTTTAAAATCACAGGGGAGGGTGGCACTGAAATTTCTATGTTTGGTGATACGTTTTGTGTGCATTTGTTTTATATCAGGAATTATGGATTAGTTGGCAAGATTTATTTTTTGTTTATTTGAATTAAATAACAGCCTTTCGAGAATTGTCTTGAGTTTTGAAAATTATGGCTTTTTTATGGTTTTTGTTTTGTCATAATTAATAATGAAGAACTTTTGGTGGAATATTGAAATTAGTGAATTTTTTGATTTTGGGTTTGAAAATAAAAGTTTCGGAATTCAGTGTGATTAGTTTTTTTTTAATTTAACATTATTTAGGAAAATAAAATTAAGAAATACAAATAAGTACTTTTTAGGATTACTAAAGGAAACTCCTCTAAAAGTTAAGATTTTATGGCTGATTTGAATGAGGATTGTTCGCAGAAAATTTGCTTATAATGCTATTTATGAATATTAATTATCCAAAAGAATAGCCAACAGATTTTTGTTGTCTGGATTCCAGATGTTATTCCAGTAAGATCTAAAATGTTAAATGCTGGTTGAAAAGAAGGTTTAAGAAGTGCAAAAAGATGGCTAAAATTATGTTTGCGTCATTAAATTCGCCAGCTGTGTATATAGCAATTTAAGAAGTGCTTTCTTTTATGTGTTGTTTTGGAGTCTGGAGATGGAATCTAATATACTGCGCAAAATTACAAAGTTTATGCATTACTTCGTAGAATTTTATTTAATAGATATATATGGCAGAGATTTAAGAGAATATTTGATGAAAATCCTAACAGAACGAGGCTACAGTTTCAAAACTACAAATCACAATAAAACAGAACCAAAAAGAAAACACTAACAAACTACTGAAATAAAAATCCAAAGTTATTTTATGAGAAATGCATTACTCATAAAGTTTAGATTTTTAATTAAATTATTAATCATGAATTTTAATTATATATTTTTAGATAATTTAAAGTTACAAATCCCAATAAATAATACCTACTTACTATATAATAAAGTCAAATTTCTTTTTAGATAATAATTATAGTGTACATTTTAACGTTTTCTTTAGGTAATCACTTAAAACTTTAGCCATGGACTAATTAGATAGGCCAATATTTTTCAAAAACGCGTCAATCGCTTAGAAGGTCTTCGAGAAAGATTTTAACTTTGATCAAATATCGTTTATCAATTTACATGTATATATTATACAGAGCATTGAAAATACTTTCCGTCATTACTGTAATCGAGTACGTGAACATAGCCAACTGAAGGGACGTACCAATATTAGTGAAAACAACAAAGGCTGAATTAATAAAATACGCTTGTATGATTTTAATATATTACTAAAACATTAATAATTATTGGGAGTTTTTATAAGTTAAGTGTTGTTGAAAAGGTCATTGAAGCCGAAAATTAATACACAAAATGCTGTGAGCACGTATGTTTTGAATGTTTTTCAAATTATTTGATTAAGAAATTAAATTAATTTTATTTTTCGTTTTTTCAGAGTGTTTTGAATTTATAAGTTGAATAGTTTGTTATATGTTTTTAAAAAATTTCTTTTTACAAATTGCTTGTTTAAATTAATATCATAAGTTATAATATTTTTAAAATTTTAAAATAATAATTTTATTAAATATACTTTAAAAATAAAATATATTTGTTGAAAAAATAGTAAATTTATTTAAATTATATTAAATAAATAAAATTAATATAATTTGCAGAAATAATTTATAGTATACATAGATTTTACTATTCTACCTGAAAATTGTCGATGTTTGTTTAAATGTAATTAAATCATTGGTATGTCTTTTTAAATATATGTTTATTAAAAAATTTTAAAAGTTGATATACCATTTAAATTATCTAAAAACTAAAGACGATCATTAGAGAAAATTTATTTAATTTAACAATCAAAGTTTTTCTTTAAAACTCAAAGATTTTATTTAACAGCAAAGTTACAACATAAATTTTGATTTTTAAAAAACATTAGATTTTTTTTCAAGTATTTATTAATCTCCATTTATTATTGTAATTTGTCCGAAGAATACATATTGTTAATTGCTATGATTCAATTATATTTTTTACCGTTATTTAGCTTTTTATATTTTATTTTCAGATATTGTCGTATTAGCGGCAATATGACTATGATATTTATGATATTATAACACATTGTTTTTATCAAGTAATTTTTTGATTTATTTGTTTTAATTATCATAAAAATCTAGTATGATCTAGTATATTTCAGGTCACACGAAATCGAGGATTTTAAATAAAAAAATGTTTATAAAAATATTTGGTAGAAAGTTTTCATTTAAATGAAATATTTTTTAATTTTATTATTATAATTTAGTAAAATATTTATTTATCTTAAACGAGTGATTTTTCATAAAATTTCGTTATGGTAAATATATTTTTTATTATATGTAGAAATATTTCTGATTTTTGCCTTTGGCATTGTAAATTTTTGCAATGAAATAATTTTCCAACATTGTTTCATGAATTTAACTGCAATATTAATTGTTTAATAAAACGTTAAAATTTTTTACATAAATAATGTAATTTTAAATATCACATAGAAAATGTAAAATTTCAGAGAAATCGGATTTCATAGATTCCAGATTTATTGATAATTCTGGAAATCTGTTATGGAGTTAAGGCAGTGAAATTTTTAGAAAGAACACGAATCCATTAAAAAGTAGATCAGTAAAATTTTGTCTAAAAGAAATTAACAAGCACTGTTGACGAAAAATAAGTCTACTTTCTCTAATTGCAGTATAATTTTCTAATTTCACATCAGCCTACAACTATGAATTTCGGTGCAATTTTTCCATCTGATGAATTCTTATATTGAAATCGCCAAATTGTATTTTTATTATAAAATCAATTTAACAACTTAGTTCAAATTAATAATTATTCGAATTTTTATCAAATAAAACATTTTATTGTTTAAAACAAGACCACTGACCTTGATATTTGATGATCGAATATAAAAGTGTGTGTGTGTGTATGCTTGTGTGTGAAATGCTGAGATGTAGAAATGTATGTGTTTGAATGAGCTGAATCAATTTAATATTTAAAATAATATTACTTCATTTCTAAATTAGGCAAAGGGAAAATAGTATAAATGTTTTGATTAAATGTTTGGTCGGAAGGTTTAATAAACAAATAGCGTTTCTATAATTGTTATTTTGTGTTCTCAATTTTTTAATGTCATAAATTTTCTTTTTCAATAACTATTTCATCGATTTGTCATTTTTATTTATATAATATTGAGCTTTTATTTTTCTTAAATAAATTTCGTTTGAAATTTTGTCTCAAGTAAAATGATTATTTATTCAAAGGTTTTGATACGATTTCAAAACGCTCATACAAATGCTTCTCTAGTTTATTAAAACACGTTAATTATTTTTTTATCCCATTATTTGGATTTTATTAAAATGTTACATTACGTATATAAACAATTTCCAAATAATATTTTCAAAAAGTACATGTTTAGAAGTTCTCTATTTATACTATTGAAAATCAATTTAAATTACCTAACTTTTAAAACAAATTCTTTACATTTTCAATTTTTAATTTTTCAATGTCACTCTATATACCAGGCTTCCGCAAACTTTTTAATTTGCACCCCCATTTTCAACATATTTATTTTTGGCGCCCCCGACTTAATAAAAAATAATAACGCCACAATAAACAAGACGTAAATAAAATAAACATCTTTAAAATAAACAAAGTGTATTTTTCTATTTCTTGTAAATTGAACAAATGAAATATTATGAAAATAACAGTTCTAATGGTTTATCAAAAAAACAATAATAAATATTCAACGAAAAAACCATACTTCGTTTATAAAATCTAACAATTTTAAAATTTTCTGGAAATAAAGAATTATTACATTTTATCTCGCGACCCAATCCGGATGCCCGCCCCCTAGTTTGCGCACCTTTGCTATACACCACTATAAAGTGGTCTGGGTAATATCGACTCTTATACTGCTAAATGCGGTATCACATTTATTCTCCAATATTATTAGATTAAAATTTATATC
Source organism: Schmidtea mediterranea (assembly GCA_022537955.1). Lineage (NCBI taxonomy): Eukaryota > Metazoa > Platyhelminthes > Tricladida > Dugesiidae > Schmidtea > Schmidtea mediterranea. The sequence goes on along the minus strand of CM039679.1, from coordinate 211,711,920 downwards.
TGGATTGGTAATGAAATGGTATTTTTTTTGCTTTATTAAACACCAATTTTCCAAAATTTTATGAAATTTTATGTTGTTTGTTTTTCAACTAAATATATTAAAAAGATAATTTTGCGATCAAATTATTTTCATTAAGAACTTTATTATTTAATGTGACAGATATTTACCAATACTTATTTGTAAAAAAGAAAAATAAGGTGGCACCCTGAATAAATTGGTAGTGTGGCTTGACACACCACAGCTAAAAGGTTGCCGACCTCTTGTATACAAAATAATAATTTTTTATTTTATATTTTTACTTTAATAAAATTCAAAATTATTATAACAAGTATAAAATAATATTATAAATGATGTATTTTAAAATTAAATTTTATTGATTAGTACTCTTAATATTTTGTCGTGCCGTATAAACTGCAACCTGACTATATAAAATAGATACTGGCAAACGACCCACTATACGAAGTTGTTCTTTAATAATATGTTGAATTTTATAATTATTACCACCCTTTGCGATCATGGTTGATTCTATACAGTTTGTAATGTTAAAAATGCATTTTCATGTTTATCTTTGTTTAATTGTTTGAATTAAATCTGAACAAATTCAATATTTCATCAAAAGTCTTCGGAGAAGCGTGATGTTGTAGTGATTGGATAGAATTGAAAAACATTAAGGTCCAGATTATTTTGAGGCTACGACTTAAATTGAATACACTATCCATCTTTTTATCTTTCGGTTTACAAAACTGAATCATTGTCTATAGCAGTGGTTTCCAAACTTTTTAAGATGTTGTACCGGATTAACCAATAAGCAACTAAGCACGTGCTAAGGAATCCACATGAAAAGGAGCACCACGACAAGCTACTAAAAATTTTTGCAATTACTAAATTATTGCATAAACTAGCGTGATGTTCATTTTAAATAAATGAGTTAATTAATTAACTATTAAATATTAATTAATTAAAAATTTCCACAGACCACAGTCTATGTTGTGTAGAAATAGAGTTACTTTTTTTAATTTAACTTGCGCTTACCTGACTTTGGTTGGCTGTTCAAGTACCATACTTGGTTAGTGCTTAGAGCATATGATTATGTTAATACGGCACTGGGTATTAAGTAGACAATATAATGGCGTACCTGCAAGTTAATAGTTTTGAATAAACGAGTCCTAAAAAGAGATTTAGTCCTTAAAGAAATGTAGCAGAGCACTGCGGTTAACAAAATAAACCAATAAAGTTCAAAATCACGAAAGTAGTTATTTGAGAGTATTTAAATATACTCACGCATTTAATTTCCGCTATTTTGGCTATACTCTATATTTTGTTGCTTATGAATTGCACCATTACAATCTTGGTTATCATTGTAATTGTAAGCAATTATATCCTTCCGATTAATATAATAATTGTTTTCCTAATTATTTATCGCATATCGGTAGCTCGACATATGTGTACCAGTATCGGTACGCGCACCATAGGTTGGGAACCACTGGTCTATAGAATGAGGTTTGCAATTTGGAATTTACTTCTAATTGCTGGCAAGATATTTTCTATAATCATTTTGATATATTCTTTTTTGGCATGGTCGTAATGTGGTCGGGCTACTGCACCCATAGGCATGACTTTGATGATAAATATCTTAATTTTGTACATACGCTCGGGGAACTCTTCATCCAGCGTAACGTTTTTCTTTGGTTAAATAGAACCATTTTTATCTATATGTGCATAGTCATATAAATCTTCAAAATAAGCATCCAGCTTTACTTTAGACAAACACAATCCTTCAGTATTGGGTTTAGATTTGAAGAAATTTGTTTAAAATATGCATAATCTTTAAATCTTCGGAAGATTGTCAATTTTGGACACCAATAGCACACGACAAATCTTGATTAAGAAGGATATCTTTTTTCGGAATAATCCTTGCTTTTTCGACCACATTTTCCATCATAAAATTGTTAATTTACATTTGAAAATGTTTTCCATGATCTGCTTTGTTATTTTTCAATAATGCCTTGCTATAAAGTGGTAGTGACTAAAGTGGCGTTCTAGATCATCGAACCGTAACCTCATCTAGAACTTTTCATTTATGATTCTTTTTTATAATTCACTATTATATATCGCCATTTTTTTCATCATTACAAGTTATATTTATAATTAAAAAATAATAAGATATAATTTAGTGTTAAGCTATCTATGATTTCAACACAAACTTTGCAATTCAAAATTAGTCTTATCTATTTCCCAGAAATAAATTTTACAGTAAAAAGTTGCATAATTTTGTTGTTTTAATTTAAAGAACAAGTCAGATTACAATTTGTTTCTTGCCATTTCTTGATTATTTTTTATTTCTCTATTTTTAATATGTGTTACCAATTTTGAATACATTTTACATATTTATTTCAACCTTTTTTTAATAAGATTAAATTAATAAGAATAAAAAAATAAATATTTGTTTTATTGTACGAAAAACGTTCATCGTTCTATGATGTTTAATATTACATATTGTCTAAAGAGCATTTTATATAGAATTACAAGTTTTACTACATTATTTTTGATAACAATAAATTTGATATTTTAAGTAACGTCGCCATTTTTGTTACTTCTTTGAATCTTTTGCCTAAAGAATGATTAAAGAGAAAATTTTGAAATTTGCAATCTTTACTTTCAATTATTTTGAAACTATATAAATTATGTAAATAAATATTACATGCTATTTTGAGATCTTTATTTGTTATCTTTGTCTATAAGATTGTAAAAATATCCATATTTGTTTTCATTTAAATGAATAATTGTAAATAAAATAATTAGCGAAACAAAAATTATTGATTTTGTTTAAAAGAAAAATAAATATATTTTAAATTATTTTTTTCAAAAATTGTCACATACAAATTTTATTAATTACATTTCTAAATAATTGTGATAATTATCGTATAAACACAATATTGGACGTAAATATATTATTATTGAAATATAATGCAAAAGAATTTATTTGCAAATTTTAAATTATTTTTATTTAATTTAAAAATTACTCCAAATTGAAATTAATTGATTTTTTGAAAAAAAACAAAAATCCTTTTTCTTAAAACATGTCCTTCATGAATATTAAGCGTAAAAAATCTCATTAAATTAGTGAACTAACGTAAGTAACTTTATTTAAAAACATAATGTAAAAGGTACACGTAGTGAAGAAACGTTGAGCTCAACATAGTGTCCTTTAAAATCTGTATCGGAACAGCTGAGCTGCTTGTATGTAAATACGGTTTTATTAGTTGTTTGTTTATAGATAGATATATAAATCTAATATTTTTATTAAGACCTTTTTTTTCTTTTTTAGGAGAACAACAATAAAAATTAGCAGGAATTACATTATATATAACATTAAATTTTATCTTATGTTTAAGTTAGTAGAACAAAATCTAACTGTTTAATAAATGCAATTTATTTGACACAATGCTTATCCTGATCAAACAGGTTTCATCTAAAAAGGAAATATTTCTAGTAAAAGATGTATTGTTATTACTAATCACTCAAATGCCTGATTAGCTACTTCCTGTTGTTTAACTAAACGCTCCAAGTTAACTTCTAAATCAGTGTTAACTTGTTAGGTAATTTACATCCTGAATGACATAACATATGTATATTAACATATAAATGTTATAACGCTATTACCTAATAATGCATGATAAAATTATGACATTTTGTTTTAATCGTTGACATAATGTTTTTCCAGTGTGATCTGATAATCGACTTTTCTATACTGAATGATGCATATTAAAAACCTATTGTTACTATATTTATTTGTTGCTTCTTATTCAAATGCCTATATTTTTTTAAACTAAATAGTTATAATTTTTCATTTCATTTAAAATAATGAAATTAAATTATTTTAATAATAATAATAATAATAATAATTATTATTATTATTAAGCCATATTAAGTAAACATAATACGTTAATAGCAAAAAATTAATTGATGTTGTAAGTAATCAGTATTTTATCTTTATTGAAAATTTTAAATTTTCTTTCAATAAAATTATTTAAATTTTTTAATCTTTGGCAGTTACTAGTTACCGCTAGTTTGCGGAACTATTTTTAATTAATTAAAATAAAGTTTCTTAGTACAAAACGTTGTACATCCTTTCTTCATTATATTCCTTTGATTTTATACATAATATACCGATTAACACTAAAAATACTAATAACAAAAGTAACACTATGATTTGGTTAAGAAACAAAACAAACTTTAAATCAAAATAAAATTTGAATTTAATTATATTTTAATTGATTAATTAAACAAAAATCAAGAGATAATCCTCAAATAAGAGTTAGACATTTTTTGTAAATAATTTTTAACCTAATTTTAATTAAATATGTTTATTATTTTGTAAAAATTGGAAATCAATATTTCACAAACATTTTTTCATTGAATAATCAACATGTATTATGCCTAAGATCATTGATCTCTCAATGTATTATTTACATTAAAGAATTATAGAGAAATCTGTACAAAGAATAAAAAAACGAAATGTCTAGGAATTCCGACTTTTAAGAATTTTTTGAAATTCATTTTCTCATTTTTCTATATTATTTTTTCTATTAATTTATTTTCTTCTGTGCTTTTAGTTTAATTGAAAATTAGAAAATTTAAAAAATGATTAAAATATGAATAATTACAATTTTAACAATTTAGTATGAGAAAAATGTATTTATTTATTATTATTATTTATATGAAGATTATCTGAAGTTTGTCATTGTTAAAATATTTATAAGTAATTAAAACAAATAAATAATAATAATCTGATTCATCTTTCTCTGTGGTCGTATATATATATATATATATATATATATATAATATATATATATATATATGTGTGTGTGTGTGTGTGTTAGTTGAATACATTGTTAAATATGTCATGAGAACATTTTGAGTCGTTTAATCATACAATTTTATTATTATGCATTTCTAATTAATTTTTTATATATTTTTTTAATGTAAATGATATTTAATTATCAATTCATTATCATTATTTATTAGCAATGTGTAAAATAGTTGTTTCCAAAAACTGAATGCATCGATAAAAACGAATTTGTAAGTTATTACGCAACTTTTTTGAAACTTAAAAATTATTTTTTGGTAAGTTCTAAAGTTTTTCCTACAATGGGTTCCAGTCGGGAAAGCCTGAAAGGCTTCCAAATTTAAAAATTAATCAATTTTTTTTCTTTATGAATTTTTAATATAATTTTATTTGCCCCAATGATGAATGAATTAAACTAAAATTTACGTGAATAGAATTTCCTGGCTTACATAAATTTAATTTTAATTATCCAAAATGACGGCATTTCGATACCATAGACTTGAAAATTTGTACAAATTTCTTGATAGATTGATTTTGTCTAATACGGTCTTTATGATTGAGCTATATTATTTTACTAATCGCCGTTAAAATGTATTGAATTAGTGTCAAGAACAAGAAGGAAAATATAAATATTTAGTGAACGTCTTTATGCATATTTTATGTATTCCGGAAGCAGTGCTAATTCCTAATGAAACTTTAGCTTAGCTGGACAAGTACTGCAAGAACTCCGTAAAAATGTAAAATCAGAAAGTGTCGATGGTTTATTATTTTTACATACTAAGATAAAATAAAAACCTACGTGAATTTGAAAAAAAAGATACATAAATGTAAATAGTATTAACATTATAATAATTAATTGTGTTTCTTTAGGATATTTACAATATTTTAACTTGAATTTTATATTTTTCGGGGGGTGGGCTCGGATTATAATATATTATGAAGATTCGGGTCTAGGTCGGTCAGGCCATTTCAGTTTCGAACCGGGTAGGATAAAAGTTTTACTGGCCATGCAAGTCCCTGGTATGTATATATATACATTGTAATAAAGTCTCCCGTTGTGAGCACATGGAATAAATTTGTCGTTTTTTTTGCCTGAACTTGGAATTCTCACTAACATATTTTTCTTTTCTTTATTTAGCTCTTTATAAATCTTGAGGTAACCCTTGATTTTGTGGTACTGTTCCTATTGTACCAAAAACTATAATCTTGTAGTATTTGTTCATAAAAATATGGTGTCAAATATTTTCATAAGCATTTATAAGATTTATTAAGAGACTTACAAATTTTTTCTTTACCACTCTCAGGATCTCACCAAAATTTGGCGTACCAATGTGTGGATCATATACTATTTTTCCTCACTTGTCCCATCAAAATATTCAAACCAAAAAATTGCTCCACTTCAGTTATTGTTGAATTTTCCTTCTGTTTTCTGTTTTTTACATATTTATATTTGGGGATATTATGCACCTGGTATATATGGTTTCTGTTAGTATTAATTCAAAGAAATCCTACGTCAAAGGCTACTAGATTTGAAACGATAATAAAGTAGTAATACTTCAACTCACATTTTCATCGTATTTTGATTAAAAAAATGGCACATGCTATGCCATTGACAATAATATGAAAAGCGCTGCAACAGTGATGTACCAATAGCTCCCCTGTATTTCTCCATGAAGTGATAACCATCTGCTAAAGGTTTTACTGCCATATATGCTGATTTTGGATGCATTTAGGTCAATAGTGGGCAAATGCAGCCTACTTTGAGTGAGGTGTGACTACCATTAATATATATATTTTTTTTTAACTGAATTGTTGCAGAAAATCATGCACAAACCATATTAGCTACTCCAATGTAAATAAAGTAAATAGATTATTTTGTCATGCTTTTAAATTTATTGAAGAATTACTGAAATAATCATTTAATTCCTGATATTGCTGTAAAATAGTTATCCGATACCCACTAAACCTGGACAAACTTACCAAATATTTTCTATTAGAATGGGAAACATGTTCAAAATCAAAATTTTAATATAACGTTTAGTACATTAGCGGACAGAATTTTCTTAAATTATTTTTTTAATTATTTAAATTAATTTATTGAATATCCAATTTATTTCTAGTAAAATTATTAAACAAAATATTTTTGTAATACAAATTATTTGATACAACATTATTTGCTGCTTAATAAGAAAGCGATATCTAATATGAAGTAGATGAAACAGAAGATTTGTGAAAATATTTAAATGTTTAATTAGATTTAATTGCGATAGTGTTAAAAGCGTTAGTTTCTGGAACAGTCCTGCATAATTCAGGACATTTGGTAATTTTTTTCAAACTTTCAAAAGAAAAGTTTTATTTCTAGATTAATTTAAATAATGCAAAAAGAAAATGTTTTAAAGTTCCCAAATTAAAAGTGTTTTTTTTAAAATTATAAACATTAAGATAACATCTAATTTCAATCTATTCCATTGATCTATCATTTTTATATAAATGTATTTTAATTATTTAAAAAACTTGTGGTTATAAACATTTTTGATTATCAAAAAATAATTTAAAGTATTTTTATAATTAATAGGAAAATATTTATCTATTTGTCCAAATAAATGTCAGTGATATAATTTTAATGATAAAAATATATAATGTTTTTAATATTGATGCCGAGATTTTTATGATATTTTTTTGATATCCGCTGCGATTTATTAAATAATAAAAATAAATACATCCTCTTAGAAAGAAATTATCTTTGTGATATCATAATTTGATATTTTTATTTTTGATAGTAATAATTAATTTTCTTTTGTTTTACAAAGTTTTCTTTATAATTATTTAATTTTAAAACTAATAATAGAAAGGTAGAAAAAAAATTTTGATTTATGAGAATATACTTTAGAAATCTTATTATAAATTTATTTGATTAACTAATATCCTGTTAGATAGACTATGGAAAGATTTAGCTAATTTCTTTACTTTTAAGTTAGTAAAATAAACTTAATGAAAGACAATATTGTGTCTTTTATTACTATTCTGAAACTTTAGAACCGAATGACGCCAAAAGATTTATTCTTTGCCAATTTTACTGAAATGTACTGTAAGTCTGAGGGATAATTACAACAAAGTTCAAAGATTTCATAAAATTAATTAAAAATTTTAACTGTCTGTAATTGCAGTGTAGCAGTAGGTCTAAAACCTTTTCCAGTTTTGAGATCTTTGAACTCTTAAAACATTTTCTAAAGAATTTTTTCGAAATATTTTATTTAATTTCATTCTGAATTACCAATTATTATGAAATTAAAAATTAGCTAAAAACGAAATTTAAATAATATTTTAAACTATTATAAATATATATTTTTGTTTAATTATTATTTAATTAGATTTTTAATTTATTATTTTCTTAGACAAATTAATTTAACCACTAACCAAAAATTTAAATAATGAAATTTTAGATATAAGTTTAATTTTGTTTACGGTTATTTTTGAATTAAACTAATTTTCAATATTTTCTGAATTTTTATTACTAAAAGTATCTATTTTAACTACTATTAAATAATTTCTAAATTTATTTATTTCTTATATAACATTGTCATATGAATATTTATTTAATTCTGTTACAAATTAAATAAATATTACGAACATAACAAATATTTGTTATTTATAATTTTCGGTTAATTATTTGCTAAAATAATAAATATGAAAATATTATTTAAAATATTCAGCAATACTTTAAAATATAATAAAAGATTTTATTAATAATTAACTACAATATTTATTTAAATAAATGTACAAAAAATTGTGAATTGAAAAATTGTGTGTGATTTAAATATAGTTTATGTCCTATATTTTTAGAATTGCTTTAAAAATGCTGAGAGAAATAAAATTTACATAAATATTTATAATATATATTATAGTGTTAATAATAAAATGATATTAATTATAGAAATAATTGTCGTTTCTATAAGCATATAAAATATAATGTCGCTAACAATAAATGTAGAACATATATATTTATTATAATTTGATTTATAAACTAATCTATCACTAGCCTGGCCCCCTTTGTATGGGTATCAATTTAAGTAATGAAAAGTGCCTTGGCAATAGAAAGTCTAGAATAACTAATGAATAATCAATTAGATTTTCTACCAATCAATTCAAAAAGGAATCAATTCAGTCCATCTGTCTAAAAATATTCCATAAATTATTAATGTTAATATTTTCACCAAAGATTTTACAATTTTTATTTGAAATACAGACTTCACAATAATCAACTGGTATCTTGGATACGGTTGAAAAAGTGCTTTTTGATAAAAAATTATTTTTGTTAATGAGAAATAAAAATTTTAATTTAATAATCTTATATAAACTTAATCATAGTAAAATACGAAAATTTAAAAAAAATAGGTTTAAATTAAAAATTAAATAATAATCCAATTAAATTATAGTAGCAATTGGATTGTTTTAATTTTACAATAATTTTAAATAGAAAATAATTTAATAGCAAATAATTAAATAATCTCGACAAAAAAAATGAGAAAATGATATGCAGATTAGGGCAATTTTATAATAATAGGCGGTTGATTTTTATATTCAGTTTTCTCATTGTATAAATGTCAATTGCGGTATAAATATTTGAATATTATTAATGAAAAGAAAATTAAAATTTGTTTAAATTTATTTGCCAAAAACCAAAAAAATGGACTAATAATATAAACATTGTAATTCATGTTACAAACACTTTTTTTATTTTACGAATTTATTGAAAAATTATTATTACTTATTGTTTAAATACATAAATCATCAAAATTAAATTTACATATAATTTATTTTGAAAATACAGCTTATAATAAATAAAAATATAAATAAATTGCAAGTTATTGTTTACTAATAACTTGATATTTTTTACCGACATTTCAGTCACTTTTTATAAATACAATATATTAAGGCTTTTAAAAGATGAAAGAAAAATATACTTTTATGCAAAAAAGATTTTATAAAAAATGCTTCCTAAAAGTTAACTGTTTAATTAAAATATAATAAAATATATCAAATTTCAACCAATCTTTTTTCTAGCACGAACTAAATAATCCAGCGATAAATGATAAATGTGTTTAATTTTTAATTAACTAATATTCAGTTTTTCTAAAAAGTAATTTTATGTTATAAATACATTTATATTCTTGTTACAATTTTTACTAATAATGAGATAATCACTTGTTCCAATTATTCATTAATGGAAATCACAATCTTATTATTTATAAGTATTTTCTTACAAAGTTTTACTTATCTTCAATATAAGAAGTTTCATTAATTTAAATTATTTATTTTTAGTAATTGTATTCATTTAATTTTATAATTTCTTCATTAAATATTAAAATATATTTCTATTTTTTTAATAATTTTTATTTTAATTATATTAACTATTTTTTTATGTTCTAATATTATTGAATTTGTTTAGTTTTGTTTAAAAGATATAAAGCAATTAGATAAACCATTTTGACATTTTAATAAAACATTTTAAAGCTTCACATAAACCTTTAAGAAATTAATAAAAAATTACATACAATATATTAAAATTGCTTTTGTTACAACAGGCTCTGATTTTTGTTTGTCTGTTAACGAAAAAATAATCTTTTGTCTGATGCCTATTACATGGTCTGTAAGCTTTAATGATCTTTGAGATTCAACAAGAGTTTTTTCCGATGTTGTTAACATATTGTGATCATATTGTGACCACATCGTGCGGAAATCGTGATGAAAACCTGCAAAATTAAATATTATGTGCAAAGGCCTGTATTATAATCGATTTGAAAATGATAAGTGAAAGAAAAGAGAAACAAATATCTAACTGATTAAATATTCGATGTTTTATTGATTGCAATGATTATAATCATTAAATTGACATGTCTGTACAGTGGTTATGTATCAATGTTTAACTATGAAAAATAATTTATGAAAAAAAATTGAAAACCATAATTATAATTTATTTTGTTTGAAAATATGAAATACCATTTAGAAATGTCCTGTCTTTGATTACTCAACTGATAGCTGTTAACATATCAAACAAAAACCGAAGTATTCAGATATCAATTTAAATACCGATTCATAATACCTTAGAAAATCATAACAACTGGATGAATATATATTTCATTCGTATTAAAAAAAATATAACACTTGAGAATAACATAGTATTATCTAAAGTTTGCCCTATGAGACATAGAGTATTAATAAAAATTTATATTATTATATATTTTTTTAACTAGTTAATGGCATACATTTCTCTTTTGACTTTTAATAAAAATCTCAAAATAACTAGACGTTAAAAAAACCTGTTTAATCCATAATTTACAAGAAATATTTACATTTCAGAAGAAAATACATTGAAAACAATAAATATTAGTTTATCTTTCATTATAAAACTATTTATTTGTGTATATATTTTATTTTTACAAATCATTTTTAACGATTTCGTCTTAAACATGTAATTAAATTTATCCTGAAAAAAGTAAATTATTCCATGATTTTCCGAAGCATAAAATTATAGAATGATCTCAGACTTAATAAGACACTTGATTAATTATTAAATAATTTTTAAAAATTTAATAGTGGAAGTTAAGGATTCATTAAAAATGAAAGAAATATATATATTTAAGTAATTAAAATTAATTGAAAAATATTCTAAATATTTATTAAAGAAAAAGAATAGTTATCATATGAATCTTTTTTTTCACATTTAAAATTCGATGGAAATTTATTTTTAAAAAGTTAATTTATTTATGAGTTTATTGATAGAAATTATAAAAATATTTTAATAAAAAATGAAAACATATACATAAGTTTGTCATTATTTAATTATGGTTTTAATTAAAAAAAATTGTTTGTAACTTATCGAATTGTTTGAAGCGTTTCAATAGTTTTCATTTAAGTCATAGATATTTTAATTAAAGGATTCATTACTTTAATTACAGAGGAAATGTCGCCTGAGGAATACATTAGTTCAGCATGTACATAATGAATGCAATTGACTTGAACTATTAGCAATTTTGTTTTTTTGATAATTTAAAAGAAATAAATCATAACAGGAATTGACAAAAAAATGAAAAACTCTTTTTAGTAAACAAATATTTTTGAAATATAATTATGTACATAAATATATATATATATATATATATAAGTGTAAAATAACATTAAACCAAAGTAATAAATATAAAAAAAATAATAAAATAGATAGAATAATGATATATAATAAATTAACTATTTTTGTTTAAATTAATATGTATAGAAAATCTAGGAAAAAAAACTTAACTTATTATTTTTTTAAGTTATGTTTTAAGGTAAATATAAATTTAAATAATTGATATTATTTTATTATCAAACCACTGTGATTATTTTATTTATTTTATGTTTATTAAATTGTTTTTATAATTTTATTGCTTATTATCTGCATTTACCTATATTACATTATATATATATTCCCGTCAATATATTTTCTCTTCATTTATAAGTTCATTATCATCAGTAAACTCTTCAGTAACTTGGAAGTCTTCATTTATTTTGGAATCTTAATCGGAATCTGAAAAAACCCATTCTTGAGTAAATTCTTCAAAAATGTACATATATTTCTAATTTTTACACTGGTTACTTCCACAGATAAAATATTTAATGGATAAAATATTCACCTCTGGATTCCTTTATAAGTGACATAATTGTTTCTACAAAATCTGATTCATAGTCGAATTTTGTAGAAAATATTATGTTACTAATAATTTGTCAGTAATAGTTTTTTTCTAATTATGAATTTACAGAATTTATAATTTTTTGAATATTTTTCAATTTAAAATAATTTTTAACTTAAATTAAATTATTTTTTATTATTCGATAAATATTTTCATTTTATTTATTAATTTTGAGAAAAAATGATAAATATTTTTAAAATAATGTTTTAAGTTTTTATGTTGACTTTTTAAATTTATCTCCCTAAAATTTGTTAGTTATAAAACTAAATAAACTTTTAAACTATTAAATCTTTTTTTTGTGTGTATAAATATATATATATATATATATATATATATATATATATATTAAGTTTTCTAATATTTTACATTTAATAAAGAAAGAATGCAATTTATTATCTAAAAGTATTTATTTATTAAGTTAAAATTTTGATTAATTATTTTATTTAGTTTAATTAAAAGATTTCGTTATGAATAACGAATGAAATATTATATAATTTCATTATGGAATATATAATATTTCTCTTCAAATCAACTTGATTAAGCAAATTAGATCTATTATAAATCTTTAGAAAGTAAATTCAAAAAATGTTTCACTTTTACAATTGAAATGAAAAACCAAAAAATGAATTTAAACAAAAGAAATATTTCAACAAATAATTTCTAGAAGGAAGCAATTATAAAATCAATATCTATTAGTATTAAAAACTTTTCCCTTAAATTTGAAACTGAAAAACTTTTAATTACACGAAATTTATATTAATTTATTAAAAGTCATTTTTTTGTATTATAGATTTTTATATTTATTTTATTTATTTCATTATTATATATTATTTATTTACTATATATGAATATCTATATATAGTCAATTATTAAAGTATTATTGGTTTAAAAAAATATGTATTTTTGTTTTATAAAGCTAGGACCTTAGGCGGCTGCATGGATCACCCAGGGCAAAAAAAATATCTTCTTACTTTATTTCTTTATTTAAATGATTAAAAATAACAAATAATTTAATTTGAAAATTAATTTATAAAATATATTTTTTTAAATAATGCATTTTTACATAATGTAAATTCAGTTGATAAAAGCAAAGTCAATTGTTTCAGAATCCATTTTGATATTTAAAAGCTTGCAATATTCTATAGAAATATTAAAGTTACAGATTTAATCTCATTATATCTGAAAGGAATCTAAATTTGTATAGAAATATTAATAATAAGATACCACATTTGAACAAACTTTAATATTATTCTCTTTTCGAAAGATTTTATTTTAATCATTGAAATTAATTTGTTTTATTATTTGTCAATTAGAAAATAATTGTAATTTTACCACTGCTTAAAAAGTTGTTTTATATTTTTTATACAAACAATTGGATTTTAGAGTAAAATAATGATAATAATTTATAATTGTAGAACATTTTATTATTCATTGGAATTCAACGTATTACTGCAATAAATTATCATTTTTTATCAATTATAAATTAGTTGGTTTGGAGAAAAATCACAATTTTACAATAAGAAAATAAATTTAACGAAAAAATTCACTTCACCCATGAATGTTTAATGAACGAATAAAAAAGGTTCATTTTATGAAAGAATTTAATAATTATTTTATCAATTAAAATAATCAAAAGAAATAATTTTTTGAAATAAATTCATTGTTTTTTGATTAATTAAATTTTGATTAGATAAATTTATTAATTCAAACTTATTTTCATCTTTATATTATTAAGTATAATAATAATAATAATAATAATAATAATAATAATAATAATAATAATAATAATAATAATAATAATAATAATAATAATAATAATAATAATAATAATAATAAATTTATAAAATAATTATTATTTAAAAAATCCAAAAATAGAAATTTCTGTTTGTTGATTTCCTGATTATTGATTGTTTATCTTGATGGAATTAATAAATATTTTTATTAATAAATAATATTTATAAATAATGATTTATAAAAGTTGTCTGGTGATTTTCATTAAAAATTTAAGATTCATTCATGAATAACGTAGAAAATCCTTTAAAAGTTAAATTTAAAATATAAACAATAAAAATAAAATAATTTCTATTTAAAAAGTAATAAGAATATAAATAAAATATAATTTTTTTGATTTGAAAATATTTTTGAATACAATATGAAATGAAAATAATAGCATTATGTACAAAATTTATAAAATCAAAATGCGACTTTTTTCCCATTACAAATAAGGTAACAAAATAAAAACGAATAGTATTATTTTATTTTTTTAATAACACTTTATAATGAATTTGTAAAATAGTTTATTAATTTTTCTTTTGTTTTTAAATTAATTTGTAATTATTATTTTACACACATATATATTGATATATATATATATATATATCCCAAAAATAATCTTAAATATTTCAATGGTCACAATAATTAATGAACCAAAAATTCAATTAAACTTAGATATTCTTACCTTTTATATCAACTGTAAATTATTGAAATGGAAAATGTTCCTTAGTACTGATAATTCATCTTAAAAATAAAAGTTTCGAAAGGAAAGATGTTTGATCTTATTTTTGTGAATTCAGAGATTGTACAAAAAAAGACAAAATAAATATATAGGCAATTAAATAAGACTAAATAAATTGTATATATCTTGAATATGTTTGTTTTAAATTAATTAATAAAATCTGTCGAATTTTTTCTGACTGATTGCATTCTTTAATCAACAAAATCCAAAAATGTAAAATATAAGGAATAAAACAAACTTGATAATTTTGTGCGCAATAAATAAATCGACCTTTTACATCAGATATCACAATTAAAGTGCATTAATGGCAAATATTATGAGCAGCGGTTGATTTGTAATTCAATTTTAACTTTAAGATTAAATTTAAATTTATTTATACAAATTTATTTATGTTTGCAGGAATTCAGGAATTTAGTAATTTTTTCAAAAAAATAGGACGTTATAAAATTTTTATTTTAAACACCTAAAATCTCATTTTTAAATACTGATTTGGAAAATAATCTTTTGAAATGGTTATAATTAAAGATTTATAATTTAATCAGATTTTCATTTTTAATTCACAAAAGTTTAATTTCCTGAATTTCTATAAAATACTTTAGGTTAAATTTTCTAATTTTAATTTATATTTATCTTTCCTATTTTTCTACGCACTATTAGGTTGATTGAGAGAAAACCTTAAAGATATCTTCTTAAATCATATAAATTAAATTGTCCGTAATAAATGATTGCTGTCCCATAATTTTTGTCCATATGCTCAATTTGTTATTATAAAGTTGTGTGTGTAGAATATGTGTGTTTGCATTTCAAATTAATTTTCTACTCTTTTATAGTGAATTCACTTTATTTATGTTGGCTTCCATTATTATTGTCGTTATTTCAAGTTTGTGATTATGTTTTCTATATATGAGTTAATTATTTTTCTTTATTTTTTCTATTAGTAATCATTCCATGTCTTCTGTTATTAATTATAATGTCTGCTTTATTTAATTAATAATTTTATATATATTTCGATTTCCTAGACTTGATTTTGTTTTTTCTATCCTAAAGACACTTTTTCAATACTAACTCGAATAGTAAATATTTATTATTTTCTGTAAATTGCATTTTTCATCATTCTAATCCCCCTATATTATTCCTTTTCATCAATTTAATCTCTATCAAATTTAGCAGGTTCGTCAAAAAGAAATATTGGTAATTTTCAGTAATTTATGAAAAATTAATATCTAACATTAATCAAAATTTATTCTCCACATTAAATTTATCAAATCTAATTAATTTTATTTGCAATTGCTTGAAAATTAGATTAATTAATTACGACAGTTAATTTGAATGTCTGCTAATTTAAGGAAAAAATATTTTAATTAAAACCTTGAATTTATTTACTTTTAAAAGCTTTCTATCAAATTACTTTTAAAACTATAATTGATTCTTTTTGTAATTAATATTAAAAAGTTCAAATTACGGAAGTTAAATCATTCAAACAAAAATATAATATCTACAATATAAATTGTAAATTTAATTAAAATTAATCTATGTATATATGCAATCAGTTTCATTCAGATTTTAATTTTAATTATGTCATCGTGAATAAATTTTGTTACATGTTAGCGCCTGTAAATGTAAATATTTATTTGTTTACAGTAAAATCACAGATAATTATGAAATAAATCAAGATGTTTCAAATGCCATTTTTTTCTAAAATATGAAATATTATTTACAATTTCTGCAACATAAAAACATTCTATGTTTTCATAATTAAATTGCCGTACACCTTTAGTAATGGAGATGTTAAGAACAATGAGGCCAATGAAATAATTTTCTATAATTAATTACTAATAAAGTATTAAAATAATTATTTAAAATATAAATAAATAAAATGAATGTCAAATTATTCTAGATATTATTTTCATTTCAAATTCTTTAGCATCGACTAATTTGCAATTTTCTTCACAGAATAAAATTCAATTTTTGACTTTTTTTATTATTTAAAAAATTCAACATTATGCACATCGATGTTAATATTTTATTTTCAGAACTTTTCACAGATGACAGTCGGCAAGTGAATAAACAAAGAAATCAATAATCAATTATCGTAAATCAATTAAATATTTATATCAATCGAATTTCGATGCCAATAAATTTCATTGATTAAAAAATTAAAAATAATTTTCATACTTCTAAAATTGTATTTAAATTATGACTTAAATTAAATTAAATAATAATAATAATAATAATAATAATAATAATAATAATAATAATAATAATAATAATAATAAAAATAATAGTAATAATAGTGTTGAGTTCCCCAAATCTCGAGGGCATTTGTACTATAATTAGTAACTATATATATATATATATATATAAGTAGTAATTATTATATATGGTAGTTCTATAATTAATAATTAATATATCATGATAGTATATAATTTGGTTTCCAAAAAACTGACGTAATTACTAAAAATAGTAATTATTTAAATTAACTAAGTAGAAATAGCAATTAAATTTCAATTTGGAAAAACCAAAAATCCCTAAAAAATAAGTATGTAAACAGTGTCTAAATTCATTATTTTTGACTCGAGTTGTCTTATCAAACGAGATAATGATTAACTAATTGGAAAGTTCTTATCCAACTGGATAAAATGTAGCTTGAAAAGTCCCTCGAGTATATCTATCATTTCAAATAGGATCTTAACCAGGTGAGACGCTGTCTAAAAACTCTCCACTAGCAATTTATTTTGTGAGTTATAATGCGATAAGGAAATTAATTTAATTAGCATTCTTCTCTTACATCTATTTTTCTCAATTGATCAGAAATCGTAGATCCGATCCACTTGTTAAACTTAGGCCAATATAATATATACTCTTTATATTGCTTCAATAGTTAACCCGCAAACTAAACTATTTTTGTCCAATTGTATTTATTGTATAATTTGTAATTGTTATTCAGCTCAATAATTATTTAAACAGATATGGTTCTTTCAGTGATTTATTCTATCGTATTTATATCAATTAATTAAACGCGCAATCTACGGATAGGGTTGTAGTCTATCTATCCA
Organism: Schmidtea mediterranea; assembly: GCA_022537955.1. NCBI lineage: Eukaryota > Metazoa > Platyhelminthes > Tricladida > Dugesiidae > Schmidtea > Schmidtea mediterranea. The sequence continues at coordinate 211,693,773 of CM039679.1, read as the reverse complement.
GCCAGAGGAGTCAACAACTTTGGTGAGCCCGACGTGATTCAAAAAATCGCAGTGTTACAAAGCCTATCAGAGTTTTAAGCCTTAGTGTAGTTGCGAAATGGTAGAATTATCAATCGTGAAATTGAGAATCTGATTATCCCAGCACTTATAGTGGCAGGAGTTCCAAAGTTGGACATCAATCCATATGCTGGTAGCCCAGTCCAGTTTCCATATTTTATGGTAGAGTACTATCAATTGAGTTTATCGTACGCCATCAATGAAGCAATGATGATACGGCGCCTACTAATATACCTAAAAGGAAGCGCCCGAGATGTGAATAATACGGTTATTCATCCCTTTAAGGAACGGAGCAGTAGCCCCAGAAGTATGGGAAGCACTCAGAGTTGGTATGACAGTACATTTGTTACCAGGAGATTCAACCAAGTTGTTTAGACAGCAGTTCTACAAGAGACGGCAACAATCAAATCAGCATTTCAGCGAAGTTGTATACCAAGTAATGGTATTAGTATAGAGAGCTTTTGGAGCTAGAGCCCAGTGGAGGCAAAATGTAGCTACTATCGTTAAAGATCAGTTATTAGAGGGAATACATCCCAAGATAAAGCTTTCTTTGAGTCTACAAGCGTGTTGAATTAGTACATTCACCATAAACCAATCTGAGAGAAAAGTGGAGGAATGTAGTTATCTCCAGTGCAAAGGGCATGCGATACAAGGGTGCCGCACACGTAAACGAGATATGACCAAAGAATCTGAAACTTGTTGTAGATGTAGCATCAAATAGAACCATGCCAAATAGTGTAAGGTAAAGGACCTGCACTGCCAGAACTGCGAACACAATGGACACGTTGCAGCTGTCTGCCGCGCAAGGAGTGCAAGTAACAGCTGCGAGATAAAGGGCAAAGAAGTGAACTTACCCGGGAAGATTAAGCGTTACAAATGCGTGCAGGGATCTTGACAGACGTTGTAAAGCTAAAACGCCAACCCAAAACAAAATAGTGCTCGATTAAGCACCACAGAGTATATTGGGTATCAGCCCAAGGCAAAACCTGACTTGCAAACGCTAGAAACGACTTATATGCAAACAGTATTAAGGGCACTAGCATGCTCTCGGATGATAGCTCACACAACAATAGTACCTCAAATGTTGAGGATGATTCACCTCGAGCACTACTACTGACACTGAAGACTCAGATTTCAACCCGGAATGGTAGACCGGCGAATGGTGCTCTGGGGCAGGCATGGCTGAGCAGTAAGCGAATGTATCAGCCATTTATTAACTATTTACCTGAGGTGCTTGGGCAGAAATTAAAGAAACTGTAATCTAAGAGAGGTTACATCAAGAATCATTACAAGCTATGAGAGAATGTGCAACATATCACGATAAGGAGCCAAATGAGTAAGTCATACCAACTCTCGGAAGCAGATAATCTCCTTAATCGTGAATCCAGAATGTATGTTGCAGAGCATTCACCTGAAGCCAACAGTGAAAATGAGTGAATTGATAAACATCATACAGTGTGAAGAGGATGTAGAATTATATTTCGACAACGTCAAGCTGGTGGAGAATAAAACATTCTACGAAAATATGCAATGTACGTGTAGTTACCTCACAGTCGATATTATTAAAAAGTAGGAGGTGCCGCCACCAGAAAAGTGTGACGAGCACAGAGTTGATCTAATATGTACGTTAAACGAGAAAACGGTTAGAGACAATCTTGTCCGTACAGGAGGCGCTCACTAATCCAACTCAAGACGAGGCACAAATAGAAGCAGTCTTAAATGAAGTTATCAAAGTGAAATTGACGGATGCTGAACTCCCAGCGATTAAGCCACTTTTGACTCAGAAACTCAAACAGAAAAGTACGATAATTTATGCCACGCAAGCACCGGTACTAATTGCAAGAAATGGCCAAAATATCAGACAGAATCCCGATCGACACGGGACCGTAACGGTCCAAGCCCAGATCCCAGAAAGAGAAGTATACATGGGGAAGTATACAGTGGGCAGTAAATTACGAGAAAACAAAAAAAATCTGGTGAGAGCCAGAATCCCTAAGAAAATCGTTCTACTAGAAAATTGGAATATTACTGTGGTGTACACAGCTACACAGTGTTATTATGAGCCAAATTATTGCCTCGAGATATCAACATATTGCTAGAAGATTGCGAAAATGCTTTCAGAACAAATTAACTCTGAATTGACAGTGATGTATAACTACACGCCGAAGTAGGCCAAATATTATCTAAAACCGTCACTAGAGGAAATGAAACTGGCCCGGATGGAGTATGTTTTGTCGAACAAAGACAAGACAATAAACAATAATAAAATTAATAATAATAATAATAATAATAATAATAATAATAATAATAATAATAATAATAATAATAATAATAATAATAATAATAATAATAATAATAATAATAATAATAATAATAATAATAATAATAGTAATAATAATAATAATAATAAAAATAAAAATAATAATAATAATAATAATAATAATAATATTAATAATAATAATAATAATAATAATAATAATAATAATAATAATAATAATAATAATAATAATATCATAATGCATGAATGGAAATAAGAGAGATTCTGACAGTTAATTGTCTATATATGTTCTACTCCGGATTTCCGCTATGTTATTTACTATTGAAGTGGGAATAGATTATAACATTAAATTTATTTGTATAATATTTAAATCCATTCATTTGAACAATTAATGAAAGGATTTACGAAAATGTTTATTCCTTTTTCTATAATATTATTTCAAAAATATAATCAGTAATTACAAAATAAATAAATATTAAATTAACATTTAAATAATTTTAAAATAATCTGTATTACATTTATTTATTTTTATTTTTTCTAATTAAAGATTTATTTGTCTTTAAAACATTAAAAAATAGTTATATTTAAATCAATTCATTTGAATAATTATTTCAAACGATTTAATAGACATTTTCTCATTATACAAGAAGTGTTTTTATTTTTATCATAATATTATTTCAAAAATATAATCATTAATTATATGGTTTTTAATCGAGTAAATAAATAAGATAGAAATATTTAAATTATTTCAAATGATCTGGGTTATTTATATTATTAATTTATTTGCTATAAATTGTAATAAATTGAATAAATTGTAAAACATTATTTATTTTTAAATTAAAAGGAGATCTTAATGAAGAGTAGTTGTAAAAAACACTAGAGTATCAAACAAAAAGGAAATTATCCTCATTATTAGTATGTCATAATAATGTGTCAAATACAATAAATTGAAACAATACGTAATAGATATGATTTAATAATATGATTTAATAATATGATTTAATAATATGATTTAATAATCTCTGTATGCCATCATAATAATAGATAATAATCTCAATAAATTCGTTGCTGATTAAATAGTTACTTCTAAGGAATTGTGATCTAATCACTTACATATTTTAACATATTTTATTCATAAACCTTACATGTTCCTATTATGAAAATCTTAAAGAAACATAATTTCATCTTATTGGCAACAAAATTATTTTTTGATTGTCTAATGTAATTGATGGAAATATCATTGTTAAAAAATTATTAGTTTTACTTTGTGAAAAATCGTTTCGATAATTGTACTCGAAGTCTGTTTTTTTAAATTTATCATTTGAATAAAAATTCAATTTATTAAAAACGACAATAACAAAAAATGAAAATATTTTAGTTAATCTTCTATAAAAATTTCGAATTAGTCTTAGTTTCGACTGATAAACGATGTAAATTTTGTTTGAAACTTCTGTTAGGAATTTTAGCTAGCTTTATTTTGAAACAATAATGGAAATTAATAAATTAAATAAAACTAGAAGACATTAATTAATATATATAAATAAAGGGTATATATACATTTTTTTTATCTCTAATTACATTCATGTCAAAATTGCAAATTCCGTTGTTTTTATTTTGTTAAAAATAACCAGTTTTATTTTAATATATACTACAGATACCTTTTCAAAATTTTATTAATCATGAATTCAACATAGATTTTTTTTAATAGTTGGTCGAAACGGATAAAATTATTTTATTGTTTTTTGGCTGAAAATTACTGAATCCGTACATTGAAATTACAATTTAATTAATAATATTATAATATAATATTATATAATCCTTTAGAATTTTACTTGTTTAACGGCAAAGTAATAAATTGAATTTTATTGATGAATGGAATACTGTCAAAACTATTCTAAAGTTGTTTTCAGGTCCAACCGGTTTAAAATATTAAAACAAAAACCAGTCGGATGAAAGAAAAATATAAAATAAAGTAGATTGTTTGAAAATCAGTAAAATATCGTTTGTTGTGAATTCGTCTAGAAAATAGAATTAAAATTAGTCATTTTGTTTTAATTTGCAAATTTCGTCAATTAATTTGCATAATCTGTGTTAAATTATCCATTTTCTAGTCAAAATGATACCAGAAAACAATTCCCATTTAAAATTAAATTAAAGTTCAAAATAGTTAAAAATTTTCAAAAAAAATAATACATTAAAATCGTAATGATTAAAAGCCAAATTCAAGAATAAAATTTAAGATTTATTCATCTTTGAACTTATTGTTGCCAACTGAGTATTAATTTGGGATTTTCAATAAAATTGTTTAAGTAGATCGTTTTCATTTTTATTTAAATCCAACATCAAATAATTCACTTGAAATTTAAAAGCCGCCTTTCGACTAAATATAAACAATAATTATTTTAATTATTAAAATTATTTTTTAATTATATTTATATATACGCAGAAAGAGAGAAAAATATTTAATAATTTAAGTGTTAAAGATTAAAAGTTTAGAGAATTTATGTCATTTGTCTAATATATTTTATACATATTGTTTTCTGACTCAAAAGTGAATGTGATGTTATTTAGTGAATTTATGAGTGCACAAATAAAATTTAATATAGAAATAATAACATTTTTAGTAAAAATTAAATAACAATGTTAAAATAAATATTTTCTAAAGAATAGATCGAAAACGGAATGAAGTGAATCTTTAAAGACGAATTCAATAATTTAAAATTGAAACAAAGCTCCAGAAATAATTAATAAGTTGAAATTTTGTTGATGACATTAATCACTTTGTAGTGAGCCAATTGGCTACTTTCATTTTCATCAAAAGATTTTGTTTCCTTTTTTGGATAATTCGTTATTTATCGAAAGGGAAAGTTAATACAAAACATGGACATATTTCAAAAACTATTTTAGGAATTTTATTTATATTTATAAAATCAATGGAGTTGAAAATCTTTTTGTTTGCTAAATGTACATTACAGAAAATGAAGAGTATTATATTTTATATATTCAATTATAAAAGTGAAATTGAAAATGTAAATTATAAAAATTAAATTGATTAAAAGAATCACACAACATTGACATTAGCACCAATTTAACATATATATTATACTACAATATATTTCGAAGACTCACTGTCATCGTCCGATAGTTTCGAACTTGAAAATATATTGATTTAAACTGTTTATTCTATAATTATATTTTATAAATATATTATATTAAAAATTTTAAATTCTGGTTTTCAAATTTCAATTTTTAAAAAATTAAAATTTGTTTTTTTTAATATTGTCAAAATAATTATTTTTTTTAATATTGTTATTTGTTGACAACAGTTTTTGTTTTCACGATTGTGATGTATTTCCATGAATTGCGCATTGATTTGCCAATTGAACTAGCTTGTCATAGTGATAGGTACATTTCTTATTCAATTAAACTGCTATATACCAGGAATATCTCTATTACCTTACTTCAAAGATATTTGACAAATTTGAAATTAATTGATGTTTTGGGCATCAGTCGAATGGTGAATCCAGCTTGAGATCAGTACCGATTGCCGTTTATTGGCTCCTTCTGAAAGTCTTATAACAATATTCCAAGACTATGGCCTTCAAACACTAAAGGAAAATAAAACCACGAAGTTTGAGAAGGAAAATGGCAACTTCTCTATTTATTCAGTGATATCCCGAAAATTATAGAAAAATTAATAATACTAAAATTGTTAAAAATATAGAAAAAAGAAACTAATTTGGACTGAAAAATGCGAGAAAGCATTTATTAAACTTAAAGATAAATTAATAAACGCATCTATTTTGAAGTTTCCAGATTTCTCAAGGCCATTTATTTTAGATACCAATGCTAGTTTTGATCGTATTGGTGTGACTTTATCTCAAATTGACGATTCTGGGAGAGAAAATGTTATTACAAATGGATCACACGCTATGTCTAAACACGAAGTTGGTTACCGCATAACAAGGAAAAAACTTTTGGCAATAAATTTATTTACAGGGCACTTTAAGCATTATTTATATGATAAAAACTTCACACTTAGTACTGATCATAAAGCATTAACTTATATGATAAAAACAACGAAAGCCATTACTTCACAATTTTAGACATGGATCAACTACTTAAGCAGTCTAGAAATAGATTTTCAGTATAAAAAAGGAGAAAATCATTCACATGAAGATGCATTATTAAGGAGTGAATGTGCCAAATGCATTCAATGTCAAACAATTCATAATGATCCAAAAATTGGGAAATTAAAGACTAAATTATTAGCGATTATGACAGAAAACCCAGAAAATGAATCGCAAAATAATTCGACTGAAATTCAAGAGATTATACAAAGCTTAAATTTGAAAGACAAAACCAAATTTAAAATAAAAGATGGGGTAATTCTAACAAATGATAATAAGATATGGATTCCCGATTGTCAAAGAATAGATTTTGTTACAAAATACCATATAAAACTATGTCATCCGGGACCGACGAAAGTAGAGAAATATGTATCAAATAATTTTGAAATGAAAAATATGAGACAAGCATTACAAGATGTGATTCAAAGTTGTGAAAATTGTCAGAAGCGCAAAGTTACAACAATTCCAACAAAAGAAATAATTTGTAAAACCCCGGAACCCAGATTATTTGAAACTATATTTATTGATTTTTATGGCCCATTGAAACTAACACTATTTGGAATGAAATATATTTTCGGAATCATCGACCAGCATAGTAAATATGTATCCATTCATGCCGTTAAATCGCAAAGCGAAGATACCGTTGTTAAAATTTTAAAAAATAGTTGGATATTAAAATATGGTGCTCCAGATTTTATACACTGTGATAATGGGAGATCATTTGAAACTAAAGGTATGGAAAAATTAATGAAAGCTCCTAATATTAAAGTAATTTATTTAAGTCCTTACCATCATTCTGCAAACGGACAGATTGAAAGACAATTTAAGACAATTAGAGACGCTTTTCATGTTTCATTAAAGGATAAAAACTATAAAAACCATAAAAACTGGGCTGAATTGTTACCAGAAATTGAGTTTCTGATAAACTCTACCTACCAAAAAACGATTGGTCAAGCACCTTGATAAAGAGTATTTGGAAAGTGTATTTACAAAGAATTGTTACTGAATATTCCAGAGAGAAGTAAGACAATTGATTCAATTACGAAAAGGAAATTTGAAATAGGAGATTGCATTTTAATTAAAAGTATTATGAATAACAAAGAAGATGACAGATATTTTGAATCAGCAGAAGTTGTGAAACAAACGCATGAAAGGAAGTATGAAATAAGGCTTGAAAATGGAAACCGATTGATAAGAAACGCTGAATGACTAAAGCCATTTAAACGAAAGGGGGATGTGAGAATATAATTAAATTAATTCATAAAATAAATAACTAAATAAATATTAATTAAGTAAAGAATTAATTAAATGCATGTTGTGGATTAATGTGTTATGTAAATTCCTTATGCTTACATTAATTTGCGTTTAATATAATTCCTCAACATTTTGTGTTTAAATATTACGAATAAATTTTGGGATTTTGAATTTTATAAATATTTATTATGGACGTTATTAATACTAAAAGTAACGCATCTAATTTACTAGTTATATAATAATGATATTTTAATTATATTATCTATATTTAATAATTATTCTTTAACTATTTGAGTATCATTGATACATGCATATTCCATTATATTCTTAACGGTCATTATAGATAATATAATTAACAGTCAATAAGTGAAGTCTGTGCTACTTTTAGCTTTACCTGCTGATATTTCAATGGATTTTGAGTGAATTGTGAGATTTTGCAATAATTTCATTTAGTCTGCCAAGCGTCTTTCTGTCAATCATGAGTCACTCTGTTTCAAAATAAATTAAAATATATTTTTTTATTTTTTTGTATTTTATTATATTTTTCAAATACTTTTTTTGCTAATGAATTTCAGTTATTTTTCAATCTGCCATTAATTTTAAGTTTTAATGTTGAGACAAATGATCCCAATATAGAATAGCAACAGGCTTATATATCCAATTTGATTTAGCTGTAACTCCAAGAATTGGTGAGTGAGAAATTTTTCAGAGACTGTAATTTTTTTTAACTGTAATTTATCTTTCTAATATAATATCTAATTAAAAAAGTAACTCGAGTTTAGAAAAAAAGACTCAAAGCGTTAAATAAATGTTATCATATAAATATATAAATTTATTGTTATAATTAAATTTGAAAAATAATAATGTTGTTAAATTATGTATTAAGGATAGAGAAATATTTGGTAAACTTTTTAATGTGATTTTGTTGTCTTGAATGCTAATAGTGTAAAAGGGATTTAATATTTTAGTCTTTATTTATAATTTATATAATTAAATATTTATTAGTAAAAAAATCAGTTTTACTGAATTTGTCAAATCTTTTACAGACTCAGTGATTTCTCGGAAATCTTGTCTACAATTTTCATTAGTATTTTATAGATATTGTATAACTTTGCAATTGTATCAAGCAAAAATAAAAATATATATTATTATATTTAAATTACCTTAAATCGTACAAATTATTTAATTTTAAATATTATCCTTTTATAACAAAGCCAGAATATCTTAAATTATACTACTGACAAATATTCGGGCCAGAGATGGCATTACAACATAGATGATGCTGTTATTTATTTATTATAAGAATTTAATTTGATAAATATTTAACTGACACTTTTCACATAACAAATAGTTGAATTTAGTGTGAGAATTAATAAACATAAATTTTAAAGTAAATTTTCAAGCAATAATTATAAAATATAATTATAAAATATAAATATGACTTCAAATAAAATGCTGATATCAATAAATAAAAAGTTTTGTAGAATGTTTTTTTTACTACTCAAGAGTATTTTGAAAATATAAAAAAATGTATTTTTTTGTTTTGTGAAAGATATTAACAATTGTGAAAGATTATTTTATTACTCGTATTTTTAGATTTTACCTATTTTTCGATTCAAAAAAAATTATAAATAAAATGGTAAATTTCAATTTAAATGATGACGTGCTTCTCATATTATATTATAACATATTTTAATGAAGTAATTAATTAATTGTAAAAGGTCATCCTTTAACAACCTCCTGCCACCTTTAGCAACTTACCAAATGCCAAATAGTTGATAGAAACTTGATTTTCAGAGGATTTTGACATTTCTCTTTATTTCATGAATAAAAATATTTTTTATTTTGTTCAATTAAAAGAATTCTTAACTTTAAAATTAATTTTTCTTGTTAAAAGATTTTGATCAATGTCCGAAATTATGTCTTCGAAGCAAAAACATTAACTTAAAATATTTATCAGAAAACGCCACTCGAACCTATACTTTATATTTCAATAGGTTCACTGTCATCGTCAGGTAAAAAGAAAAACTACATAGATTTTAAAGTGCTTATTCAAACAAAATTTACAATTTTTTTTTAAAAACTCAAATCTAAATTTTTGTTTAATTTTTTAATTTCTTTAAATTTTAAAAATGCATTAATATTTATATTCTATATGTTCACTGTATAAATGAGAATAGATTTGTGGAAAATAGAGATATTTGTGAACAATATATGATAAACTTGTTAAGTTAATAAATATCGGAAAAAAGAAATATTGCCAGCAAATATTTTCACGTATTCGTAGTTTCATAATGTGGATAAATTTAGATGGGAGGCGCCGTATGAAACTCGTATAATAAAGTAGTAGAAAAGAGTTAAGAGTTTAGTCAGTAATTACGTTGACTCCAATATTTGTGAGTTTTGTGTTATTTTATTCATTTTAAAAAGAAAAAAGACCAATATTAATCAAGATAATTTAAAGTTCAGGATCAGAAATTATCAAAATAAATCTCAATCGCATTTAATCATTCAAACCTCAATTATTAGGACCTTAATTGTTGCGGTTTGCAGATAAATCAGAGTTTTATGAGAGTTGTTATCTATATTTGAATGTATTATCTCATCTGCCATAATTATCATTTTTGTTTTAAAATCAACCGGAATATTGTATAACAATACAGAATGATGCCATGTTAGAATTATTTCTTTAAATAAACTTTGAAATGTATATAAATGTCTACATGAATATATTCTGTCATTTTTATAATTATAATAATAATAATTATTATTTTTATTATTATTATTATTACTATTATTATTATTATTATTAATATTATTATTATTATTATTATTATTATTATTATTGTTATTATTTTATTATTATTTATTATTATTATTATTATTATTATTATTATAATTATTATTATTATTATTATTATTATTGTTATTATTATTATTATTATTATTATTATTATTATTATTATTATTAATAATAATAATAATAACCATGTCTGATTCTAATCAAAAAATATAGTATACATTAAGTGATATCCAGTACATTTCTCAATAAAATTAAGTTTTTCAAGTTGTTTGGTAGTCTGATAGCTTGTTACCAGTTTCTGTGTTGAACTTGTAGTTCACAAAGGTAAGATTGTATCTACCATGATTTTAAGTGAAAGGAGGTTCCAAGATAAAGATTCGTCTTATTTATTGCCTTAAATTAAAATTTTGCAACCTTATTTGATGTCCAGTGCATCAGGATAAGTGTAAAACATTATTAAGTGTATATTATTATTGTTATTGTTATTATTATTATTATTATTATTATTATTATTATTATTATTATTATTATTATTGTTGTTGTTATTATTATTATTATTATTATTATTATAATTATTATTATTATTATTATTATTATTATTATTATTATTATTATAATTATTATTATTATTATTATTATTATTATTATTATTATTATTATTATTATTATTATTATTATTATTATTATTATTATTATTTTACATCTAAATGTATGATTAATCTTTATTTTGTTAAAATCTTACTAATTTTAACATTTAAAAGAAGCAGTTACGAAAACTGAAGATGCAGAAGAAAATAATGAATTTTTTTTTAAATAATACTAAGTAATTTATCAAATCAGGACTAGGATAAAAAATTGGTTTTTAAATTTTAGATCGTTTTGCATTACCTTTGAAATTGTATTATTAACTAAATTGAAAATGATGAGAATATTAATTATATTATAGAAAATATAAATATAATTTACGAAAATAATTCATAATTATTCTCTAGAATATAAAAAAAGTGTTATAAAATTCCTTTTTTGTAAATATTGTAAATATTGAAACTGTAATATTAAAAATTTAAAAATGAAATTGAAAGATAATATTATTTAAAAAAGAATTTTTTAAAATTATCAAACAAAAAATTATTTTTTACACTATTAAATTTCATTTATTTTTCTTTCTATCTCAGATTCTTGATAATAAATCAACCAAATACTAATTTTTCTATTTTTGTTTCTCTAAGAAATATTATTTACGGTGATATTTTTTTTTAAACTATTATAATGATTCTAATAATAATTTTGCTTTAGTTGAAAATATTTATAATATTTTTGTTTAATTATTATTTATTTTTAACATAAACTAATTTAATAATAATCTTATTATTATTATTATTATTATTATTATTATTATTATTATTATTATTATATTTAAATTTCTACTAAATCAAAATGAAATAAACAAACTTGATTTTTCAGCGTTCAGAACTTTCGGATTTTTTATTAGTAAAACAATAAATATATTGAGAAATACAATTCCTAATTTCAAAGACAATTTTCTCATGTTTCCTATCGTTAGATTATTCCAAATAATCTTTCTGATCTGAAAAAAAAATTGTAATGTAAATTTATGAAGAAAATTGATGTTACTAAAAACATAAAAAGTAAAACATTGCAGACATACAAACACAAATCTAATTTTTTTTGGATCGTGCCTCTGCAAAATCTTTTCAACAAACAGCTCATTTGTGGAATATGATGATTAGAAATTAGTCATCGCTGGCACAGCACAGAATCATCACAGAATCAAAGACATTTCCATCACCAATGATCTGATATGATCCCATCATCATTTAGAAACTCAATCACGCTTTACATGTTTACTACATCGCACAAAAAAAAACTTCATTCATTATTACATAAAATGTTGTCCCGGTTTTGGGCTGTGGATGAAATGGATAGCCAATTCAATGCACTAGAACATCAAATCAGATTGGGTGAAATAGTTTCGATTTTCACTATTTTTCACCGGGATTTGTGTATTTGATGGGAAATTTCTGTTAAACCAATCCTGAATGTAGATTAATGAAAAATTTCCTTGTAAGTCGTGATATTGAATTGCTTACGATTTCTTCTTTTTTTATGATGTGCAGTGCACAGCAAGTTTAATGTGCAAATTAAGCCTGAACTGATTTACGACAAAAATAAATTTCCAACGGTTCTCTCTTTAAGGCTTTTGGATCGCTTTATCTTTTATTTACAAACACAATTCATATAATAAATATAATTATGTGATAATTATTTTTCATTAATCTAAATGAATCAACCAATCAAAACTCTGCAAAATTTTCATGCATTGCTTTATTAAATAATAATAATAATAAAAATGATAATAAACTTAAAATTTCTAAGCAATAGTATGTTTTTTGAAATTGCTTTATTTCACGCTGTTTCCAGCATATATTTAAAAAAATTTAAGTTTAAGCTGAATTTTTGAAATTTTTAATATATATATATATATATATATTATTTTCTAAAAGATATTTGCTTTTTCACATTTTTAATCAATATGGGTAAGAATTTGGCTTTCTTAGTTTTGGGGTCATTAAAGGTTTTACAAATTGGATCATATCCAAATAATTTTGCTAAAAATGGACAGGAAAAATAATTTTTTGTGGATAAAAATCTAAAATAGAATAAATTTTATTATTGTTTTTAATTATTATTCATAAATTAACAATAGAACAGTAAAATATATATATATATACATATTATTTTATTGATTATAATGATTGAAATCTATAAAACAATCGACTATTTAATCAGTAAGATTTTGCACATTGTAGTTCATGTTGCAGGCTTTCATCACGATTGCACTGACAGTCATAACAATATCACAAAACAGCCTTTTGAAATCATATTCTCACAGGCCACAAAATTAAAAATGGCGGCCACATGTGCCCTGGGAGCGGGTTGGCCACCCCTGAATTAAAGCATGCTATGTATCTGATTATGTAACTTATAATGTCTACATGTCATCGTACTTGGAACTCTAAATGTCGTATCGGTTCAATTTTAAATGCAATTATTGTTACTACGCAGCAAGTAACAGAACACAGAAAGTTTAGGAAAACTTATGTTGAATTTAGTTTATTTTGTAACCAATTTACGTTTTTTGAAAATATTTATTTTAATTTTTAGTTTTTTCGAATTTTTTAAACATTTATAAATCTAAGTTAATATAGAGTTATATATTTTAAACTAATATTTATAATTAACGTTCCTTAATTATTTAAATACATTTAATTTCTTGCAAATTAGATTAATTTTAGATATTTTTTTATAAAATTTTTTTTCTAATTTATTAATTAAAGTTTTATAAAAGATATTATAAAATACTGAATCATACTAATCAAAAAAATAAAATTATTATTATTATTATTATTATTATTATTGTTATTATTGTTATTATTGTTATTATTATTATTATTATTATTATTATTATTATTATTATTATTATTATTATTATTATTATTATTATTATTATTATTATTATTATTATCTTCATTTTTTAGATATTGTTTATCAGAATTAAAACTGATAAGTCTTTCTATAATATTAATTTTACAAATAAAATTATTGCGTCTGAAAATTATTTTATTTCCTATTTCTCACTGTCCAAAAATTGTATTGAAATATTCGAATTTCCTTCAGAATATGATAATATCAAATTATTAGTGTCGCAGATATTTCACCAGTAGCATTTTAATTTTCAACTTTTAAGTTAAAATATTTCATTAAGAATATTTTTTTTCAGATGAAAAAGCCTAATTTTTTATCTTCAAGGTTTTATGTTTATAATTAAAATGTTTACATTGAGAAATAATTATTTTTAATCCTTTGAAGCCCAATTGAAGACCGGTTGTTGAGCAACAGTTTAATGGAAATACTTACACAAAGCCTGTAAAGTTTGATCGGAACTTAAATCTCCAGGGGAAAAAAGGCGAACATTATTTATTTTGTAGTATATGCGGGAGAATGTCCGGCATTTATCCTGGAGAGTGCTTTATAGTCTTTCACGCAATGCCTAATTTTAGAAATTAATTTTCGTGAAAAAGTATTTAACACATATAAATAAATATCACATATATTAAATAATAAACGTTTTATTAATCTTTTACTATAGAAATTATTATTTAATAAATGACTTGGACCTGTAGCCTGAAAATGAGTTTCTTCATCAACTTTTGACAAAAGTTTTATCTTTCTATCTTACTCTTTTCGCATCCTCTGAGTGAAATATATGAATTTGTGAATGAAGTTTCAAATTCTTCAAAAAGAAATTATTTCCACCATTTTAATGCCTTGCGCGTAAAACATTACGATTATACTAGTTAATCAGCCGTGTCCCCTTTCACCAATTATTTTATATATTTATTATCACTGATATATAAGAAATATTGGATCACTTCACAAATATACGAAACTTTCACGACGATACATGCTATTTTGATATCTACAGCGGACTACACCACACTTTATTTTTCACATTCCTGTAAATAAGTTAACTACAGTTAAATGGCTGAATCTCTTCTAAAAAAAATATAAAATAAAAAATATCCCGACCTTATAGACATAGGATCTGACAGTAAAATACAGATGTCCAGAGAGTGTTAACAAAGAACTGCAAAGAACTATATGTAAGAGAAAGAATCTACAAAAAGCAAAAGAAAGAAGAGAAAACTGTAATTTTTATTGCTTTTGTTAATTTCCAATATGTTCACCAAAGCATCACCAATATAATTGTATATTCAATTTTGTGGACAAAAATCGTTCGCTTTATAAAATGTCATTTTAAACTTTTATGTTATTATTTATTATACACATAAATTCTAAAAATATTTTTTTATTTTTAGTGTTTTTAATAAGTGATGTTTTTATTTCGGATCATCGGCCAACAGGCGTTCATCTGTCTTATTTTAGATAATAGAGTGAGTTTTTGACATTTCGTCATACTTGTTATCATTAAAATTTAAAAATTTATATGAATCGTGGCTCTAGTTACTTTTAAATATTCGCGTTAGTTTGATTTGTTTTGTTTAATAACTTAATTACACCAACACTGCAAGTAAGTAAACTGTATATCTTTGCATTGCCTAAAACCTACTCAGACATTATATTATATTTTTTACATTAACTTTTTATCATACTAAAATATTTATTTTAAAAAATGAAATAAATAATACTGAAATTTTTATTTTAAAAAAATCACATTTGTTATGAAAATCTAAAAATACAAATCCCATATAATGGAGTCGGTAATTTTGAGTTTCAGATTTTCCTTTAAGATTAATTAGAAGACTTTCCTTACTGAAAATTATTTTTCAGACTTTTTAGGCATTTGGTTTTTATAAAATACTGTTATCCATATTAGATTTTTGAACATCCTTAAACGACTAAAAACTAATAACTTAAACTTAAAAAAAATTTTAATAATAATT
Source organism: Schmidtea mediterranea (assembly GCA_022537955.1). Lineage (NCBI taxonomy): Eukaryota > Metazoa > Platyhelminthes > Tricladida > Dugesiidae > Schmidtea > Schmidtea mediterranea. The sequence continues at coordinate 211,677,765 of CM039679.1, read as the reverse complement.
TCAATATAAACAATATTTTTAAAGCTTTGAAATACTGCAAATATTTAACGTAAATTCTTTCAAAAAACAACTAGTAAATTTTTTATATTATAATGATAATAAATAATAAAAAATAATCAAGTAATTAAACAAAATTTGACAATAAAAATTTGAAATATTTTATCGTCATTTTATTAAATTTAATCAAGTTATTTAAATTTCTAACTTATAATAGTCGTGAACTCTTTGAGTTATATAGGAAAAATGCGACCCAAGAGCATATTAAAACACTAGCAATTTACATTTGATTTACAGTCGAATTGGTCACTCCTTATCCGTCACCCCATTCTAGCGAATCAACAAGTTCGTACAAATAACCGTAAACATAGACCAATAGAAGCAGTCGGCCACAGAGGTTAAGTAAAATCCTCAACATTAAAAATTGAAAAAAGAATAAAATTAATTTGTTCTGTTTGTTAAGTGCCTCTCTGCCAATCATGTTTCACTACATTTCATAATTAATTAAAATATATTTTCTTGAGATAAATATTGTTATTATTCAATAAATAAAAAATATTATAACCTTGTTTTTTTATTGAACATCAATTTAAATAGTAAAACTTTATTTTGTATAGCTAATATATAAATGCGGTATATAGGCTAAATAACTGACACGTACTTTCAATATTTAAAGTTCAAGGCACAAAAATGTGACATAAATGTATATTTGAAGCGTTTGAAGAAAGAAAAAACAATTCAAATTAGTTTTGAAATAAATTACAATATATTGCATTTATGATAAATGGTTCAAGTTATTTTTATTCAATTTTTACTTTAAAATTTTTCTTAATTAAAAACAAAGTAAATAACACGAGCTCTAAAATTTGAAGAAAATAACAAGAATTTCATGTATAAAAGGTTTTTACAAGACACATTTTACACATATATTGTTTTAACTTAGAAATTTTCCCTCGTAATAAAGCAATAAATTTTAATAAGAAAACGAAGTAAAATGTATAACATAATTAAAACAATTATTAAATTTAAAATTTCTAATTTTTTTAGTTTTATATCACCAGGAAGTAATTATTTAAATAATAGTAAAGATTTCAATCAGCAGGAATTTCATTTTTTATCATTTTAAACCAATCATTTTCAATTACTAATAATTTTGTATTTTAACTATTAAATATAATCTGATTCTTCAATGTTTTTAATTTATTTAAGAAAAAAATTACTTTCTTAAAAATATACTTCTAAAAGTGATAAAATTGTATTCGATTGGTTTTTAATAAAAATTTCATTTAACTCATTTCACCACTAATAACATGACTTAATCTGTTAATTAAAAAATTTATTTAATTATTACAACTTTTATTTCAAAGAAACAATCAACTTCACATAAAATTAAAACGTTACAACAGAAAACTATTTTTTTGTTATTTGGATATTTGTTTAATCTTCATCTTCAGGCAGTTTTGGAAGAGTATGGTATTTTTTGAAACATTCTGACATGTGGAGAGCTACCAAGCATTTCTCAAATTCCCATTGTGATTCACTTTTCTATTTTAGTAATGGACACATTTGTCAAAGCCTGAACGGGTTTTGTTTGACAGGATTTGGAGGAATTTGTCCAAGGAAATGTGCCCATTGTGCAGCCTGTATTCGTAAAGGGAATGCTTTTCCAGGTTCCCTTCATCACCTCTTATATGGTGGTAGCGTAATATTCCCTAATATGCTTTCCACTATACCTATTCTATAGTCGCTATATGTCAACCTTTGCACATTAGACATATTTTTATGTAATGCATAGGTTTTATATAAGGCTATGTTGGCCAAATAAAACAATATTTTTTGTATCCCTTGGAGTACCTCCGCATTAGTGGAAAGGAACCCAAGCACTGATCATTTCTGTCGACTCCAACGTCCCACGATTATAATCGATGACTGCCTTGGGTTTTATAATAGTTTTTTAGTTATTTTATCCATATCCGACATATAACTATTTAGATATAAATATTATATGAATGGGAAACACTGTTGGTTGTCAAAATACAAGTTAAAAATAATAGTAATTATAATTTTTTTCATCAAAACATAATTCGTAATTAGTGCTTTAATACTATAATATAGTTGACCGTCGATTCTCCGGCTTTGTATTTCAATAGGTTAAATGTAATAAATGTAATGAACATTAAAATAAATGATCTTGAATTAGAAATTACAATATAAATTGACCGTTTTCATTGGCTAATAGTGTACTATATATTAACTCAGATGAAAATTAGAAAATTTCAACATCATCTACAAATTCTAACTTTATAGAAATGTTTTTCTTTTTATTTTTGTTCGTTTCAGAAAAGTTTATGAAGATTATAATAAGAAATATGATCGAGTTATACCCTGTATTCTGGAGAATTTATTTGTTCTGGGACCTAAAATCATCATTTTCAGAAACTGTACAAATCGGCCGGAGAACTTTCAAAAACATAATATACAATGCACATTCACGCCATATACAATACCAGATACAAATTATAATTCATGTAGGTAAGAGGTTAGCTACATAATTTGGACATGGACTACATAACATTTTTTTAAATACTGATGGATTACTTAAGATACATATATAAATTTATCACTTTTATAATTAAAAATAATGCGACATTATTAAGTTTACAAGGTTGACAAACGAAAAAAAAAATTTCAAATTATTTAAGTTATAACGAAAGAATTAAAGATTGATCAAAAAGGATAAAGAAATGGAAATTATTTCATTGACAGAAGCGTCTTACTATTGAATTTTATAGCCGATGTGCTTTGTTAAGCATGTACAGTATAGTGCTGTAACTACTTCCAATTTATATACAACTTTGGATGTTAGTATTATATTTCGAGTTGTAATTTTAGTATCAATAAATCTATATAGTGTAACACAATTGGAGTTAGAATGTAAATCAATAAAGCTTTTCATCATTATCCTAATTAAAAATCCAGCATGGTCAATAAATGACAATTAAGGTATTTTACAAGCTTCGAAAGAAATAAAATTTTCATACATTATTTTTTTTTCATTAAATTTAATCATTCCTGAAATGTCACGATACTTTTTGCCAATGAACTGCTGAATGTTTATTTTTAATGTTTTACTCCATTTTTTATTTAAAAATTTTTGAAAAATAGTACAAAACGGTTTTAAATGACATGGCGCCATTTAAAAGTACCTTTACCAAAATAGATTTTTAGACATGAAGGAATTATTTTAAAATAATTTCAATTTTATAAAACAGAAAAATATAATTTAATAATTTTGGTAAATAAATAAAAGAATTATCCTAACGTTTACAATGCATGATTTAAAAAAAAATTGAAACTCAGCCAAATCAATTTTGAAAGTTTGTGTTTCAGATAATTACAGTCTCATTAAAACAAAAAAATTAAAGTTGAGATTTTCATACATAAAATAATATATGAATTTTTAAATTGTTATTTCTTTAAAGAAGTGTAATTTTTAGTAAAATTTAACTTTCAAAATAATTATATTTCAAAATTGGAAATAGATAAATTTGTTCTGTAAATAGTCAAATTTTGAGTTAGAAAATTTTAATCTGCAGTGATTGATATAAATTAAACAAATCTTGTTTTGTTAAAATATTTATCCATCAATATTTAACTTAATAATTGAATTTATTTTATTATAATTCACTAAAATATGTTTATATTAATTAAAATTATTTTTCAACGCCTCTTATTATAACAGTTTTTCTCGTTCAATCGTAATAATTGTCCAACATATTTACTAGCTAAGACTCATCTACGTTTAGGCGTACTTAAAGGCATTTAACCCTTTCGGTACGATTGGTACACATAGGTACCACTATCCCCCTATGTTTTTAAATTATTTTATTTTATAATTTTTATCTTAACATATACCACACATTAAAATTATTATACAAACAGCTTATTTAAACAATTTTTTGAATACCAATAAATCGCCCCTTTATTTTCATATATATCCTGATCATACCTTAATTATGGATAATGTACCTTTCCATAGGTCCAGAATTGTAGCTGAAGCCTTGAGTAAGCATAGAATAAGTAAAGAGTACTTATGTAAAACGTTAATAAAAAGTTAAGTTAATTTACAGTTTTGTTTTAATCGCAGTTAATTAAAATTCAAATATGAAATCTATACTTGTATTTTGTAATTATCTGATTAATTTTTTTTTGTTATTTTCAAGTTTTTGTGTGAAAGCCGCTATTTTCATTTCGTAGTCAATGAAGCGTAATCTATTCCGTGACATTTGCACAGAATGACATTTATTTTAAAATTGATAAAATAGGCTAATTTATTAAGGGATTTGAAACTTTATTGTAATATCAAATCGTTTAGGAATCTCATTTGTTTATATTTAAATATAACAGATTTTTGTAAAATAGGATATTGCTAATTACAGTGACATCAAGAAAAATTCGTCCACAGAAAAGCTACAGCTTTCATCACATTCAGTAATCAGGATCCGATACTATTGAACATGATGAAAATCCTAAACAATTATTTACTTAGTGTTTTAATTAAGAAAGCAATTCGTAGTTGTCGTTTTCTGGATATTGTATTTTGGTATAGTTATCAGTCTAGGTAATTTAGTGAAATATAAATCGTACAAATTTCTACAAAAGCTATTATTTATAACCTCCTTGCCACTGGGTATCCAAAAATATTACTTACTTTCCCTTTAATTGACGTGTTATATGCTGGGGTTGTCGATGAATTCGAATAGGATTTATTGTCAATCTGACTCCAAGCGTGCTTTTAAACAACAGTAATGAACTCCAAACGATATGAACTTCATGGATTATTACACTTTATCTCCACTTTAAAATGACACAACGAATTATCTATCAATCACAATTTGGTGCTTATTACGACCCTTCGGAAGAATAGCACTTTTTGGATCAATTGGATTTCACAATCACTTGACTACTGTGACGGGTTTCTGAGATCGGTAACTCTGATTTAGTTGCTTTTCTTTTACATCGCTTAATTTCTGTTTCAAATTTCTCTTTTCCTTGATTTCAACTTTAAGTTTTCTCCAAATTTCTCTTTAATACTTTCTTCAATAATTTTCTGTAATTTTCTCCTTTCCAATTATTCATCGAATTCTGTCCAATTTCTCTCTAATCTCTTTTGTCTCCTTAGTCCGATTTCTGTCTAATAATTTCTTTTTCTCCATTTGATTCCAACTGCGCTTCCTTTTTATACTCCGTCATCCAATAATACTTACTGATATCCAATAGAATTTCTGATATATTTTAACTCTAATTCCATTTGAGCCTCTATAATCATTGACACCTGTCCATATAAATATTTTTTTAGAGATGCCCTTTCCCGGATTCCCAAACAACATTCCTTCCCTTATCTTGAAAGAGCTTTCGAAATAACGTGCAAATTTTCCTTTTGTTTTTGTTTTCCTAAATTTGCACTTGTTAATTATAAATGACCTTCTTTTATTTATTTGTCTGTTTTTATTGATTTTCTCTTATTCCCTTCTCGTTATTCGACATTTCTTTTTCATTCCCTTTTTATTAAGCTCCAGAACCACATCTTAATCACTTCTTGTTTCCTCTAATCATTTTACATGTTTATTAATTATTTTACTCTTTTATTTAGGTATCCTCAACATATACATGGAAAACAACAGTTAGGAGTCTTGTAGAGCATAACCGTTGGGCTGGTCTTAGCTTTATTGGCGCCTTCGGGTGGATTTTTCTTGCTTCCCTCAAAAACTGAAACATTGCTTCTAATTTTTATGTATTATTTTTTAGTATAAAAACACATAATTATTATGTCACAGTGTTTAGACAGAATGTGTATAATTTCTATATACAAACATCAAAGATTACAATAATAGCATAAAACATATTCAACCTGAATAAAACCCAACAATAATACAAAGTAACTATAATTACTACTGGAAATCAACTTTCGGTCTTTTTGTCTGTGAAATCTTTTATCAGATCCGAAAAGTGAAGATTTTGGGCGATGTTATTTTTATTGGTTAAAGTACCAAAACAGGAAAGTATGTCTTGTGATATTGTAGATATTAGATAGGTCTTAATTAATTTCAGTTTTGAAAAACTTCTTTTTCCACCTGCGACTGTTACAGGAATCGTTAGCAAAATTCTCATGGCAATCCAGACATTCGGATATAAATGTTGGATATTATGCTGATTGATAAAATTAACACGGAAGGCGGAGTAATTTTATTATTAACCGTACCTGAAATGAAAGTTTTAATACTGATTAACTCATCACAAACTAATATACCGTAGATGTCAGATTTTAAATAAATAATGAGTCTAATTTCTAGGGTGGTACACAACTCAAGGATTCTCTTCTTTCAGGCATAGTATCTACATTGAACAAAAAACCCCAGGCTTTCGAATATTCATCTAACTGTTCAAATCTTTCTTTGATTGACCTTAGGGATTTATCCAACAGCGGATTGAAGAATTCAACTTCTAAATTATTCTTAGGACAAACGATGGGCTCATCTTGTGCAATTTCATCAAAGCGACGTTTCACTCGGTGTATCCTTCTTAGTGGTTTAAATATCGGTTCAATCTTTACTTCACCTGCTAAATCTTTTGCTGTGATAATGGCATCCTTAAAGCCATTTTTTCTATACTATTTTAAAAAAAACTGTATTTATTTAGTATTTTTGCGAACTCTTAGATGTCCACATTGTGGAGTCAGATAACCAGTTCCTACTAAACATTCGTAAATAATAACTCAACAATACTATTATAATTAATCCTTTATGCAATACAAAGTTTTAGTATTGTCTTCATTAAGTGATAAAAACACGTGTTATAACGTTGGTGAATAATGTTTATTTTAATTTAATTTTCTAGTGTTATTTTAAAATTTATACACCACTATTTTCATAGCGCCTTCAAGATTATTACAACATCCCACCTATGTACCCATGGCCACTACCATGTTGGTAATGTATAAAGTGGTTGAAAATCCATGAGCAGGTGAACTCAATCGATCTTCCTCCATCGCCAACTGTTGTCTAAGCGGTAAAAAAACAGATATCGAACTACTATAAATTCTCATAGCTCTAATTTCCTTCCTGAACTCCCCTAATAAAATTTTAACTGACAGGAATTTTGGCAAAATGTGCCGTCAGAATCGCTTTCTAGTTAAATTCCTCCCTTTCTTTGTGATTTCAATGATTCATAATAGTCACGATCAACGTTGCGTTCCACCGTTGCTATTTCTGCTTTGATCAACTGCCCTGTATATCAGCGCAACTATGGGATGAACTTGCTTGCAACAATCGAATCTGACAGGGATACTCCTACTCGCCACTACACCAGGACCTATTTCCAGTCCCAGTGAACTTAACTTTTGAATTTCCTGTGATTTCCATAACCTAAATATTTTTGAAGATCCAAATTGAAATTTACGAATAATAAACATAATAATTATAAAACTTTATTACCAATAAGAACCATACTTACAATAAGCGGTTATGAAAAAGTTGATAACCTTAATTCTGAAACTAATGTTCAAATTAAAGTTGCAAATAAAAGTTGAGATTATGAATTTAGTCACTGCGTGTATACCTATTTTGTGTGTGTAGCCAATCAGATTTTAGCTAACCTATTTTTTGTACTTATGTCGATCTTTGCATCTGTAGTCGATTTGTTAATTTTTTATTTTTGTTGGGAAGCTGTTGCGCCAGTGGTTTCTTATTGATGCTTAGGATGGCACAGGTGATATTCAAGCTTTAGGTAAATGGAAAGTGGTGTGTTGAATTGGTCCAGCGCGTTGCAAAAGGGAAGGCGAAACCAGTCACGTGTTATCGGTAGATAATCGTAAAATGCCTTGCAAAGAAAAAACATAATGCAGATTATCCGTGCGGGATCAAATGTTACGGTAAATTTTTAATAATGAAAATTCGTGTAGTAAGGGTACACCAAGCGAAGTTGAGATAAATCACCTATAATATAAAAAGAAAATCAAGAAATTTATAGCATATAAACACACCAACTCACCTTGAGGTTGCTTGTAAAATCGTCAATGAGACAAACCCTAAACTATAGAGACACAAAAAGTGAAAGAGAAATAAAATAATGCACATTAACACAACCCATAATAAAACATGCATGTAAACTTTTAACATGTAGCCATCCGAAGTTGAAAAAACCCCTATAATAAATAATTTTATAGACATTTTTGAGATAATTTTAGAATGAAAAATGGCGAAAAAATTTTTAATTTTTTGCTAGGAAATTTCGAATAAATGAGGATGTATCTTCATAAGATTTATCAATAAAACTAAAATTAATTTAATATGTCAGATATTTCTGTCGAAAAAAAGCAAAACCTGAAATCCGAAAAAAGCATAAATTTTTAAATTATATTAGTAAGTTTTAAAAAATAATCATAAATCAAATTATTTTGTGTACATAATCGATGATTTTTTTCAAAATATGTATTTTTTATAACTTCAAAAATAATTTAACTCACATTTTTTGAATAATATCCGAATAAAATACATATTTTTGGAGATATGTTATTGTTACTAATTTTCCTAAATATTATTTATAATAATATATATGAAATAGTTGATCAAAGTTATATTTAACAGCTTGAATTATGATCATATTTCCTTATGAAATCATAATTCAACTCTTAAAATTTAACTTTAAGTTGTATAACTATATAAAAAATAACTTACTTAACAGCCGTTTAAAAAATGGCTGAAAAGCATTTATTTTTTGACACAAAAGAAATTCCGCGAAGTTGATTTATGTATCAACTTGAATTATAGCGGAATTTATCTCAATGGGGCTTGGTGTAGAATTCATGGAGGCGTTATGATTTGTAAAGAAATAGTGCAGTTTGTTGGATGTGATGTCTTCTCAACGCAGACTCTGAAGCACTATCGAGCGAGAAATGAAAATAATGATATTTTAGCGTTATTTGATTGGAACACATAGTTTGTTTCTTGGAAATTAAAAGAAAAACCTCATGTTACAGAATATGCAGTTAAACCAGAAATACGACAGAAATACGAGAATGAGTGATGGATCAAAGAAGACTGGTAGATTTCGGCAAACTGTGAAGATCATGGTATTTTATCCTTACTAACAACAGTGCAAGAAAACAAAGTGAAATTCCAGCTGGACCTTGACTTCATAACTCAATGATTAGATTAAAAGTCAAACCACTGACAATGATGTATCTGGAGTAAGGTTGTAGAGATGGTACCAAATGGAAAATTAGATAGTAATGCTCGATTTAAAGAATGCTTATTTACAGTTGCACGTCCGCAAAACCTTTTGGAAATATCAAAAGGTTTGATATTAAGACAAGCCGTATTATTTAACAAGATAAGGATTTAACCTCAACTGTGCCCTAAAAAGAAAGTCACTAGAGCTCAGAAAAATATCAAGCGTGACTCAAGAATCCAAGATGCTACAGATCACTACATTGATGATATCGCCGTTGACACGAGCAAATTTCAACTGAACTAGGTTGTGAATCACATTTCTTAATAAGGCTTGACTACAAAATCAGCAGAGTCAATTGAAAACTTTAAAAAGTTCTTAGATTCAGAATAAAACTCAATCTCTGCTGCCTACTGTTGTGGATTATAGGAAACAATATCGGTGAAATTGAAAGTGAAGTCACTCGTCAGATGCTGTTTGCTATTTGCGGAAAACTTGCCGGACATTACCCAGTTGCAGGATGGCTCAAATTAACTCACAGCTTTGTTAAAAGAACTGGTGATGTCTTGGTGGATGTATCGTGGCTCAGAAATAGCGACGTCACTTCTCATATAAAATAGAACGGGATGTTGCGCTAAACCGAATCAACTTAGCAATCTTATTGAGAAAATAAAAAAGAATCAAATTGATAGTTGATTCGGCCACAGTGGTAATCTGATTAAAAGCGATATTTAATAATAAAACCAGAACACGGTCATTAGAATTTCTGAAAGCTAGTTAAATACCGCAAGGGGATAGTCAAAGAACTCACTGCTGAAGAAAATATGTTAATTTCCTTAAGCCTGGTGAAGTTTTCAGAATCGAGATGTTCTCATGCGCTTTCTCGTGAGATGGTTGAAGCCAGAAAACTCTTTCGGGCGAGCAGGTCTGTATACTGAGCAAATAAAGGATTTTCACCGCAAACACTATTTTGGCTTAGAAAAGTCGATCTACTTCATTCAGTTGAAAAATTGAGAGACCGATCGAGAAAAAAAATGAAGTTTTGAAAAACTGTTCAGAATTCAGTTCCATAAACACATCACCAATTAAATTGAAACATGGGACACTGGATGTTACTGAAAACTAAGAAATATTGGTATTTGACGTTACACACTTTGAAGGAGCTACGTTTCTGACCATGGTGGACTGCGGGCCCAGTAAAATTACAGTCTGGGAAAACAGGCATAAACGTGAGAAATATGAAGCATGTATTACGAGAAAGAGATCCTGTATTAGAATTACTATTGGATATAAGGACAAGATTCCAATATAATTTTTTCAGAGAGTTATGCTGTAGATGTAATACTAAGCTAACTTACAGATGCACATATCAGTCTGCTGGAAACGAGATTGTAAAATGAAACCACCTGACAATAAAGTATCATGCAGCCAGATGTTATGCAGATCCTCGATATATCGTCTTTTGATACAATGTTGGACCTAGATACAGCACTAGTCAGTAAACAGCCTGTCAGAAGGTTTTTTCAAGTATTACTGGACTGAATACTTGAGAAAAATTAAATAAACACTCAGTACCATGTGGGTATAAAACTGGACAAATCGTCGTTTAAAACCAATACCAGCAAATTGTTACTACTCGATGGCCTATTGAAACTGTGACCAGCATTAATTCGGTCACAAACATAGGGGTTGATGGAACATCACAACACATAGCAGACATCGTACCAGTAGTGGAAGAAGATATTGCTACTAGAAGATATTGAAGACTAGCAGAGACAACCAAAAAAGAAGTAGCTTTATCTTTATCAGTAAAGAAAATGATTTGGTTGTATGGACAGAATTAAAAGAGAATTTTGTGGATTTAAAAATAAACATTTATTCTTGGGTTGTTGATTTTTGACACAGAAAGTAAATAAAATATCATTTTGTGTGCTGGGGTTAGCAAAATGCACAAAAAAATTGGAAAAGCAATGATATTCGAAATAATAATTAAAAAGGCAAAATCAATTAAAATTTTAAAATAAATATTTAACGAGGGGAACGGGTATGGGTGGATGCCAAATGACGAGACGAATCCAAATATAATAAAATTAAATCGATTGGGGGTCCCCAGAAGGAAATATTTAATAAAAATAGAAATTAATTAAAATTTAATTGGCTGATGGGAAACCCGAGCTAATGAGAAGTCCGAGCCAACAGAAAACACGAATAGTGTGAGAAACCCGTAACCTCAACAAATTTTCTAATTACGGAAAACTAAATTGGTTGGCAAAGAAAACCCGGGATAAAAGATAAACTAGCCACCAAAATAATTATTGTTAACAAATGGAAACCACGGGAGCCCAGAAATAACTAATTTTGTTTTGGACAGAGAGATATCAAAAATATCAAAACCAATTTAGTTTGCGTGTGACTTGAGTTGCGAGATGAGTATAAAAAAAAGGCAGATCAACAAAATTGCCAGTTGGTCGAAGAGAATATTTCAGAGAGCGGAATAAAGGAGGTAATAAACTTAAATATAAATAACCAGTCAAACAAATTGGGTACCAGACAGGGACATCTCCTTTGGAAGACGTATCCCTACGCATTGAATTTTGTGAAATCATGCAGAGTAATTGTGTAGAGTATTGTGAAATGAATCGATTTTTGTGAAAGTTGTGAATAAAGTTGTGATATATAAATTGGAAATAAATCTTATTGTGTTAGGTTAATTAAATCGATTAAAGAAGGACACCAAGGAGTCAGATCTAAGCACCGACTTTCTATATAAAAACCAAACATATGTAACTGAGGATTTTAACTTTTCATAAAATTTTCATTGATCTTTAAAAAAATTAAAATCATTTTGTTGATCATTTCTTATTTAATCAGAATAAATCTAGAGAGTTATAAAAATTGGTTATTTTGCAATTGGAAAAGGATTCAAACGTTAATTTATGCTTGGCGCAAATATGGGATAAAATTCATAAAATTAGCATATCATAAAACGATCATAACTTAATTTAAATTTTTATTGAGATATGAAAAAGCTGTGTAAGTTCTTTGAAAATAAATTAAATTTGATGATAAATTTTAAAATTTTTGGAATTTGTGCTTATATAATTTTTTTATTTTTAAAACTTTTTTTAAATAAAAATAAAAATTTGAATAAATTGTACAGAAATAAACATTAAATATATGAATGTATAAAGAAATCAAAAACTAATATTCTGCCAAATAAATTCAAGTGCAAAAGTTAATTAAAAATCGAAAAATCAATAATTATCGGACAATAATTCCAAGTCGATGTGAGCCCTTGTATTACATTTTTACCAAAATACAAACTAATTAATTAATTATATTATAATATAAACATAATCATGTTACTTATTTAAATATTATTCGAACAAAATTATATCTAAATTTTTATGAAAAATCACAAATAAATTCACATTTTAATTTTTAAATATGTTTTTTGTTAATAAACAGATATTATTTTTAAACACCTAAAAAATTTAGATTCAAATAGAACAACCATTTAATAATAAATTTAATAACTTTTCTTTCTTTCATTACATCATTTTATGTTTATATTATTTTATACCAAATTCAAATCCTACAATATAAAGACAAAACCAAAATAGTGTTTACTTATATTAGGCGATTACTTCATTCGACAATAATCAAGAACTTGAGAACGGAATTGACAGATAATCTTTTCAACAGTAAAAATAAAATTAACATTTATCTGCAAGCAATTTCTTATTTTGTGCATTTCAATATTTATCAGTAATTGCTAAAAAAATGAAATGTTTCTTTTATTGGTTTAAAATTAAGTTTTTTATTATCTCGTAATATTTTCATGGTCTCAGGCAACGTTTCAATATTCTTACAACATATTTCGACAAATCTCGAATAGAAATTTGTTTGAATAAAGAAAGTTAAATCAAGTTAGTTTCAAGTTCGAATCAACCTGATGATAAAAGTGAGTCTGTCGAAATATATTGAAGTATAATATATATATATATATATATATATATATGTGTGTGTGTGTGTGTTGGATTTGCGCTTTCTTTCAATACCAATGTTGTTTATTAAAAATTATTTACTTATTTTTGATAATCAAATTCTTTTATTTAAAGTTTTCAAAGAATTATTATTTGATTTTTATTATATATTCTTATTTTTTATTATCTTTATTTTGGTTTAAAGTGAAATTTTTTTATTTTTTTACATACGACATCTTAAAACATTTTTCAAGGCACCTTATAATAGAGCAGCGGCTCCCTATATGTGGGTCGCGAACTCAACGGGGGTTACCTGACAATTTGTCAAACCTTCTGAAAATAATTTGTTTATGCTAATCAGTGGTTTCTTACTATCATTTTAAATTTATGCGATACTCCTACTCTGACTTTATAGTATAACTAATAAAACATAAATAAAATCAGATATTTAGAAGTCAAAAACATAGTTGTTAACTAATGAAGTGACTGAGGAGCAACCCTATTAATTATACTGTTGAGGTCGCTACAACTCGGCAAATGTAATCAAGGGGTCACAGCACCAGAAAAGTTGTGAACCGCTGTAACAGAGGCTTTTCAAATTTCATAATACTCTACTTTACTAAGTGAATATAGAAAAAAATTAAAATAATATAATAATAGGACACTATATAATAAAATTTTCTTTAAATGGATGAATTAAATCAAAATATTTATTGTGATTAATTTCAATGTTTGTGAAAATACAAATGCTATTTGAGTCGCAGACTAAAATTATTATTAAGAATTATAAATAATAAATAATAATAGTTAATTTATACAGTTCTATATGATAATGATTCTAATAACTAGAAAAGGCCATAATTTAATTTACGAAAATACGTTTGAAGTAATTCATATAAACAAGATATTGTTAATTTATTGTTCCCAGTAAAACAAATTCAGAAATTTACCAAATAATTTTGGAAAGGTTAAGAACAATAAATAATAATAATAATAAATTGACAATAAAACTGAAATAAATTTGACGCGTACAATAGAATGAGAAACAACATTATTGTCTTTTGTTTTTGATTGCCTTAAGATTTGTAAACCACAGAAGAATTCAAATTTATACTTAATTTTTTATACAATAATTATTTTATTATTTGAAAAATAGTTTACAACATTCGCAGTCCAAAGACATTAAATAGTCAAATTAGTGTTGCCAGCCTGTCCATTTTGATCGGGGTTTGCTATCATTATTTGCGCTCCGGATACCAATACAATATCTTCGGTCGGGTTAGTGAGTTAAATTTAGATAATGTTTTTAATACAAGCCAAAAAATAAACCCATTCAGCACTTGGACCCAAGGTACCTGGGTTCCAGGCTGATACAGTTAGCACAACTGACAGTGCAATCATCTGGAGGTTGACAGTTATAATATTATAATGAAGTTATAAATTATTATAATGAATCATGCGCACAGATTCCAGTTTAGGCAACAATAAATCTGGGTGAAAATGTTTAAAACGGTTGAAAATATTACTAAAACCAAAATAATTGTTTCAAAAGTTATGCCGATTGCAATTAGTAACGCGTCTTGTTTTAATGGTCTGGCAATTCGGAATAATTTTAATATTATCTGTGAAGATTCTTATTCATTTATAAAGGTCCCAGAAATAGAAGTCTCTAGATTCAAAGTATACAGAAATTCTAATTATATATGATTTAATACAAAGCGTGTTTTAATTTTCTATTGCAATAAACATTTTTATTTTTACAAATAGAAAAATAAATTATTATAAACTTTTTAGAAATGTTTTAGGCAATTTTTAGAAAATCCTATTTTTGTGACAACAGATATTCTATGATAATTCCGGCACAAATCAATTTCTCTAAAATTCATCTATAAAATCGTTTTTAATATTTTAGCTTGAAATCTCGAGAAAATACTATTTATTTTTTAACGTGCAGTTGTTGGCAATATCAATGTTCACATAGCATATTTTTCGTTATGTTTTTCACGTTCTACATTTTCCATACTACTTACTACATAGACATATGAAAGATTCTGTCATTAGTTACATAATGTCCTCCTAGTGATATTATTTCTATTTTTACGTGAGATAGTGCAAAATGAATCAGAATTTAACATAATTTACTCGTGAAATAACATGCCTGGATAAAGATGGTGTAAGTCAGACATTGAATCTCTCGAATTAATTAGACACATTTACTAATTAATATGTAAATATTGTTTCAAAATGGCGATTCGACAAATGAAATTATAAGTAAAATTCTTAACATTATATTATTATATTAAATATTCCATTAAAGTCTGGTTATTCCATTTACAATGAGTATTTAAGCTAAATGAACTAAAAACATTTGTTTTAACTATACAATTAGAACAATAAATATTGATAAAAAACAGATTAATATTTTATAAATTTATTATATATTTTTAATATGTTACATTTACATTTTTTTAAAAAAGAAATTTTTAATAATTATATTTAACTAAACATTTTTCTAATTACTCTTTCCGAATATTCTTGACAGTAAGAGAGAAAAGCATTTGCCTCTAGGCGTACCAAAAAAGAAGGCAACCTTTATAGGCGAGTGGCGAAAGCTATTTTACGTTCAAATAGCTTTAAATGACATTTAATTATCATTTTATTAAAACATAGATTAAAGTTAATTTTGCGAAATATGCAAAATAAAATTTATTGTATCATTAATTACATTTAGCAATTAATAAAATATTTTAAATTTCTTATTAATACAGATTAATTAACAGTAAAATCTTTTATTTCTTGTTCAATTTTGATCTGTTGTTTTTTTTTAAATTTCATTTTTTTCTATTACGACTATGAATCAAGTTTGTGTTGCGCAGGGAAAATAATTTGATCTATATTAAGTGGCGACTTATGAAATTTAGTTTTCCTGTGCTAAAAATTATAAGACGCCTTAAAAATGTTTTTAGATGTTTATTTTACAAAATTAGAAAATACTTTATTTAAAAAACAAAATTTTTTATTTAAGGAAAAAAATATATTCATTTTCACTAGAAAATTTAATTCACAAACAAAAATGACTAATAATGTAATATAGATAAAATAAAAATAATAAGAAAAAAAATATATAAACAAAATAATAAACATAAAAAATAAAATAAACACATTGCTTTTATAACAAAAATTTAAACATTAAATAATATCATTTATTATAGTTATGTCAAGTCAAACTCGAAAATGATTACTAGAGTCACTTCCCAAAAAGATGATTTTTGAGTTTCAAGATTTCAATATTTCAATATTATGCAATTTGACGGAAAAAGCCATCTAGAGTAAAAAAATGATTAACCGATATAAAGAAATGGATACAAACTGAAGATCAACGGTTAACAACAGTATTCTAATTATTGCTGTAGACGAAGTAGAAATTCTGTGGAAAGAAACCAAATCCAGAGAGAAAAGAAATTTCTGATAGTGAGGCAAGGATGTGGTTCTTAGAAACATTCACAGTTAAAAGATCGATTCTTAGCAACATCCAAGAATTGAGTTCAATAAAACAAGGTATTAATGAAAGATTTGAAACGTTTGAGATCAGAGTACGGAAATTGATTACTGAAGTTTATTATTCGGGTATGTCGAAAAAAGAAATAAAGCAGGATGTTATTTGCAAACGAATGCAGAATGATCGTATTAAAGAATTACTGGCTACAAAATCAGGTATAAAATTAGAAGAGACGAGAACTTTAGCTAAGGCTTTCGAAAATATGAATAGAGAGCAGAAGGAATAAAAAATAATAATGAAAGAACTTATGCAAATAATCATTGAAAAGGAAATGAGGAACACTTCCAAGATGGAGAATATAAGAATTATAAGAAACCTTCAGCAGTTATATCGTGCCAAAGAAGATTTCAGAGACCAAATAAGGAGAGATAAACAATGCTTTTGTTGTGGAGAAAAAGAACACAGAAGATTTGAATACCCCCTTACAAATTAATGTCTGATATGCGAAAAAGAAGGGCATGCATTTCGAGATTGCTATTTGATAAAAAATTATAAAAACTCATGAAGACTAGCTTGTGTTTACGATGGAGCAGAAACCAATCAAGAAAAAGGTTCACTGATAAGTGAAACGGAGTATCAAAAGTATGAAAATAATACAAAAAATGCAGAGGACTCCATTGCATTCATTTTGTCAGTGGAGTTGAAGAATCGTATATAAGAAATCGAAATAATATGGAAGTAAAAAGAAAGATGAATGAGACAAAAGACAGAAGGAAATAGAGTATGATATAAATTAACGAAGTGGAAGTATATATTTTTATTGGGATTTAGGAGCTTCCGTAACGGTAATGAGTGAAAAGATTTAGAAGGAAATTGGAAGTCCAAGACTGACAAGAAGTGGAATTGTTTTATGCGGAGTATTTTCTGCAAATGGCGAACAGCCATTAGGACGCATAACTATCAATGCAAGATGGTTCAAAAATAGGCGACAAATTAAAGTAATTGTAGTGAAGTATATCAAACCAGTATTTATAGGCGGTGTAGACACGGTGGATAGTTTTGGGATACGACTAATATAAGTAAATAATATTGATGCGAAGTTTGGATCACAAAAACATTCAGAAAAAGAAAGGATTGGGAAAGTATTGGTATGCCTGGGAAAACAAGATAACGAAAACATTCTAAGATTAGAGAAGAAATTTTGAAATATTTTCATGGCCTCCAAATTTTGAGCTTGGATATACGGAACTAGTAAAACATGAAATAAAGACAATGAGAAATCCAGTAATCCAACACCAAAGAAGGCAACTAATGCATTTAGAGTAGAAAGTAGAAGTTTTAGTAAAAGATTTATTAAAGACTAATGTAATAGGAAAATGCAAGAGTGCCTGGAATGTTCCGGTAGTAATAGTAAAGAAAGAAGATGGATCGATATGGATGTGTATGGACTACAGAGAATTGAATGCAATTATAGAAAAACATCATTCCCGATGCCAGATACGAGAACATTATTAGACTGTCTTGTTAATTCAAAGACCTTTTCGTCCAAATACTTAGGACAAGCATATTATAAAGTAGGGGTAGCTCTTGAAGTGCAAGATCGAACAGATTTTAGCCTTAAAAAAGGCCAGTTTTGTTTTAATAGACTTCTTTTCGTATTGTCTACAGCGCCGGCTACTTTTCAAAGGTTGATGCATATCATGCTAGAAGGTTTAATATTCAAAGAAGTGGTTTTTTACCTCGACGATATTTTGATTTACGGAAAAAACCAACAAGAACATGATAACATCTCAGAAGAAGTTTTTAATCCAATTCAGCAGGCAGGACTAAAAATAAACCAAGAAAAATACCATATCCATAAAACCGAATTAGTATATTTAGAACATAAAATCATAAAAACTTTGAGTTGAAATATAGGAAAGGAGAAGAACATGGTAATGCGGATGGATTGTCAAGAATTAACGGAGATGTGTGTGCTCAAGGCCAGCCAAGACATAAGATGCCAAACAAGAAAAATCCAGAGTTCGACATATGTGTGTTTTACAAAAATCGGAGACGATGGAAAGAATACAAGAAGAGCAACCGTAGGACTGTGAAGTCCAAAAAATAATAGAATTTTTACAAAATAATACCATTCAAAAAATATTTACCTAAGGAATTTCCATTTAAACAGATAGATTATATACGTTATGAAGAAGGACTGTTAATTATGGAAAGAGATTGAAGCCATTTAGTTTTGGTCCCAGAAAACTATGTCGAGAAATTAGTTAAACAGATTCACATCGAACTATGCCATGTTGAAATTAAAATAAGTTATCACATTTTTTTAGTAACATATTTTTCAAGCCTTCAATACAGGATTCATTACAAGAATGCCTATGGAAATGGGTGGAATGTGCAAAGAGGAAAATTGACCAGAAACAAACAAAGAAGATATTTTTATCAACAACAAGTTCTGAGTTTCTAGAACAAATTGTCATTGACATAGCGTACATGAATCCAAATGTAGGAATGAAATATGTCGTCGTAATAATAGACAGATTCAGTAAATTAATCAGTCTGACATCAGCTTCGAAACAAGATGATCAAACAATTTTTAGAATAATCATGAACGATTGGATTTATAGATTTGGAAAACCAATAAGCATTTTAACCGATAAAGGCAAATGTTTTGAGAGTTTATTCTTCAAAGAAAGTTTATCGAAATTAGAAATCAAGCAAAATGTTCAGTTCTCAGTATCAACATCAATCAAACGGATTGGTAGAAAGAGTGATACGAACGATGAGAGACCTATTACAACAACACTAGCAGGAGAATATAACGAAAAGCACTGGGTAGAACTACTACCGAAGATAGAATTTACAATAAATGCGACTCAACAAAGTTCATATGGGTTGTCCCGGTTTGAAATAATTTTCGGTAGACAAATCAATTTACATTCTACTTTACAACAAGCACCAGAATCACAAGAAGATATAAACATGAGGGTGAAATTCAACGCGGAAAAAGTGAAACAAGAAAGGTAGTAAACTTTTTGAAGTTGGAGAGGATGTTTTGGTAAGAAAAGAACCACAAAATAGGAAAAAAGATGGAATGAAATATGAAGGCCCATACAAGATCATCAAGTTTATTTCATCACACCAAGTAGAACTTCAGACTGGAACGACCGTCAAACAGAAAACAATTGAATTGCTGAAGAAGTGGCAATAGTCCTAAAAAAGGGGAGAGTTATGTACTTTTAATATTTAAAAGGTCTAATAAAAATAGTTAAAGGCATTGGAATATTTTAAGAGTGAATTTTGAAATTATTCTAATTTTTTTAAATTAGAGAGATTTACCTAGTTTAAAGTTTTGGATTAAATAAATTTATAAATGTCTAACAATTCTGATTTAACTTTACACATACTAAAAAATAAAATAAATAACATTAACTTGTTGGGTTATTATCTGACAATTCCTGTCCCTTTTTATAAAATCTAATTACCAAAACCCAACACAGAATACTTTTTTTATTTCTAGCATAAACTCAATTTACTATCACATCATTTGCCATTTCCTCTTAGAAATCGACTCGATTAACAGTAAGGCAGATATTCCAATAGCTAATCGCCCTGTTTGAAACGTTAAGTTGATTTAAATTTATACTCGAAGTTTATTTCTTTTGGTTCACTAACCTCTATCTTCTAACCTCTAAATTCCATAGATTTGGGTACAATTACTTTTAAAATCCACGAAAATACAATATTCTGTTTTCGTGTATTCTTCCTCCATAAGATTGACTTTTAATCCTATCATTTTTTTGATTGAAATTATCTCATATTATTTGGTTCAAAGTAATGTTTCTTTTGAATATTATTATTTTTAACTGCATAACTTCTTTCATTTTTTAAAATATTAATTTCTTTTGCCACTTTGCGAACTTTTCTAGAAATTTTAAGCAGTTCTTTTATGTTTTCAAAAATATCGATTTAATTCATTTTTATATGTTTTATCATTTCTTTTTTATCTAATGATTTCTCCAATAACAATTATTTCAATGACTTTCTAATATCTAACGGCTGAAAACTTTCTTTGTAAGTTCTTCAATCTTCTTAAAATATTGATTTATCTCTATTATTATTATTCAAAACTGAAGATGTTCTTCAATGTTGCTTTTTTTAAATTGTTCTTTTCGTTTATTTTGATAATCTTCAGAGCAGTATTAAAGAAATATTTAAAAAACCCATATAAAAATTTATTAACTGATAAAATTTAACATAGACCAAAACATTACCAAAACAATTTTAAAAAATCTACTTTCTACCGACAAAATTAAAATTTTCAACAATCGTGGGTCATAGCTAAAATGTCAACTGAAAAAATAATTAATGCTGATTAGAATGAAACTTACGCCTCTATATATACTGATTTTGTTTCTGTGTGTTTGTTACTATCTAAGGCACTGCATATACGCTTACGCCTTTCCGCGACTGCATGCCTTTATTTTTACTCTTAATTTGATTTTTATGTATCTATTTTTAGTAACATTTTTTAATTTTATATAAATATATTTTAATTATTTATTTTTTATTATGAAATTTCTTATAGAAATTCATATTTTAATATTTATTAATTCTTTTCCATCGTTTTATTTTGAGTCCAACGTGCAGATTTAATTATTAATCTTTCGATTGATAATTGAAGCCAAACCTAATTCAATTATTACCGAATTATGACCCTATGTTTGTTAATTCAACCATAACTTAAGTTTTTTCATTATTTCGCCATGATGGATTTCCGATTCTGGATCGTGATAATTATGCACTTTAGTAATTTATTAATGCAAGTTTAAATAAATATATAGTATTTTCCTTGCGTTTATTTTTTTTTACATGTGTATTATTTATTCTTCAAGTGTTTTGTGTTATTTTGTTCTATTCGGTGTGAGACAATGAATTTTAAATGATCCTGGTGCGATTTTCAAGCCTAATAGGCTGTTTGTTGTTAGAATTAGTATGTTAGAGAAAGTAATAATTTATATTAAATCAGTTATTTAACCAGGTTACTATGACCTTGATGACTAAGAACTGGTGAAATGAAAATATCTTAGAAAACTCCCTTTTCTAGATTATGAAATTGGAATTAATTTAAATAGTGTAAATTTCGGAATGTCCTTTATAATAAATATTTACTTTTCAAAAATAATTAGTGATCGTCGAAAAAATATTTTATTTTAATAATCAGCAGAATACAATAAATAATTTATTTATGACATTTTTATTTATGATTAATGTCGTAAAATTCGAATATTACAAATAATATATAAATATAATTTAAATAAATAACGATCTAAGCCAATTTCCGCAATATTTATTCATAAAATGAAATATAAAGTATTTCGACATAAACTAGGTCTTGAGCACTCAAAAACAAAATTTAACAACTCTTTCACTTATTACTTTTTTTTCTTTTATTGCTTCTTTTCTCAAATTCAATTATTTTAAAAATATATATTTATTTAACCAAAATGTCAAATTTAATTCACCATATTAAAAATTGAATAGATCAGAATAAAGAATATAGCTTTAATGTTCATTTACTAAATTTTGGATAATATAATATAATATAAATAATATAATAAGTTGTTTTAAAGCACAAAAATTTGCATAAATAAAATAACTACTATGATTTATTAATTAATGAAAAAAACTATTAATTTTAGAAATTATTTATTATTTAAAACAATGTTAAAGGAAATGCCGAAAATCTAGTAATAAATAAGTAAAAGTTTTTATTTCGCGACAAAATTTCCATCTAACAAAATTTTTCCAACTATTCAATTAACACAATTTATTTGAAGTGGAAACACAAGTATTTTCATCACTTTATAAACTAAAACTATTCTGTCGTAATTTTTGATGAATCAGTAAATTTAAAGTTTCCAATAATGATTTAAGCTTAAAAAAAGAATTTTTTAAAGTAAATTTTTAAAAAAATATTTTAAGTAATTGTTTGTAATTGGAAAGCTATAAAAAAAAATTAACAAATAAAGATTATTTTAAAAAATGAAAGTATTATATACTAAATTGGCCCGTCCGAAGTGTGGGTCTCTCAAAATAAATATAGATTAACAAGATCGTGACTCTTATTAAAACAAACCAAATGATGCAAAATAACCCATTTTTTTCTAAAAATGAAGTTTTGTAAAAACAAGTATCGATCAGCTATGATAGATTTTAAAATCGAGAACCATTTTAGATTATCAACAATTGAAGAATTAAACAAAAATACCTAAAAATAAACTTCAACTTAAAATTTATATATAGATTTTTTTTAAAATAAAGTTGAATTTTTTTATGTTTTTAGTATTTATCTATTATAAAATATAAATATAAATAATATCACTGGGTTTTCTTTTTCATTGAAGATCTTGCAAATCAGGAGATCTTTCAGATGTGCTCTTAAGCAGATTTGTGTTGAAAAGGTTAAACTAAAACATAAAAGAGGTTACTGATGCAATCATCTTGAATAGCGTATGTAACATATAATTGAAAAATAACTTATTGCATTTGAAACAAATAAGGTCTTGATGAATAAAAATTTCGGTACATGAAGACTTAAAGGTGTTTCATCAACAGTGATAAAATTCATTAAAAATCTAATAATATACGTATATGCAATGGAAGAATTATGAGAACATGCTAAACGTTGGTTTGCACACATCTATAGAGTGAGAAACCTTGGTACGAAGTGTGATACAATGGAGAAATAAATGTCTTGTAACAACTGTTCCACTGAACTTTTAGAGACATGGAAGGTATCCATCCGCCAGCTATTTAGTCATTACTCGACGATCGTCAAACATTGTTTTATTCAATTGTTTCATGTTGTCCTTGTTTGTCGAAGAAATGAGACGTCCTTCTCTCTATCAGCATTCGCCAGAATTTAATTGTAAACTTTGAAGGACATCTGTCTAGATAGGCTCTTGACAAAGATTTAATAATTTTCTAGCTACCTTGATCAAGAATAAGGCAAAACCGGATGGCACTCGACACTTCACTTTTTTCACGACCCATAATAATTGTATAAAATAAATAGTAAAAATCAGTAATATATCATCCGTCAAACAGTTAATAAATTATGTATAAAATTATGAATAAAAAGTTTAAAAGTCCATTTTAATTGGGGTAGACCGGAAACCTTTTGGGCTCATTACGTATTTCAGTTTATTTAAAGATTATAGTGAAATCGAGATTAACTCTAAATGATTCTTTCTGTGATTAAAATTTACCTCAGTATTTATTCTACATTTTAGATATGTTAAAATAAATAACTTAATACTTCTTCGGACAACAAATATTATAAGTATTTTTTATTACTCTTAATTGTTTCTATAGTCTTTATTAATAAAAATATAGATATTTGTATTATACCCAATTAAATTCTATTTTATTCATAATACAAATTTAATTAATAAATGCTGAATAAAATTAATTAATGATAATATTATTAATTTAAAAAATAAAACTTAATAATAATTCGCTAATAATTGTTTTTAATCAACAGTGTATTTGGTGGTAATGATAATTATAACGTATACTAATAGTAATATTTATAATATAATTATTTATAATTTTTGCCGTGTCTATTTTAATTGTCTTGTTATACACAATATATTTAAAAGTATTTGTCCATGTGTTTTATATTTAAATATTAAATTACAAGTATAAATAGATAATTAAATAAGCATGACAACAATCTTATTAAAGAAAGCGCCATTCAAACACTAGTTTTAAGATATATTGCGACATATTCACTCTCATTATTAGGTAAAAACCTAACCAAAATAATATCGATTAAATAAATATATTTTAAACAAATTATTATTGTTTTATTAAAAATTTTAATATATTTCTTGTTTTACATATAGTTGAGTCTGATTTGCAATTGGTTTTTGGATTGGTTCCAGTGTTGGATGTAATTTTTATAATATATTTAAGTTTTATGAACTTTTTGAAAACGCACTTCTTTTTATCTTTCTATTTTATTTTATTTTTGAGATAATACAGCGCCAATCTTTTTATGAGAAGCATCTGTCTATAGAGTGGATTTGCCTTCGATAACAAAAAAAGCAAATACTTGTGAGATTGCTAATTTATTCTTCAATTTTTGAAATCCGTGTTTTCTTTATTCGTCTTTGTTTTCTTTCAACATTGCACTCAATTTCAATTGTGTTGTTGCAAAATTCTGCAAATCCTTTTTGTACTAATTGCAAAATCCTGATGATATTTGTAATTCATTTTTTTCAATTGAGTATTTCTCATTGTCTTTACATGAAATCTTCTCTGAATAGTTTTCTTCAATTCGGAATATTAGATATTTTTGAGAACCTCTTTCAATCTTCAATTGAGTTCTTCAATAAAATTTTCAAAAATAATTAAATCAACCAAATAATTAACACAATTTATCCAAGTTTTTTTAAATGTTACCGAATTCCATATTATCCGAAATCCATTCTTACAAATATATACTGACAATATCTTGTTTTTGTACGTCTTTTCATCATTTTTACCTAATATTATTAACTTTACAGATAATGCTTTGGTCCTCTAGTAATGTCAAATAATGCGTCTGATGATGAAATAGAAATTATTAGTAAAGATATCTTAGTTCTTAGTTCTCGATAATGAACGGACATTCTTATTTCAGCATTCTTTTTCTTTACTTCTGCTTTTATATAGTTCCAATAGTTACTATTTAATGATTCCGACTTTACGTAAGTTATCTGTTTTGTTATTGGCACTTTCCATTAAAACTCCAGGTATTTATCTAGATTTAAACTTTATTTGTTTATCATTCTTGCTTTCTTTGTTTTGACATACTCTTTTTATTAAAATTTTTATTGTCGAATTTTATTAAACTTTTGTTATTAAATTAATAATTATTATGTCAATTTACATAATATACTCAAAGGAATTGTAAAAATGAGTATATTATTTGGATTATTAGAATGGGGATATTATATAGAAATATTCGTTAAATTTACGTTTAACTTTTTAAATTCTTTAAATTCAAACACAAATTTCAATTATTAAAGTTATTTTGTTTTAATGAATTTAACAGATTTATGTATGGGGGGATATTACAGACATTACAGATGAATAAAATGTCAGTGATATTGCACAATTTATGCATTAAGTTGTCACTTTATTTAATATTAAATTTGGAATAAAAATGTCTTCTACTGAAAAGATTAACTTAAAAAGCATTAGGGATTTTATAAAAGTAAAATTTTTCAAAAATTTGTCCATGCTTTCTGAAACCAAAAATAATTTGTTTTAATATTAATTACTTTTATCACATAGAAAAAATGAAATTATTTTATTGCATTTTTAGAATGCAAAATCAAAATCAAATTGTTTTTGTATTATGAGTTTAATTAATTAATTATAAAAATTCTTAATTCAAAAATAGTTTCATCTGCCTAATTTCTCATATTGTTTTGAAAATTGCTTTAATAGTTTATATATTAAAAATAAATTAAATTTTTTTAATCCTCTATTTTGATCAGAATTTTATGAAATCATATTTACCTATGGTTTATGTTAGAAATTATTGTTAGATTTGAGAGTTAATACATAAGAAATTTAAATACTTTATGTCGTTTGTATTAACTCAATAATCTAATTAAATATTATTAAATATATTTAATAAATATTTTACTGGATTTATGCTTTAATTAATCAAATGTTATTTTCTATTTGTTCTTTCTATTTAAATACCTTGTTAATTAATTTACTAATGTAAATGCCTTCTTATTAATATTTAGGTTTTTAATTATTTAAACAATAAAATTTAATTTATTTTTGCATTCTAAAAATGCAATAAAATAATTTCATTTTTTCGATGTGATAAAAGTAATTAATATTAAAACAAATTATTATTGGTTTCAGAAAGCATGGACAAAATTTTGAAAAATTTTACTTTTATAAAATCCCTAATGCTTTTTAAGTTAATCTTTTCAGTAGAAGACATTTTTATTCCAAATTTAATATTAAATAAAGTGACAACTTAATGCATAAATTGTGCAATATCACTGACATTTTATTCATCTGTAATGTCTGTAATATCCCCCCATACATAAATCTGTTAAATTCATTAAAACAAAATAACTTTAATAATTGAAATTTGTGTTTGAATTTAAAGAATTTAAAAAGTTAAACGTAAATTTAACGAATATTTCTATATAATATCCCCATTTTAATAATCCAAATAATATACTCATTTTACAATTCCTTTGAGTATATTATGTAAATTGACATAATAATTATTAATTTAATAACAAAAGTTTAATAAAATTTCGACAATAAAAATTTTAATAAAAAGAGTATGTCAAAATAACTAAAGCAAGAATGAAACAGATTAATTTAATATAAACAAATTTTATTTTTCAGTTGATTTTATACAGTCCAATAAAGACAACGGACTGTATTCACTAAATATTGCAGCCGGAAATCTCGCAAATTAAAATATCGAATGGTCTCTTTTTAGCGGATCGGGTGCCAATCACATAAATTAGGTGTTCAGTATTGTCATTAGGACGCCTTTAGACTAAATGAAATGAAAAGGAAAATTATTAAATGAAAAAAAATCCATTACGGATGAGATAAAGTGATTCTTTTAGAAAATATTTAGAAAATTTTTATTTAATTTTTCAAAATATTTATTAATGGTCATTTAGAATTTTCATATAAAATAAACAAATATGATTTTAATAAAAAAGTAACAATTAATAACTAAAAAATTCAAATAAAAATTTATACATAATTTACGACATACCTTTTTTGAGATTTATTATATAATAAATTTTCAACGAATATCTTTCTAAAACTCATATCAAAAACTTATATTGATTAATTCCAAAAATTATTCAACGAGAATGAAAGAGACAAGTTAATTATTATTCAATCCAGCATTGTGAGAAGTGCTCGACCCCCATCAATCAAGTCAAAATCTCCAACAATTTATCAAAATCAAATTTCAAATTGACTAAAATTAATTTTTTTAAACAAAAGGTAATTTTTATTTTTTAAAAAAAATTGAAATATTATTATTATTTATTATTATTGTGATTATCACTGTTATTATTATTATTATTATTATTATTATTATTATTATTATTATTATTATTATTATTATTATTATTATTATGTAATCAGATCTTTCATTCACAACACAGATGTACCTGTACATATTCGTCCAACCTTTACCACTGCAGCACCTTTGAAAGCACAACTTCGAAAATCTCAAAAAGCACAAACATCAGACCTTTATCATCAAGATTGTCTGTGCCGTTCGCCAATCAAATGTTTTTGCTTTTTTAAAAACATGGTGTACCAAATCACTTGCATGAAATACGACGCAATATATACAATGGAGAAACAAATACAACATTCTGATCACGACTCAATGAACATATTAAAAGCAAACCCAGTAATTATCACGAACACTAGGAAAAAGTACTCAAATCAGCGCCACTAATACACGAAACAAAATGTCAAAAACACATTACAAACACAAGCTGCAGAAACTTTTTTTTATCAAAAAACACAAACCAAATATCATTATTCAGCAAATGTAATTTGAAAATTTTTCTTTTTGGGGGATAATTCAAAAGATTTAAAACTCAATATTAATTAAAATTAAATTAAACCAATAAAATCAATATAAATAGAAAATATTAAAAAAATTTTAAATAAATAAGTGATGATTGAAATCACTTGAAAAAGCTGTGCAGAAAATTCGTAAATACCTTAAATAAATCTGATTCATAGTCAAATTTTGTAGAAAATATTATGTCACTTATAAAGAAATCAGAGATGAAAAACAAAAAAAGTCCTAATATTATAATTATTATTATTATTATTATTATTATTATTATTACTATTATTATTATTATTATTATTATTATTATTATTATTATTATTACTATTATTATTATTATTATTATTATTATTATTATTATTAGAACATAAACATAAAAATAACAATGGCACTGATTTAAATATTAGAAAACGGCACTCAGATATAACTTAAACTATATATTTCGACAGATTCACTGAAAATAGAAATAACTACATACAAATGAAATTGCTTATTCGAAATTGAAATTTTAATAACTTTTTTATTAAAAATCGCAAATAAAAATATATATTTATTTTTTAAATATAATATTTTATTAATAAATAAATTTCATTTTCGAAACACTCACAAAACCTTAAAATTTAAATATAAAAAACAATCCTTTGTAAATTTTATCATTTTATCATTCTTTTATAGCATTACAGGTTAATTTTGAAATGAAAATGAAACATTTAACAATTTTTTTAATATATAGTTTATCATTTTTTTATAAAGTCACAAATGATTGGCAAATTATTGAATTAAAATAAATATTCATGGTTAGACTTTATTGAATGACAGATATAAGTTTTCTAATCAAGATTAACTGCACGCGTCTATTGAGTGAGTTAGTTAGCAAATGTTAGTGAATGAGCTGGATACAATATTAGTGAATTCATAATTGTATTACATTGTGCTTCATATTTATAGCATAAAATACTTTTCGGTTTTAAAAAACCTCTGTTTCTTCTAAAATATAAAATTTTATTATATTTAATATTTTGATAGTGCAACCGGCCATCAATTAATTAAAAGTAAGTTATATTTAGGAGTGGCGTATAAGGCTAATGGCTTTAAGGCTGGTGTTATTTTAATACTTGGCCATATACAACATTTTGCGTTTCCCCATTTTTATCGACGTATAAATCTTTTGGTTGCATTGCTTTTGGCATACTAACATATAATTGTCCATGTGAGAAACATTCATCCCTCAAGTCAGTAACTTCAAGAAATTGCCCTTGGGATTTGTTAATAGCTACTGAGAATGTAAGCCAAATTAGAAATTATAAGCGTTTAAATGAAAACGGCAAATTTTTTTAGGAACCAATGGAATCCTTAGTATAAGAACGTGTTCGCCTTCATAAGGTTCGTTTTAAATTGTTTCTGCAGTAAGATAGTTATTTAGAACTTTGAATGTCAATCTTGATCTATTGCATTATTGCAAAATTGGGAGATCCGATTTTTAGCACAAATTTGTGTGACAGAATTCCACTTAGATTTAAGATATTCTAAGATTCTACATGGTAGCTTGTTGTTTCGACGTCATTCATACATTTATCATTTGATAAAAATGTCAGCGAATTTTATAGAATAGTTTATTTCCTCAACTTTTACGTTCTTAAAGCTATTTCTGATCGAAAATATTTTCATCGACATTTGGATATACACAATTAATCATTTTTGACAAATATTTCCGAATTTATTTAAAATTTTGAATTTTCCACTTTCAGTAGTTTTTTCTTTGCAATTACCAATATTTAGAAAATATTCATAAAATTTTAAATATTACATTATTTATTATTTATACTTATTTGTCGATATTAAATATGACATAAATAAGTTATTGATAAATTGCCAATAGACTTTTAATTGAAATATATCAAATTATATAATGTGGCAAACAAACATATTTAGAATTTTATATATCAGATTAATTTTGAATCAATACGTTTATGACTTGATGTAAAGGAATATACGAAGAAAATGATGAACGTTAATTTCACCAGCGGCAAAACTCCAAATACCGATGGTAAAGATATGAATGTTTATTTGAATGAAGTTGTTGAAATTTCTGATGAAGATGAAGTAGACGAAAATATTGATGTACCGGAAGAAGATGATGAATTTAGATTATTACATTTAGTTGATGCTCATGGAAGATATGATTATTTGCAATATTTAATAAAATTTACAAGGCAGTTGAAGAATTTAGAAACATTCAATGGAGTCCTTTTATATTTTCCGCTGCATGGTATCTCAGAATATCAATTGTGGAGATATTGATTCATCAAATGGTAGCTACTGATGCTATTGATATTGATAGACGAATGCCTTTAAATCTAGCTGTAAATTGTAAAGAGTCACAGTTTGAATCAAATCAATTATTTTAGACATTTTCATATATCAGTCCAAATACGATCAAATTCATTTTTCATTAGACATTTTGCATTGGAATTCAAGACGAGCTTCGACAAATCGACAAATCTATTAATGACATGATTTTTAGCCATAAAATATTATGAAAAACTAAAGCAAAAATATGAATTTCAAAAATTAAGATATAATAACTCTTTTACATATGTATTTATAATAATAGTCAGATATAAGAAATAAAAGAAAGTTATTTTTCTACCCATTTTAGTTGACGGTGAAATTTGCAATTAACAATTATTGATCTGACTGAAAGGCGTATTAATAATAAATAACAAATTCCAGACCATATTAACTTTTATTGATTAATACAATTTGTTGTTAAAGCGAAAAATTGAGTGCTTATTACAATCCTTCAAGAAAAATAGCACGTTTACGGTAGACATGGAATTCATTACTATTGATTCTGGTTTCAATAATCTTTAAATTTGATCTAGTTGGATTTGGTCAATTTCGTTTGTCGTGTCTGTGTGTGCGATTGCAGTTTCTTGTGATTTTTGTTTTGGGTGCGCACACAGATTCAAGGTAATAAAGAAATTTGATATTTTATTTTCGAATTTATTTCGAAATTGAAAAATAATTGAGGAATTTTTAGGGACTTTGTTTTATTGAATCAATTTTGGAAGACTTTGCTATAGTGAATTTCAAATTTTGATTAATTGAATTTTGATTTACGGTTTTATAGTTTTTGAATTGAATTTCGACTATCATAAACGAAATTGAATTGTTATTTTTCGTATTGTTGTTTACTGTACTTGAAGAAAATACAGAATCTGGAATCATTGGGATTTACTTTTTTCTATGTTTTAATTTCCATTGTCGATTTAATGTTCAAAATTTTTACTTATTCCGAAATTTGAAAATAGATTACCAATGTGATAGAAAATGTTGAAGCGAAATTAATAAGTAATATAACAATTTAAAAGTTAAATATTTATAGGTATTCAGAAATTAATAAAAATCATTAATTGAAATCACAAAATGAGGAGAAAATTACTGTAACCCCATTAAAAACATTTACCCGAAATTATTTGTGAATAAAAACATTTAGAGGAAGTAGATGGTTATGTTACCGCTGGACCAGTAGGCCCCAGGGTAAAAAAATTTTCTGTCTAAAAGTACAAATTTTTCTGAGACAAAGACAATGATTCATTCAAGGTCATTGTATGAGTCATAATTTCAAGGTCATTAAAACAAAGGTCATGTCTCAAAAAATTCCTCAAGGTCATTGGGTGAGTCATCATAGTTTTCAAAAAAATTTAATATAATTTACTACTTAATAAGTAGTATTATAATTATTAATATTTTTTGTATTCTTATTATTATTATTATTATTATTATTATTATTATTATTATTATTCTATTTCTTATTATTAATACTATTTATTATTATTTTTATTATTATTATTATTTTTACTAACTATTATAATTATTATTATTATTATAATTATTATTATTATATAATAAAAACAAAGTCATTAACAACAAAAACTTTTATTAAAAAGAAATAATTCGACTATATTAATAATATCAAAGAGCTTTATTCAAGGCCCATTCCACATACTTCCGATATTGGGCAGCGCAGCAATGACATCAATCACCACATGGATATTCGGGTTCCATATCCTTTAACATTTTGTTTTGTTTGACGTCCCATAGGAACTCATCGATTACGGAAAATATCCATATAGATGAATGATTAAAGGCCAAGTCTGGAATGTTGGCTTATTTTTCAATATTTCACGTATATTTAGATAATAGAAGTCTAGACGTTCTTTGATAACTTTAAAATAATCATCTACAAAACAAGTAAAATAATAATAATAATAATAATAATAATAATAATAATAATAATAATAATAATAATAATAATTAATTACCATAATATTAAATTTCGTTCATAACTTGAACTGCACTCGGTAAAATAAGATCCATTATAATGATCAAATTTTAAATATCAATTAGTTTTATACTAATTAAACCCAATGTTGGGCTATAAGCCATCACTAAAACAAAACAACCATGAAAAAATCATGTCGAAAATTATGAGAATGGCTATTAGAACACAAGCACGCACCGCAAACAGAAATTAAAAATATAATAAAAACATTAATTAAAACAAAATAAAAAATAACATAATTAATTAAAACAAATAATTAATAAATTTTGCACGAAAAATACATAGAAAAATAAAGTAAAAATATAAAACCGCCAAAACCTTGCAAAATAAGGTTTAGAAAATACACAGGCGGAGGAGGCGACCAGAATACGAATCAGCAAAAATATAAAAATGCAAATTTAATAAACTTAATACAAAAAAATTAAGAAAAATAAATAACAAAAGAGAAAAATATAAAATTAAATAAAAATCATCAAAAAACCCGAAAAATATGGCCAAAAAAGGTTCGAAATTAGCTGATTGGTCGCACACACGCATGAAAACAGTATAAATACAATAGCCATTGTCATAATATTTAACCTTAAAAACCAAAAAAATTATTTTTGAAAACTTAAAATTTTGAATCTAAGATTTCGAACTTTGGTAAGCTTGTATTTCATTGAATAAATTTTTGAAATGTTTATAGTTTTAAGTTTTTAAATTTTAATCATGGATGGTCGAGGTACTTTTAGTATCGACGACAGGTCCCCCTAATTTAATATGATTTTATGTTGTAATTTGTGGAAGATGGCTTGGCAGGATTCAATTCCCTCAGTTGATTTTGAGGGATGTGGATGTGCTGCCTTGTCGTCAACCACCCTTCGGTGTCTGCCGGTATGGTCAGGTCTAGTCACACTGATCGCGGAGTAGGACGCCGTCGTACTTCACCGTGGCGGCCATTGCAATGTTGGTCGGAGCGGTAGGGATTAAAATGCGGGAATATCGACATAGCTAGGGGGAAAACATTAAAATGGATGTTTAGGTAGGGATGCAATTTTTGTTTAAAACCTGTCGAATTTTTATGTGAAAAGGGACGAATAGGGTTAAGTCGGTAGAAACAAATGAACGGATTAGAAAAATTGAATGTTTCTCTTTATTTTTGCCTTTTTAAAGGAATGGTTTTATAGAACGTCTTTAAATAAAAATTATTTTTTCATAAACTCAGTAAATGATTGGAGCATCAGCATTTTCTTTTCTGCATCGAACGTTTTGTTTGCTAGTTCTAATGACAAATAGGATATCTTCACAATTAATATCAAACCATGAAATGAATGCGATAGAGAATGTTTGAGGAATGTTCGGACTAATTAATTTTAAATTCTATAATTATTATATTTTATTTATTTATCAATATAACCCATTAATGGACTGAAACTCTCCCTCATTTAGTCAGGAAAATCTCAAGAAAATCCTTCTGAAAATTCTCATCAAACGTTTCAATAATCAAAATTTCTTTTCTAAAAATGCATCCAGGATACAAAATCCCCAAATCATCGCGAAAATCAGATACCACGGCATTACAATTGAATCACGATTTATGCCAACAAAGATATAACAAACTGTTCGCGGAGCACGAACGCACGCTCGGCACGTGGTTCGCTCCCGAAGCGGTCAAAATCCTCCAGGATAAAATCCACCGGCTGTCTAGATGCCGAGAGGATTTAATTGCAGAGAACCGGGCTCAGCGAATCATAATCAACGACCAAAGCGCCGTCTTGGTAGCATCATTTACGGAAGCCGAACTGGTAAAACGACTAGCGGGTTGCGATCTGGCCTTAAAGTTGAATTTGATCCCCGCGAACCATCTTCCGGAAACAACTCAAGCTGGTCCAGCTCAGACACCTAGGACCAGCAAGAAACACCATCCCAGCAAAAATCGTCGTCGCCGTGAACGACGCCGAGCTGAAGGCCTCACAATCTTAAATAATGCTGCGCAAGTGCTCGAAGAAGCCGCCGCACTCGTCGCAGAGCAGCACCCGGAATGTGTGAAAGAAGATGACACCGCTTCCACCCCGAAAAGATCAACAGAACTGGAGCTACCAATTCATGTGAAGGAAACTGATGAGATGCAAATATGTTTAGACATTTCACCCGTCGAAAATTCCATAACGACAATGAAAGAGAGATCGCCGACTCTCGCGAGCTGCTGGATGGACGAATTCGGAGAAGAATTATGCCATACCGTTCCTCAGGTCGGAACTACACCATTTCAATCCCTCCGGAACAAACGAAAGTTCCCCGTCGATATCGACGAATGACCACCAAATGGAAAGAAGGATGGATTCCACTCTCCTGATATTATTTATATATTTACGTACTAATTATATTTTTTGTGATTTCTTTTGTTAAATTTTGTACAGATCTAATAAAAGTATACTTTTGTAATTTTATTCTCTTAATAATTTCTGATTTCGCTAATTAATCGAATTATGAATGGATATATAAAGTTTGGTTGGATTGGATTAAGATGTTGATGGAACCTTATGTATGCATGAAGTAGGTTGAGGAAGTTCTTATTTCGCTCGTAAAATCGGAATTAAGAGATCTCAGTTAACAAAAAATTAAAATTTCAGTTTTCATTATAGAGATACTAATGACTAAAAAGTAATTTTGGTTAAAAGGTGAAATAAGCATTCTCGGAGGAGTTTATTTTTCTTAAATTATTAATGAGGTTGTGTTAAATCTAAAATTTCGGTTGATAAAATAGAAATTTCGATAATTTGCATAATAATTTAAATTTCCACCGGTTATTTAAATAAAATACCTTATGATTTAAAACAAAATTCTAGGTTAGAAAATTTAACCTATTTTCAGGAGTTTAGGCAGTTAAAGCCGAAAAATTTAACAAATTATTGAAGCTGAATTTTTAAGGTTTATTAATAAATATTTTTTTTTGTAAAGTTTCTAAATTAGCATAGTTAAATTTCGTTAATTATATACCTAAAATTAGTTTTTGCTAAATTAAATTAATAACGAATAGATAAGTGGCAAAAACCTAGTAAGGGTACGGTTCACTACAATCGGTACAAAAATTTTGCTATGTATTAAGGCGACTAGGGGAAAACAATATGCAGGACGTATGCAAGGGTTCGTCATAGAATGATGGGAAAGGTGTGCACAGATATCGAAAAAGTTAAAGGAGTTAGGCAGACGTAAGTCCTTCTATCGGCCGTCAGGAACCCGAAGGCGAGATTATCACAAGGAGTAGTCTTGGAAACGGGGCTCACCTGCTTGTGGACTCTCGGCTGCTGTATACAGTACCAACATCGGCTTGCCTATGGGTATACAGTGGTTAGATTTAAATTGTGGGGCGTCGGGGTAAGAAAGGAAATACCCTAGGGAATGCAAGAGTAGTCGAGGAAGTAGTCTGGATGAATGAGCTTAGATTAAAACAAAATTAATTCTACCCTGCACGCCAACACCAATGAGAAATTAAACACACACACACACTTTTAGCTATAAACAATAAATATTAATTTATATAGATTTGAAAATGTTTAAACAAATTTTAATAATAATATTAGTTATTAGTTATTTTAAAATGGCTAACTCAATTGTTGTAGCCGTTTAAGGTAAAAATTCAACAAGATGCGTATGTTCTGATACTGCCGTGTTGATGGATATATTATGTATGATAGATAAGCCGAGTCATTTTCAAAGTCCAGTGAAAAAATTATCTGAAAGAATGAGTGATTTAGAAATCCTATCTGAGCTAGCATATGAGACTTTAAAAAAGCTTGGAACGAATTATCTGATGATATTCTATATCTAAATAAGACCGTTGGTATTATCAAAAATAAATTTAGAAAATCAATATTCAAATTAAATGAAAATCGAAAACTCAATCAAAAAATGATAAATTAAGTTCAATATAATATAAAAGTTTATTCCAATAAAACAACTGATCAGTTCAATCGTATAATGAAAGAAGTCCAATAACCGATGAATTGGAAAACAAATACTGGGACATGAATTTTTAGTGGTTTATCCTCTTGATAAAATTCCATACTTACGTAATAATTGAGCTATAATCGTAAATACTCAATCGTCTCATCTCGGTGGAGAACATTGGTTAGCAATATATATGAAACCTAGCAAGATATTTGTATTTGATCCTATGGGTTTCTATTATCCGGCTTTAATGGTTTCGAAACTACAAAAAATGGGTAAACCTATTGTGTATAATAAAGTTATGTTTCAAAAACCATGGACCTTAACACGTGGTCAACACTGTTAACCTTGGTTATTATCCAAGCGATTTGATGTTTAGCTTTAATAAATGTATTAATGTTGTGTTTTAATATTTTATTATTTTTATTATTATTATCATGTGTTGTATTTTTAATTAAAATTTAATTAATGTTAACAAAGCCAGTGCATGATAAGTACGTGATTTACAAAGACAGCGCCGGATAAGTGCGTGATTAGCAACAAGGAATGCACGCAAACACACTCAAGACTGTATGTAATTTACAAAAAACTCGAATACATACTTTTGACTGCATGTGATTTACAAAGAACCCATACATGCACAGTATAGGCTGCATGAGTTTTACACAAGAATACATGCCTACACAATCGTGACTGCATGCGTCAAAATTTCTCACCTATATGTGTGTATTACTACAATGTGATTGGCTAAATCCTGAAAAATTTTTTCTATTTATAAATATTGACAATTTCAAAAGTTGTCACAATTAATTCAAAAATCTTTACAGCGATATTCAAAAATTGAAAATAACAATTCTAGTATTTTAAGATCTATATTGATGAAGGAGAATGGTAAATTATTTTTTAATTTATTTTCTTTTATTATTATTTTATTTTTAGATTGGTTTACAATAACCGAAATTCAAAATATATCGATGGAGTTAATGAATTTGTTCCTGGTAATTTTAAATTTTTTTTTATTATTTATTTTTAATATTATTTTACAATATGTTTCAAATGAAGAAATTGTTAATAAGGAAATTATTTTAATCGAGGATAGTGACGATTAAGATATTGGTAAATTTATTTATTAAATTAATAAATTATAAAATAATTTTTCAGAAATTGTTAATGAAAATGATTATATTGCCACAGTTTCTAATGTTATAGTTATTAAATGATAGTAAATTTATTTAATTTTTAAAATTAATATGAATGCTTTAGATGAAGAAAATGAATATGCAACAGTTTTTTCTGATGATGCCACCGTTTCTGGTGATGAATATGCCCCCGTTTCTGGGGATGCACACATTGAGGTGGATGATCACATGGATGATACTGATAAGGATTCAGATAAATGTTAGTTTTTATTATTTTATAGATAATTTTAATACTTTTATAATAAGTTATTTATAATAGATATTATTATTTACAAATTTTTAAGAATTAATATTTAAGCCTTTTATCATAATAAGTAATTTTATATATTAATAACATTTATTATTATTTAACACCATTTACAATGGATTAAATAAAAACAAATATTTATAATTAATTTCTATATTTATTGAAATATTTATGACCATATTTGTTGAAATATTTATTACTATATTAGATGAGAAACTTGTGATATTATTTGCTGAAAAATTTATGACCATATTTGTTGAAAAATTTATAATATTGATCATATGAAAAAACATATAATATTTGATGAATATAAACATTTATCATTTATCGATATTTAAAAGAATTAAATTTTAATAAATGATAAATATAAGAGATTTACATATATATTATTTTTATCAGACCGATTATATTTAAAGTATTGTATCTCTTAAACATGTCATTCTGTAAAATGTCATGGTGAAATGGAGCGTTACTACGGTCGTAAATATTTTGGCATCGATTTTTTCATATGGCCCAAATGCGAGACTGCCCAAGATATAAATTATTTAGAGTTTTATAAGTGGCACTCTACTAACTTAAATCAATTTATTTTAAATAAAAAATCCGTTTTTAGGAATATAAATAAACGAAATAATAATAGCTCGAGAAATAATACAACACATAATAATAATAATAACTCGAGACATAATACAACACATAAAACTAATAAACGACTTGCTGTAAATATCCAGTGTATTCCCTCTAAAGTTTAAAGGGTTGAAATCATCATTAGCGATGATGATGAGAGTTCAATTAATAATAATCAGATAGGGTTAATGATGAACCTGAAATACGGTTGGATTTAAATGGAACCCATAAAAGTATTAGATTCGATGTTGAACGCAAAAACCTAATACAAATCTCCCTAACAAATAAAATAATTAATAAATTAAAATCAGAAATAAAGAAAATGGGGTCAGTTAAGATACAATTCACCATTCTTATCCAATTCGAAAAAGATGGTGAAATTAAAGATAACTTTTTTCTGATAATTTTCTGCTTGACGGGATAACTAAATTAAATTATAAAAAAAGAGCGTTTCACATATTTAGGGAGTGGATGGCGGGTTTTTAAAATCAAAGAAATTGATTTTATATTAACCAAATATTATCCCGTAAATAGACTAGCCAGCCATAGTTATACCCCCACACCAAGATCTTTATCTGGCTAAAATCCTATAGTTAATGTCCAAAATAATGACCATCATTGTTTTATATATATTATATTAGCTCTTTTAAAACGTAATGTAGTTCGCACCCTTAGAAACAGAATTACTTCTTATGAGAATTATTTGGACGAATTGAATTTTGACCCCATTGACGATTGTCCCATGAGACTCTGTAATATTCCCAAGTTTGAAAGAAAGAACAAGGACTTAAACCTTGCTATAAATTTTTTGTCTTATAAAGTAAAACCGTCTAAAATCCCTCAAAATGATGATATAAATTATATCCCCCATCATCCATATTTAGATATAATTCACAGCTCCAAGGTTACCGATGGTACACCTATTTATTTAGTTCTTTTGGAGAACGGTGATAATTTTCTCTATACGGCTGTTTTTGATTTGGATAAATTAATGAATTGTCATGTGACTACATCTTGTAATATTCAAATCTCTGTACATTGGTGTCCCCATTGTCTTAATGGCTTTAGATTAAAACCCGCATTTGACACCCATGTTTCTTTATGTATTAAAAATCAAACAGGCACGACCCTTTATACTTTACCTAAAAATAAATATTTAAAATTTTAAAATTATGCGAAAACTGTTACTCCGCCATTCGTAATTTATGTGCATTTCGAGTCTATTTTACCTGAGGATATGAGGCATCATCAAATACACATGCCGATAGCAGCAGGTCTACTACTAATTAATAATTATACAAACACTAAACAATATTTTAATTTTATTGGCGATAATTGCGTTTTGGCGTTTTTGGAAAAGATTGATGAAATCGCTCTTTTCGATAGGACCAATTTCTTTCAATGAGAAACGGAAGTTCAAGGAATGTCGAACTTGTTATTTGTGTTAAAAGTTTATTAGGGTTAAACTTAAGGATCATTATCATTTCTCAGGTAAGTATTTAGGAGCTGCTTGTAGGAAGTGTAATGTTTTTCGACGAATCCAGAAGCAATTACCAGTGGTTGTTCACAATTTGAAGGGATATGATCTCCATCATATTTTATAGCATGGTTTAAATAATTTTTCTTCTTGGGAATTAAATATTATTCTGACCACTTCTGAAAAATTTATCTCACTCATCGCGTACATTAATAAATTATCTGTTCGTTTTATAGACAGCATGCTATTTGTTAATTCATCTTTAGCAAAAGCTGTTAAGACACTTACTGATTTGCCTTTAACGGATTCTATTTTTGATGATTGTTAGAGCCAAGGCTATTTTTCAGTATGACTTAGCGATATCTCTTGAGGTTCTTGAATCAACTATTGAATTACCTCCAATTTGGGGTTCTGTATTTGTTGATGAATGCGCTACAGCCCAACAAATTTGGACACAGCAAAATTACAAGACAATTTTAAATTATTTGTTAACCTACTTAAAATTAGACGTATTCCTCCTTGCCAGGCCTAGTTACATCGGACAAACATTTCTAGACCTGTCTAACTTGGGACGTATGAGCTACAATAAAAGGAATTAGCGAAATACCGTACTGAATTTAATTGTGAGATAAATATCGTTGCCGGCTACACGGATTCATTATTCCTTGAGATTAGACACTGTAAGCTAGACACTCTTTTGTCGGCAATGATAAGAGACAACCTTTTAGATACATCTAATTACGACCCGGCACATCCCAGGTCGTTATTTCGATACCATTTTCCATGAATATAATACTCAGAACAAATGAAATAATCTCCAATAATTCCGAACAATTATCATTAGAATTTACAGTTGGTAGTATGTTTTCCAACATAGATGAGTTCTTGCAACTATTTTCAAA
This sequence comes from Schmidtea mediterranea, assembly GCA_022537955.1. Taxonomy (NCBI): domain Eukaryota; kingdom Metazoa; phylum Platyhelminthes; order Tricladida; family Dugesiidae; genus Schmidtea; species Schmidtea mediterranea. The sequence continues at coordinate 211,636,681 of CM039679.1, read as the reverse complement.
ATCAGTCATACTTAAATGAGTACCACACCGGCGCAATAAGAAACATGTAACACTTAGTTTTAAATAACTTTCTTTTGATTTTAAAGTATCTGCATACAAAAAGATAGTTCTTGATCAGTGTGTTGTCAGCGTTATGCATCCATTTCATACAACTGATTGCAGTTATTCAAAATTGTCGACTTTCATTGATATTAAGCGTTATTTCTGAATCTACTCCTTCATCAGTAAAGGCTACGAAGGTTATTGAATTGGTGAGACAGAAAACTGGAAACCAATTGAAATATATTACGGCGTACAAGGCACTCGAAAGTTACAAATCCAAAGCCCAAATAGTGCTCAAAAATTCCTACTCGTTTATTAATAGATTAATATCTTCAATAAATCCATTAGACACATTCACTAATTTAGAGCTGGAGAATTTACGTTTTAAACGGTTTTTCATGAGTTGGCGAGCCACTAAACATTTTTATTCGCTAAATAGGAAATTTAATACAATTGAGGGAACTTTTCTGTCTGGTATGAATAAGGGAACATTATTGGTCGCTGTTTCACAAGATGGCAAAGACAATGCTATAGTTCAATCTGAAAATCGAAACAGCTGGTTATATTTTTTAGAAAACCTAAATAGGCATTTTGACATAAATGATTCTTCTACGATAATAATGTCTGATAGGGATGTTGGGCTGTTATCATCGGTCAATTCAGTGGCCCCACGCGCAATCAAATGCAATTGAGTTAGACATGAATTTAAAATCGAGGTTTCATAACATATTGTTAATGGAAAAATATTGGTATCTTGTCTACACTTATGATGAAATTGCTATTGAAAGAGGTGTGCTAGAACTACGAGTTCTAAATGATGAATTTTATCATGAACTTATTAATATTGGTATATTTAGCTGTCTAATTCAAAATGTTCAATTGGTAAATATGGGAAAAACACTTCAAACGCCGCGGAGTCAATGAATTCATCCATCAAAATATTCTTTAAGCAAGATATAACAAACCTTATTATATCTCTGAATAACTATTCCATGAAAATATTTAGCCAAAGAAGAGAAAGAACTATAGGGAATTTGATTTTTGCTAAACAATTAGCTAGCGTTGAAACTAACACTACTATTGGGCGGTTATATACGATTGCAGAATCTAATGCAAATGTATTTCTAGTGGAAAGAGAATTTACAGTAGATTTTAGTTCTAAAAAGTGCAGTTGCAATACATCTTTTGAGTTCGGTTATCCATGTTCGCATTTATGTGCAGTAATCGTATATCTAAGACAAGATCCTAAAGCATTTGTTGAGATATGCTTGTTGGGTTTTTATATAGAAAGTCGGTGCTTAGGTCTGACTCCTTAGTGTCCTTTTTTAATCAACTCATTTAACCAAACACAATAAGATTTATTTCCAATTTATATATCACAACTTTATTCACAACTTTCACAAAAAACGATTCTATTCACAAAATTCTACACAATTACTCTGCTCGATTTCACAAAATTTCAATGTGTAGGGATACGTCTTCCAAAGGGAGATGTACCTGTCTTGGGCGTAAGAATTTAATTTTTTATGCTGATTGATTTATCTCCAAGCTTATTACCTCCTTTGCTCCGCTCTCTGTAATATTCTCTTCGACCAACTGGCAATTTTGTTGATCTGCCTTTTCTTTTTATACTCATCTCGCAATTCAAGTCACCCGCAAACTAACTTGGTTTTGGCATTTTTGATATCTCTCTGTCCAGAACCAAATTATTTATTTCTAGGCTCCCGAGGTTTCCATTTGTTTACAATAATTATTTTGGTGGCGGGTCCCTCTTTTATCTCGGGTTTCCTTCGTCAACCAATTTCGTTTTCCTTAATTAGAAAATTTGTTGACATTCCAGGTTTTTCACAATGTTCGGGTTTCCCATTAGCCAATTAATTTTTAAATAATTTCTATTTTTATTAAATATTTCCTTCTGGGGACCCCCAATCGATTTAATTTTATTATATTTGGATTTGTCTCGTCATTTGGCATCCGCCCATACTCGTTTCCCACGATAAATATTTATTTTAAAATTTTAATTGATTTTGCCTTTTTAATTATTATTTCGAATATCAATGTTTTTATTGATTTTCCATTTTTCTTTGTTGAATTTTGTTAACCCCAACATACTTTACATCTTCTAATTACCATGGCGCGTACGTTGATTCAATTGCGCCTCTTTCGGTCATCTGCTTGCAAATAGATAACACTCTACCACCGGAAGCGAGAAGATCTCGTGGAAGACCAAGAGTTTCAAGAATACGGCCAGCGAGAAAGAATTAAATATTCGCTTTTAACTTTGTAATGCTTTTTATGTCTAATATATTTTTTCTAGGCAAAGTTTTTTTATGATGCTATTTTTTAAATTTTATTTTTTTAAGATGCCATTTTTTAAATTACCGTCAAAAAACATGCTATTTTTTATAATGCCCCTTAAAAATAATTGTAATAAATATTTCGAATAATATAAATGTATTTTGTTGAATTTATTTTTATTTGAAATACTTGTCCGATTATGTTTTTATGATATTATTAGGATTGTTAAAAAATAAAGTAATGATAAGATTAATAAAAATATTATAAATTGTGATAAGACTAATAAAGATTTTGAATAATAATTTTAGTAATAACTTGTAATAATAATAATAATAATAATAGTTAAAATAATAATAATAAAAATACTAATAATAATAATAAAAATAAAAATAATAAAAGTTGTAATAATAATAATAAAATTAATTATAGTAAAATAATAATTTTAACTTTTAATAATAATAAAATTATAATAATAATTAAAACACTACTTATAAAAATAAGTAGTAAATTAGATTTGAAAAGTTTTGAAAATTTATGATGACCTTGGAAAAATTTGAATTACATTAAGAAAAATTTGATTCATGGTCTTTGTTTAATTGACCTTGAAAAAATATGATGACGCATCCCATGCCTTGAGAAAATTTTAAATGACATTAAAAATTATTATGTCTCACCCAATGGACTTTGTTTAAATTACCTTGAGAAATTTTTGATGAGTCATTGCTTTTTGTTTCATTGACCTGGAATGAGTCATTGTCTTTATCTCAGAAAAAAAAGTACTTAGAAAAAATGTTTACCCCTCCAATGGGGTACTGATCCAGCGGTGAAATAACCATCTACTATAGAAGAGATTTAAAAATAAAAATTTATTGTATCATAATTTTTAAAAATTAAAGCCTAAATTACATCAATACATTGTTAAATATTGCAGTTTAATTTAAATAACAATATTATAAACATTAAAAGGTGACCGGTCAAAACAGCCCTGTATAAAACAGCCCTGAAAAAAAAACCTTGCCCACAAAACAGCTCGATAAATTTGTTACGATCAACAGGACCAAATTAAAAATTAAAAATATAAAATAGTTATAGATAAAAGATTGCATATTTTAGTCTCAAGTATTTAATTTTTAGATTGTCAGATTTTGTGCCAATGAGCTTGAAGACAGATGGGTGATGGCAACCAATGGTCTGTTGGCTATTTTGTCGCGGTTCCACGTTAAAAAATTAAAAGTCGTTACTATAACCTTTGATGAAAAATATAAGTTTACTTACCATCGGCTAATATTATTTTTCTTCGCGGTTCGTAATTTATTGAAGCTGGTGTTAAAAACTAAATTAAATACCAATTTTGGGAATCAAGTAGCGGTACGATAAAATAAAAAAATGTTTTACATATGATTATTAAGTTGAGAATAGTATTGCAAACTCACTTGATGAACATTATTTCAATTATAACCAGATTATACTTGTTTAAATGGAATTAAAATATCTATTATTTTAAAGAAATCAAAGTAAATAAAACATTTAAACACAACTTATCATGCATAGTAAAATTTGCACGAAATAAACATTTAAAATTTTTATGTTTCTAAAAATAATGACGTAAAAATTTACTCTATGAGCTGTTGCAAAAATTGAGAAATAAAGTTCAGTAAGCTTTATATTGTAAAGATAAAACTTAAAAAGATATTTTAACCTAATTTCTGACAATATGACTAATCTTTTGGTTTGCACACCAACTTTGTATTATAGATGTCGTATATTCATTGCAGACATGTGTAACAGTGCTGATGTTTTGCAGTGTGTTATTCGAAACAGTTATACAAAGAGCTATTAAAGTAAATGCTGGAAGTACTAAATGAAATGAACGAAAAGAGTATTCAAAGAGGTATTAAACCTGAAACAATAATTGAATGATGATGAATATAATTCAATTTTATCAAAAGTGTTTCTTAAGTATATAGGATGAGAAAACGTTTTTGAATTAATCTATGAAGTTACGATCAGTAAAAGCAGAAATCAAGTGTAACAGTATTAGTCAATAAATCTGAAGCTGTTGTTAAAAGCTGTTTAGTGATGTCTTGGAGTCAAATAAATAAGTGTTGGCATATAATTTAACCAGTTACTCCAATATGACACAAGGCAAATTTTGAAATTTTTCTGATTATGTAAATCATTTCAATTTTTCTGACTCCTTACCTTTCTTATATAATAATATTATTCATTGAAACAGTTATTAATAACTCAACTCCACGAGTGTTTAAATATCTATCTCTTCACAGCTCAATCTTCTACATAATTAATTTGAAGTTCTGCCGAACGTTTCAGTCCTCCAACAGTTGATTACGACGGTCAACTGCCTTATAGTTTGGCACACGATGGCCTGAGCTCACTGGCATCGAAAGAAGCAATGGCCATCCTATTCGTCATCCCACCGGAAACCTGTAAACTGCCTGAGAGCAAATGTCTTTTGGCTTCCCGCCCTTTGCTTTTGCTAACTAAATTGAATTATAGAGGGAAAATTAATAGAGAAATTCATATTAGGTGCAGCGTTCAGGCTTGTTGACAGTCTGAACAACCAACTGTTTGGCTTCCCGCATCGTGTTATTAGATTTTTGAGATATCTGAGCAATAGGTAAATAATAATAGATAAGAACCAAACCAAAACTTTAATTACATAACCCTGAAAATTTACATCACAGAAAAATAAACTAAAATTACCTCCCTACTAATACAAATTTGTCAAACAGCGATTGTGGATCAGAGCTATAAAAAAATGAAGATGTCAACTGAAAATTAATTAGTAAATGTTAGAATGAATTTCAAGCGTCTATTAATACTAAATTTGTATCTTTTTGTTTTGCTACTATCTCGGGAATTGCATATTCACCACGCTTTTCCGTGTCTGCATGCAATTATTTTCAACTTTACCGTGATTTTTATTTTGATATTTTTAGTAACAGTTTTTAATTTAATTTTAATTTAAGCTTTTTTATTAATTAACTTTTTATTAGAATTTCATATAGAAATTTATATTTTAATTTTTGATCATTTCTTTTCCATCATATTTTTATATCTAACATGACGGACTTAATTATGGCTTTTTCTAGCGTTACCAGACGTCCCGATTAATCGGGATTGTCCCGTTTTCAGAGAAGTTTTCGAGTGTCCCCAAAAAAAGTGTTGGGGACTGCCAAACTTCTCGATTTATATTTATTATAAAAATCAACATTAAATTTATGAAATACATAATTAAATAATTGTTAACTGGCCCAAAATTAAAAATCTGAACGTACTCTGATCAAATACGGTACATTTTAATTTGGTACATTTTAGATGCCGACAAGTGGTAACACTGCTCAGTGATACAAATTTTATTTTTAATCAATGTCAATACTACTAATAATATATTTTTTAATTTATTATTCATTCTATTTATTATTTTTTTAAATTTATTATTTATTCATTAGCTTAACTGAATTTTTATATAAAGTTATTGAAATGAATGTTAATTTTTGTGTTCCTATTAAATTTAGTTTATTTTTAAAAGCTTAAATTAATACATAGAAAATAAAAAAAAAATTTTGTACTGTCCCGATTTGAGTTTTGAAACTTCTGGCAAGCCTACTTTTTCATGTTATTTTCCTTGCGTTTTTTAAATTGTATTTAAATATATATTATTTATCTTCTAGTGTTCACGAATTCATTTTCACTGCATAATTATAAAAAAACAATCTATGACAAACAAAACAATTACCCACTTTGATAAAAATAACAAACATTTGTGTATACGTGCATAATGGATGCAAAACTGTTTTCTTAGCAGTACACCTGCCTACAAACCCACTGTACAAATCTAGTACACCAACTACGACTTTAGAGTTGCTAACGTTCAAGGACGTGTAGTCGTCACCCCGTGATGGTTTTGGAGTAGTTCACTATTTGCTATTGCAACAATTAGTGATACCTTAGAAAGGAATTAATTAAAGATAGGTTTTAACGAACTAAAGTTTTGTTTCGTATGTCAAGCCAATTTTTTTTAAAATTACTCGTATCTTGAAATACTCTTAAGTTGAGGTTTCATTGATGTTGCAGATTTCCGTCACGAATGCAACCTTTTTGTACCGGCACCCCTCTTTAAAAAACAAATTGTCGCTTCCCGTTAATTTATTTAAAAATCAATTTTCATAAATACTCAACTGATATTATAATTTATTTAATGAGCTACAAAATAATATACAATATTATGTAAAAATAATTATATCAATTATATCAATATTTTCTTTTAAATTAAATATCAGTCTTGATTGGGATAATTTTTAAATGTAGAATTAAAAACTAATTTTTTGTCAAAATTAATTACTGGAATATAAACAACATACAAATAACTTGCGCTCTTCTTACATAAACGTGAAATTTTCCAATAACAATATTCATATTACTCAATTAAAACGGTTACTGGTAAATTTACGAGAAAGTAAAAAAGCGCTAGTAGTGAAAAAATAGTATATTAACATCGGCCAAAATGTTATTTTATTGTTTCGTATGTTTATAACCCTGGCACTTCGCGCTCGTGCCGAAAAACTACCTCAACATTAAATTAACATTTCCTGGTTAATAAGGTACTATTATAACAGTTATGAAATTTACCTCAATGTTAATTTATTTAGAAGTTACCAAAGCGAAGTGTTTCATTCTATATATCAACGTGGTTATTGCAAGCACTACTAACGAACTAATTCTGTTTACTGAAGTTTGGCAAGAGTAAGCACGAGAATACTCGGGAGGTTGTGAGTGCTTATCTTTTGATTCCACGCCCCACCGGTGCTCGGCTCCAAACTCGAAAGAGAGATATTTCGTTCCAAGAAGAGTATGGATGGGATGTTTTAGCATTTGTACCCGAAAAATTCGCGGCAATGATTGTGGATCCCGTATATTGCTGATTAATTTTTTGACACCTATTCGACTTTTTTGGTTTGTATTCGAAAATGATATTTTGGAAACAGCTGCATGCCCCCTTGCAACAGTCTCGAGCCCCCTGGGGGGCGCGCCCCACAGGTTGAAAACCACTGCATTAAACTATATGACAAAATAGTTGAACATATTGTGTGAAAGTGTTGAATTTAGAGGACTGCAAAATGTGTAACGTTAAGCCACCTCTAGTGTAAATTCATACAGAAAAAGCTTCCCCCATCCCTTGTGAATCCGTGGCTCATGATCAGCTTTTCTATTTGATTTTAACAAAAAATTCATTTAATAAAAAGCATTTAATGATAATTTTATTTACCTTTATCAAAAACATATTAACATCTAATAATTTCAAAAGTTTTGATGAAATACTTTTTTTATTAGACTAAAACTTAATCAGAAAGAAATTTGTTTTAATAAATTCATAAAAACTAAAATATTCAATCCAAAATCAAAATTAAAATCGGATTTTTAAAAAATATTTGTTGAATTTTTAGTTGACTTTGCCAACTATAAAATTAATTATATGGTTATTTTGTTTTTAAGTAGCATTAGAATTAAAACAAAGAGATTGATTTACTTTTCTAAAAATACTTTTCTACGTCACATCTGAATGAAAATGTGAATTTTCTATTATATTCAATAAGAAAATGGCGTCGCATTATTTATTCATTACTGATAAAACTCAAATCTATTTTGAAAAATTTCTATACAAATAAATGACCTTGTTGATTAATTATATATGTTAAACACAAATAAAAATAATAAATAAAAAGTTAAGATATAGATTTTAAAAAACATAATTCTTCTTCTGCATCCAAAAGTTCTTTTAAATTTTCGTTTTCTCTTCTAAGTTCTAACTTTATGCACGTTTTTCAATATTTATTTATAAAAACTTTTTCTGCGAGATATTTCTCAAAGATTTTCATAAACTCTTCTCTCTTTACTTTCAGATGTTCCTTTAACAATGTTTCTTCAATCATCTTTCTTGTACCTTTTTCAATAGTTTTAACTAATAATAATATATAAGTTATATGAAAATTAAAATATTATACTTATCGAGTTTACTAGTCTCTTTACAGATTTCGACTCCTTGTCTTCAGTGGTTTTATTTTCTATATTCATAATGTAGGTATTTTAGGATTATTTTACGTTGCAGTATTTTCAAATAACTTAAAAATATTTTACTTCATAAATCTAATATCATTATTCAATAACTGTTATATATATATATTTTCAAATAGTTACTAACTGATAGCAAATATACATTTATGTAAACTTAAGTAGTTCACTTACCATAATAACAAATTATTAAGAAAGTTCAAAGAAAATATGAATAAATATTTATCAATTTTTCAGTTGATATTTAGCTGATATTTCCAAAGATTTCGAAACTTTTTCAGTAATATCAACACTTTTAGTCACTTAATGTATTTCTGCATAAGTATACATACTTCTTCACTGAAAAATGGCTTCAGTGAGGAACACCATCTACTAATTAACATTTTAAAATTTTATGAAAAATAAAATATTGCTACCTTCAATGAAAAATTTAATTGATTTTAAATAAATTTAAGTACCATGTTTAAGACGTTCGGTCATAATCGACAAAATAATTTTAGGGCTTTGCAAATCAATTAGAGCTTTTAAGGGAATTTGATTTAGTTTAAATTTAATTGAATGATTATATCAGACTTTATTAAACCTTTATGGTTTCAGTTGATTTTTTAAAATTTTTTAGGGATAAATTAACTGAAACTTGGAAAGAATTTTAATTGATTTTACATTGTAATATTTAAAATCTTTGAGATAAAAGCGGTGGGTTACTGGGTACTGTTGTTTGTTTGAATCTTTCTATAGTTGCCCTGGTAACGCCATATAAATATTTCTAGCTACCACTCGGCACCCGTTGCTAGGCAACGTTGGAAATGTGTTCGAGTGGGTGGATTGTCCGCAAAAAGTGAGCGTTATTACTAATGCTGTAATTGCTCGGACAACCCCCTGGGTTCAACGAGCTGTCGATGGAAGACCTATGCTCGCTTTGGAAGTCCCTTGTATGTGATGGGTTTCAAGATCAGAGTCATTATAGTGAAAACTGAATTCGATGGTGACGTTCCCAAAAATAAGTCAACGGCTACTCGACGAAGTAAGAGTACTCATGAAATGACTGCGGGGTTTTCAATACTCATCAAGTTTTAAAACATCGCTTCGAATAACCAAACAAATTTATATAATTTATAATCAAATATATACAATGTACAAATTAAAACACGTTTAAGTCAAATGGGTTTTATTAGATAACCGAGCGGCTCTACGCCTGGCCCGCTCCCTTCGCCCCGGCCTATAGCTATTGGTCACTGTTGTGGTTGGGATTCCGGCCGGCGTTGGATTGGTCACCGATTCCCGGTAGGCCAACTGGGACGGTGCGAAAACGAGGGGGTAGGTTACGGCTGCTCCTTCCTGACTGGCGGACAAGGCAACCTCCAACCGCCGTATTTGCGTTCGGAGATTTTGGTTCATTTGTTTTTCCTCGGCCCACCCCTTTTGAGCGGCGGTGAGCCTTTGTCGTAGTGGCTTGATCTTAGTCGGGTCCACCCATGAGGCTCTCGTTTGCTGAATTTCTCGAGTTAATTGGATGATTTGACCTTATAGCACTTTATTATTCTGCTGGCACGGGCCAGTTCCGTTCATAGTAATTGTAGGGGATCCATAGCTATAATTAATGACATTTAAAATCATTGGTTATTGATTCAGCATTTCTTATTATTCGTATTATCAAACATAAATAAAAAAATTTTATTAAAACAATCGAACAAAACAAAATGACCATCTGAAGTGACAAGTTATTTATTTAGGAAAACAAAAACTTTTAACCACATTCAGACTAGCGCGTCCCCACCAGGGGACGACGGGTTCAGGAGTCTGTGAACCCCCTCTCTACCCATTCTTCCGGAGAACAGTCGGTAGATATCATCACGGGTCGCTTCGTGTTGCGAACCCGAGTAACGTTTGGCCTGTTGGGGTCCTCCTGGTGGTCGTTGAACTTCTCGCCCTCATGATTAAGCGGAGCATGGTGATGAAGTGGGTGGCGGTAGATGTTGGCGATTCGGCAGGCTGAAATATCTTCCTCGATGTTGGCCAAGTGTTGGCGGGCCCTGATCACCTGTACGTCCACTTGTCTTTGGTGGCTCTCGAGGCGACCGAGGAGATGGCGGGCATGCTCACGGATCTCCCATGGTTGATTAGACAGCCATGGATTGCCGTTACCTTCCCCTGTTTGCCGGTTGCACTGTCGGGATTCCGGTCGGGAAAATTCGGGGTCTCTGTCTTGACTGAATTGTCTCTACGCTTGCCTCCATCTATCGGCAACATGGATAGGGACATAGACCATCGGCCCTGATTTTTCTGAATAAGGAAGATCCATCATTATCATTATATAATTATTTCAAATCTAACATCTCCTTTATGATAAACAAAAATATAGGTGATTGATAATATATACTGCACATCAACTTATTTGTGGGAAACAAAAATTATATGTCCCCGTAAAATATGTCGCTTCATTACATGGTACCTAATTGGATCCTAGAAACGAAGCATGCTGAGCGACTTCCTAATGGCGTTTCAATATTTTTTAATGTATATGTGTATATCCGTACATGCGAGTAAAATTAGATATCAATTTCATTAAAACCATTTAGGAAAATTATAGATTAAATATTAATTTTATAAAATCATTTGGGCAAACTATAAATTAAATATCAGTTTTATTAAAATCGTTTGGAAAGATTATATTTTAAATATCAATTTTATTAAAATCCTTTGGAAAATTTATAAACTAAATATCAATTTTATTAAAATCATTTGGAAAAATTATAAACTAAATATCAATTTTATTAAAATCATTTGGAAAAATTATATTTTAATAATAACGATGAAAATTATTTAATATAGTTTCGTTAAACTTATTCATTAAATTTTCGATAAATTACTTTCTCCGCAGCCATTCTCAATTAATATCAACGTAGCATCGAAATTATAAAATGAAAGGAGAATATACTTGTGTACAGGTGTACTCTTCCCTACAAAATTACTAAATTCTGAAAACAACAAAATTAATATAAACTCGCTATATACAATTTCTATTGTAATGATGTTTATTAAATGAATACTCAAAGGGCAACCATTCTTAAACATACTGTATATTCGAAATCTTTATTATCGTCTTAATTAAAGTTAAACAAGAATATAAAACAAATTTACTTGAATTGCATAAGTTTAAATCCATAGCTCTGACCTCAGCGGGTGACTTATTCGTCGGCATCTCGTCATAGTTAGTTAGCTTGTTAGGCATTTCTAAATCTTTGGAAAAGTTGTTTTGATTATTGATCTGTCTATAATTCTATTTATGAAAATTAATAGTGAGTGTATGCACGACACACCTCGCTCGGCGATATTGGAATACAGATAGGCACACTGATTAGCGGCGAGTGTGTGCGGTAACGGTCATACCCGACCACAATTTCTGGTTCATCGGGGTGTGCCGTTGGGATAGTGTGCATATGCCAGACTGGTTCATTACGGGCATGCGTGAACATTATTGATTTTAGTAGGTGAATGTCGAACACGACATATGTGGTAAGCGCTGGAATTTTCTCATTACTAACTTATTTATTGATTTCAGGAAAATTTGTAAATTGTCCCGGAGAAATTGCCACGAATTCATAAGAATCGTCACTAACACTTGTGCTCATTTTTATATCGTAAGGAGTTTTACTGCGGCATAAAGGGATTGAATTTCTTGAAGTAAGTGTTATATATTAATTTGTAATAGTTTTTACTTCTTGGTTGGTAGACCTCTAGCATGATATTATCTCAGTGTGAGTCAAATCGAAAAGGAGGATCATTGGAACGAAAATTGGGAAACCACCAGTGTGGTTGGGAGGAGATCGCTACAGGTATTTGTTTCATATTTCTTTTGCTTAAATTTACAATAGGTGCAGGGGAAAAATTGATACTTACTGATCGGGGATTTAATATGTATTTCCTCAACCTACAGCACTATTTCGGTTGCGGAATATTCTCCAAAAATTTTCCGGAATCTGGTTTCAGATTGAAAATGGAAGTCGTTCCGGCCTGTTTGCTCGTGGGTTTATGTACATTTATTTATATTGATGGCCAGTTAATTATATTCTTCTTATGCTTTGTTTTATTTCCGGCAGATGGATGTGACATAGGGTTTGATTTTAGTTTAACCTTATTTAGGTTATTTTATTAATTGGGTCCATTTTGATAGTCTGGTAAAATAATTCTAATAAAAAAATAAATTCCTAGTATTGACTCGATGATGGAAGGGGTTCTTAGTAAGAGATTTGGCACCCACTCTAAGGTTTTCCTTATCAATGCTGATGACTAAACTTATGTTGATTGTGGGATGATTTCCCTTTAGTTTTATTTGTCGTTTATTCGCAGTTCAGTGACGTTCATAAGGGCTATCTAACTCTGTGATTCGATTAAATGGATGACCCCGAATTGTTCTATATCTACAATTATTTTCTACTCTGCTTCTACAGTTTGATCCTAATGACAGCTTAATCTTTTTATTTATTTGAATATTTAGCAAATTTTAATGACTCTCATTTATAATAAAGGGTTTTAAATTTTTCGCAAATATTAATTTCAAATTTATCGCTATCTTTTATTCTATTGTTTAATTAACAAGGTACATTAAGTTCACCATAGCTGCTTAAATCTATAATTTACTCAAAATTATTAATTATCGTGGGTTCTTGATAACTATTCCATTTTATAACCAATTTAACTCCGCCTCTATAGCTTGAAAATTTATAGTCGTATTTAATTTACAACTGATTTAAATTTTAAACAACGATTTCATTTTTGTGATTCCCGTTACCTTCCTTTAATTGACCTTAGGCGCATTATGTTCATGTTATATTTAATGAGTGCCCACTGGACTACTCGGTGTGGTGATTTTGAGCCGTATGTAGATTAATTTAGGTCGAATTTACAGAAATCGAGAAACGAGGAAGTAGCCAAAAGACCCCTTCCTTATTTCTCCTTTCTTTTATACGGGAAAATATTGACGTTCTGATCCCTGCGTTCCGCAAGCCGGGTCTTCACGGGCACAGATCATCGGCGATATTCCACGCACTTACACGAATCTGAATAACATGTTGATTTTACTATTTTGTGGTGTGTCTTTGGCTGTGGGCCGGAAAAATTTCGACAAATTTTTAAGTAAAAATAGAATTTATATATTATGAATAGTTTATTAAAAATCAAAATGAAATTACCAACATGATCCAATCCATAAATTCAAAAAACATTATAACATATTGCTCTCCCCACGCCGACACCCAAGCAGAGCTCTGTCGAGGTTGCGAGAGTGCGACGTGGAGAGAGTTCCAAATAAAACTCTCACTTACGTAGTAATATAGATTTTCAAAAACTGTTTAATGATTTCAAAAAAACGATTAAAAATTATGTGAAAATGCATCGGTATATAAACCTATTTTTTGTCCCTAACCTTGCGTGTTCTTTTTGATTTAGTAAAACAAATTTTGACCTTGGATTTTTCTAGTGTATTCTAATCTTAATTTTTATTATTTTGAAATTTTATTTGACAATTTTTCTTTAGATTTTTAATTGAATTATTTCTAATTCAAATTATTTGATTTTTATTTCATTTTCATGAAATTTTGCATTTTTTAATAAATTGTCAAATTTCGGTCAAAATCGTTGGGTTTTCGTGTTATGTCTATATTTATTTCGTGCGGATCTTGTTGCACTTTGTTATTATTTTAATTTATTTTTGTGTTTGTAATTTTATATTTAATTATTTTCTTCCTCGCATTTTGATAGGGTTAATTGGTGTTTTAATAGGTTTGAATTTAAATCTGCATGTTATATTTGCATGTGTGTTACCGATTCATTTAAACATTTACAAGGCCGTTTGTGTTCTGGCCCAACAATATTAAACTATTATTATTAATTTTATTATTATTTAAATAATCTATATAGTTTTAAATATATGACCTACTTAAATAAACTATATAGATTTTATAAATTAAATTTGACCTTATACGGTCTTGGTCTACTTTTTGACTTTAAAATAACCTTGACATACTTTATTGACCTTTAAACGACCTTGACCTACTTGTTAAAACATTTTAGCTTACTATTTTTTCTAGGTGGATAGGTTGATCTATATCTGACGGACTCACATCATACTCTGATATGATGTTTCTTCAATTGATGATGTAGTAGAAAGATATTTAGAATTCATTTCCATAGATAAACACATATTATGGAGCAAAAGTATTGCAAACATTAATAAAATATGGATTGGATATTAAGAACTGTCGAGAACAATCATTTGATAACGCTGCCAATATGTCAGAAACATACTCAGGTTTACAAGCACACATAAAAGAGAATAACCAATGTTTAGTCTTCGTTCCGTGTACCAATCATTCTCTATATTCAGTATGAAATACCGCTGCAGAAGAATGTGGTTCTGCAATTTACTATTTTATGTTTATATAAAACTTATTAACATTTTTTTTCTTCAACTATCAGTTGATTGAAAATTTTGAACAGAATTAAGTGAGCACTCCGTCTAGGTAAAAGAATTTCAGGTACAAGAGAAATTGTTCTAATGGCTGTAGTATGGAACACAATTTTACAAAAGATTAATGCTACGAACGAATCACTACAATCAAAGAAATGTGATTTAAATGAAAGGATCTATATTACTAATTTCTTTGGGAGTTTTTATCGACAGCTTCAGGAAGACTTTGTATTAAAAGTGAAGTCACTTCGGAAAGAATGCTAAGAAAAAAAATTAGTTGGTTTTATTAGGTCTTTAAAAAGTTATTAGGTCTTTCGTTTAGTAGAGAATAGAACCAATCATACAGACGACAAAAGAGAATACTATTTTTTGATGAAAATAAAGAAGTCGGCCATGAATATACAACAAAAGAAACAAATGAATTGATTGTAGAGCCTTTTAGTATATTTTTTGTTCAGAAATGTCAAAAGAACAAAAACAGAAATCAATAAGAAAATCAATGAATATTTACAAAGAAGACATTGATGTTGATACATTTGTCGGGTTATTATTATTGAAAGTCGGTTCCCTCTGACTCCTCGTGTCCTTTTCGAATCAAATAAGCAAACCCAACAGAGAATAATTTTATTTGCACTTTATCACAGTTACAACTCAATCCGATTTATTTCAATGTTTTGTAATCACAATTTCACTAATTTATTTGCACCTTTTTACCACCGTATAAATTTGATTATCTTAGGGTAGGTTATCAAATGGATAATCACCCTTTCTGATAGATAACTTTGACTTTACTTGGGTTTAGATTCCTTTACTGACCTAGTTACACTACTCGTTTACGTCGATCCACTGGTCCTTTCGTGTTTTTCCCTTTTCCTTTTATACTCCTGCTCAGACTGTTTTCCGACGATTGTTAACAAAATTTGCTACACTATTAAATTATTAACAATAATTACTTCCCACAGACCACCTTAGCCGATATTTGTCAACAACTTTTGCTCCATTACTAAATTACAAATTAGGAAATAATTACCTCTACATAGATAATTAGCGCCATTTAATATTGTTTAGGCCAATTTACCCTGTTATATTATTCCGTCTACACTCCAAGTTTTCCTCATCTCTCGGGTTTTCTTCATCTCTCGGATTTTCCACATCTCTCGGCTTCCCATTAGTAATTAATTTTTTTAATTAATTTCTTTTTTTGTCTTATATTATTTTCTAGGGACCCATCACTAAATTTTTATTATTATTTCTGGACTCGGCTCTCAATTTGGCAGTCAACCATACCAATTTCCCCCGATCAATACTACTTTCGAATTTTTATAAATTTTATAATTAATATTGCACTTTTATCATTTTTCTGTTTTATTGATTTTACTCTGCTTTTCCGTAATACCCCAACACATTCTAAGATGAATTGGAACAATTTCTCTGGCGAATTTGTATATAGAGAGATATATTTCAGATAAGTGAATAATAATTTGCGGCAAAGGAGTAGGTAGATGTGTCCTATCTGGCGCACATTTTGATACCCTAATATTGCATAAACACCACAAACACAAAATTATTAATAACAAAAACACATATGTACGCATTTATTAATTCTATAAACAATTGGAGGAGTCTTGGGTGAGCTGTTGGACAGGATGTTGAACGTGTGTATGGATATACTTGTGGGAAATTATTTTGTTTATTTATTACTTTTATCTGTCATATAATGACCGTATAACAGACTTTCATTGTTTCCTACACAAACCCTTTTATCATCTTTATTTGTGAGTGCAACTTTACTATTTTTAAAACTATAGAGTTGGTGATTGTTTATATCTATTTTAGATTGTGGTACAAAAAAGGTAATGTTCGTCTCGTAACAGTCCTTATATGATTTATGGGTCAACTCTGTTTCTTTTAATTTCATCTCTTTAGTTCTTAAGGAAGAAGATTTTCCTAGCAAACTATAACATTTGGGGTTTAAGAAAATTCACTCATCATAACCTTCACCTGTACTTTCGCTCTTGAATTTACCTATGACAGTATCTAGTTTTTTCGAATAAAGTGGATGATTAAATAGATAATTAGAGTTATCCAAAAGATTATCATTAACCATTTCAGCTAAAAGAATTTACAATTTGCAATGCTTTATTTCGAGAAAGAGTCTGTATCTCTAGCAACGATATTAATCTCAGAATTCAACTGTCAATAATATTTTTTTAAATCACTATATTGGAGTTCATACATTCTTAATCTGACAAGTACCGATTGTCCTATATAACTAGGTCTATCTAAACATATAGAGTGATGATTTAACAAAGCAGCAATTTTGATACTTCTTTGAGAGGTTGGTTTGAAATTATATGTAATCATCTTCTTTTGCTGTACTACATAATCTTAAATTCATTCTTTTTTATGGTTTTTAGCAGTTTTACCATACAAACTATTATTTAGTAATCTGTAATAATTTTTATTAAGTGTATTTGTACTTTTTCTTTTAGTTTTATATTGGTATCAATGTAGTTTTGAAAGATTGGAGGCTGTTTGAATCTTATAGCTCTATTTACCACCAAAGCTTTTAACACCAAGAACCAAGTAAAACTTCAATAACATCCAATAAATAGCATAATTCACTTTTGAGTAATGAGTCAACAGCAACCTTTCTACTTTAGACCCCACAGGTTTTATTTATTTCGGCAGCAATAAAGAGATCATTCAATTTATAGTGAAGATCAGAAGGAATTTCAAGATTTACTTCAAGCGTGTAACCATTAGACAAAGACACTATATTCTCAAAATTGTCAAGTACCAACTAAATTCCACAAGATAATAATTGACTTAAAGCCTAACAGTAAAGATTATTAATATCAATATAAAGCCACTCTGTGCTTTCATCTGTTTTTACAAAATATTTATTTACAAAAGTAAGACCTCCATAAATACCACCCTCGTAGAAATTGTAAATTTCCATGTCTTGCAATAGTTCAATGAGTTAATCTAAAGTTATTAACACGGAACTCCAAGACATTCCAGGAATTCCAAAATAATTTAGCCGTTCTAACCTATTGTGAGCTATAGATTTAACCCTATATTGTTGAAAAAAGTCAGCTAATAGAAAGCAACCGAGTTTCAAGTATTTCATTATATAGTCAAGTAAATTCACACATTTAGTTTCAGTCCAAATTATTTGTAATTCCTGTGATGTATGTAAGTCATACTCCCGTAAATTATGAAAAACTACAGGTAAAACTCTTTGATACTCATGTTGGGGTTAGGTGATTTTCAAAAATTATTATAATAAAATAAAATAATTAATTAAAAATAATCAAAAAATTAAAATCAATATTTCCGGGGGAAATGGGTATGTGTCGATGCCAATTAACGAGACGAGTACGAAAATAATAATATAAAATTAATTTGGGACCCCTAGAAAAGGTTATTTAAAAAATACAAATTAATTAATTAATTAAAATGACAAAAACAAATAAATTAAATTAAGGTTAAATTCTCCGAATTGGATAAAAATTTAATTACGAAAGGAATGATTATTCCCTAATGTGATTTATTTCGCAGTCTTCTCATGGGGAACGGCTGAAGTGGCCAAAAGATGAAAGTAAACTGTTTAACTAGTTCCACGGGAGTCCAATGTAAATTGCCGTAAATCAAATTAGTTGTTTGAGGAGAGATTCACTATATAAAGGAGTCTCAAATCAAAAACGGAGACACAAATAATTTTGAAAAATTGCGAGTAACAGAAAAGTTAAAAAGATTCGTGAGATTGAAAAAAAACTAGTTAGACTTGTCAAGGATATTTTAGTAGTTAATTGAAAAGGCGGCTTCCCGTAGAGATTCCTGCCATTATTGTAAAAGTAACATTCGAATCGTTGTGAAATTGTTAGTATCGAATAAAAGTTTTCCTGTGTTGAGTGATTCCAGTATCATTTAAAGAGCACATGGAGTCAGAGCAAACCAAATAAAATTATAACTCAACACTCATCTTAACATAACAACTTTTACAGGCAGGAGTAATATATTTTCCTGGAAAATTTTTTGAAAATTATTTGAAAATTATTTGTTTTTACCGCTTGGGACCCCCACTTAACTTGATCCACCACTAATTCTTCTTATCATTAAAATTTTTTAAGTTTGGACAAAGTGGTTAACTCAACAATTTTTGGTATAAAATTGCTCCAAAAACTTGAAATTTTGAGTGTATGTGGGTCAGCAGTAAATAATAAAAAAAATACTGGTTTTTTGTATAAAAAAATTTTAGCAAATCTCTTTTGAAACTCTCTAATATTTTTTTAAAAAATTAATAGTTATTTTCTAATTATGCTGTCAAAAAAAAATTATCGGTTAAAAAAAAATTAAAAATAAAAAAACTAAAATAATAAAAGAAATGTTAATTTTTTTTAGATGAGGTGCAATAATAGTTCTGGCTTCAGGTCACTAGTGAGCCAATTCGGCACTCAACATATCTTTCTATGTTACATTCAATAAAATATAGTTATTTTTATATTTGATAGATGTTTAATGTAAAAATTTGTCTACTTTATAGATCATAACTTTTGATTTTTATAATTGGATTTTGTATTAAAGAAATATTTAGAATCTATAATTCAATATCTTCAATAATTAGGGTGCCCACGAAATAAAATAAAATCGTCTATTATTTTGTCAAATTTAACTAAAAGATTTGTCGGTCTATTCAAAATTTAATTTCCAGACAGTTGATGACAAATAATATTTTTTTTATTATGTAAATAAAATTTAAATAAATAATAAGGTTAGTCAATTTCCGCAATGTTTTTACATAAAATTAAATATGAAGTATTTCGACTGAAAATCTGTTTTGATCACTCATAATCAAAGTTTAACTAAACTTTCGCTTTCTCTTCTCTGATTGATATTTTCATTCACTCAACTATATTAAATAAATATATTTATTTAAACAAATTTTCTACTTTTTACAATATGATATTTAACCAAGGATAATTGTAATAAAATTGAGTATTAATACGTAAAGAATCTATTAACGAAGCAGTTATTTTAAAATTATAATAAATGAAAAATAAATGATGTTAAACAATCTTCTTAAGCAAATTCAATAGAAATAAAACCCTATTTAAGAAATAAATTAATTAATTAATCATTGAAGAGTTCAAATAGATATTCTAAATTTATTGTAAAAAAAATCAGCTTATTTTATAAAAAGTACCTTTAATTTTTCTGATAAAAATAATATATAAACAATCACAAAACATTGGCATTGAACTAATAAGATAAAGCGCCAATTCAACATATATATTACACTACAATATATTTTGACAGACTCACTGTCATCACAAGTAGATATGAACTTGAAACTATAATTTCTTCTTTTATAATTAAAAAATAATTTACTAAAAATAGAAAATTCAGTTTTTTTATAATTCTCGAATTTTAAAAAATTTAATGACATCGAGACTAACAAAACTTTAAAAAATTCTGAATAAAATACTTTTAAATTGTTAAACAAAACTATTTTACATTTATTTTCATCCTGCAGCATAAAGTTTTATATAATTATGTGAAATTAAATATTTTAAAACAAAAAAAACTATTTGTAGTATTTATTTTCTTTATTCCAATTGATTTAAAATCGAATAAATATGATTTATTCATACACTTAATAATTAATAATAATATTAATGTTTCATGTTTATTTTTACAGCAGAATTAAAGTCAAATTAAGAACAGACTGTCTCAAGTGGCATTTTCTATAATGATTCTGGTATTTTGTATAGTTTTATGGCATTTTTTTAATATCTTCATCATGTTATGATGGTTATTAACGTTTTGCTGTTTTTCTGATACGTATAAATTATTTTGATTGGTTTCTTCAGGAAAACTTTGAGAGTGAACCACTGTTCTCGATGTTCTTTGAGTTTCAAATACGTTCTCGTTTACTTTGGAACTTCTTGCTCGATTGTTAGTTGCCGGCGATAAATATTCATCTGTCAGTCTATGTTCATTTTCCTGTCGGTCTGGCAAATTACCTTTTTCCGGGGAAAATCGTTCACTTGTTTTTCTATGTAAAGGCCTGTATTCTTCTTTGTCAAGATCTTCAGTTGTCCTTATATTTTCATCAAAATCTTCATGTTGTGATCTATGTAAAGAGTTATTCTTCTTGTTGCTTGTTAACTTTTCTTTAGTTTGCGCGGAGGAATTTTTACGATTACTTGAAGCTTTATTATTTGCCAGTTTTATTTCACTTTGATTAGATTTTAAAGACTTTTTATCTTCTTTTTTAATCTTCTTCTTATTATGCAGGCAATCTTGGAGTTTTCTTACTAATTCACAGAATTCAGATTGAGAACTTTCTTCATTTGTGCAATCATCATTTTCGGATGAGTGACAAGATTCTACATTATCAACCCCGAGATCATTTTGGTTTTCACCATTTCCTAATTTTAATTCCAACAACGAGACCAAAAAGTCAGATAGGATTCTAAGAGTATATAAACAATTTTCTATACAAGAAAAGGATGGTGATTGATTCATCTTTATTATTATAATTAATTAATCAATTAATTTTATTATTTTTTAATTATATTTATAATTATGTCGATTTTAAAACTTAAAGAATAAAAAAATAAATTAAACCTTTCAATTCGAAATTTTCTAAGTTCTGCTTTTGAAAGAGACACTTGTCTGCAAACAATTGAATTGAGGCTTTTCATCCTCCATAAAAATAATGATTTCTTTCATATTTACTTTTTTGAAACAAAAGAAATTAAATTGAAGATTGAAAAAAAAAATTTATTATGATATCTCACCAGCCAATGTAACAACGTTTGTGACCTTGGGAATATAATGATTCTAACTACACGTTCATAATATCTTAACTTAAAATATGTTTGTGACTTACTTTTGGAGACGAATACCACAATTATCCCATACTTTCTATGAACTATTTGTCTTCTATATTTTCAATTATCCCGAGTCGGTTCTTTTTCTTAATTTCTAAATAATCATTGAGGCATTTTTAAAATTTGTTTTGTTTAAATATATTTTCGCGCCTTGATTGAATGAAAATTTTGTCAATGTTTGCAATATGTTTTTAATAAGGTTTGTTCGAAATTTTCTTATTGTGTTTTTTAGCTACTAGCTCCGTAGCCTGTCATAAGATTTATTATTCTAAATTTAAGAAAAATGCTATATTACATTATATTTATATGTCAGTAGAATAAATTAAAAAAGCTACTGAGAAAATAAAATTGTAGATTTAATGGTTTCTGACCTTGACCCCTTTACATACATGTGTTTGCGTCCACCAATGGTTACCAGTTTCTAAGCAACGTTGGAACTGCAACCATTGGTTATGAGACCGCCAAAGGTAAGCTCTGATTCCAGAACTGCTAAAGCCCGACCTCATATCGGGTTCAGCGGGCTGCCGTTAGAAGACTTCTGCCCGTCTTATTATTTTAGGTCCCTTAAGTGCTCTTTTATCGAATTAATTATTTAGTTAATTATAATTAACTACTGCAAAGGAAGAAAATCAAATTAAACATTTATTGCGATAATATTACACGTTATTAATAACAAGCCAAAATGTGTCATTTTATTTATCCGCGTCTTGGTACGCCGTCGTAGTCTTTCGGCTCTACCAGGCCTTGCATGAAGTTGTGATCGTTTGTTTGAGTTGTTCGGCTGGTTCTGGTCTCTGTAGGCTAACTGTGCCGGAGCGAACACCAAGGGATACGTCTCTCCACCCTTGTTGGGCCGTAGTGAGACGTTGGTAGATCGTCTTCGCTCTCGCAGGTTCGATCCAGGTAGCTTTGATTTGCTGAACTTCCTAGCATAATTGCAGAAGTTGGCGATGCAAATTTGTGTTCTCCCGTCGCATGTTTTTCAGTTCTTGAACGAGAGTCCGCGATGATTTCATATCTAAAACTGAAAGAGATTAAATGTGACTTCGATAGATTGGTGTTCTTATTGTTTATCTTATTGATGGTCATTAATTATTCTGGAATAATTTACCTATTTTACTGTAAAACTCCTTAGTTCTATTATTGGTATACCGTTTTGTAATTTTATTTAACAATTAATTACTTATGTCAAAACTTGTAATCACTTTCTCAACTTCTCTGAGGTATAACAATTTAACTACTCTCCATTAACTGGGAAACATTCTTATGATTTAGTTAAGAAATATTTAACCTAATTAAACTTTCGAAAACAATAAGACAAGATCAATATAATAACGCATTTATTTTAAATTCAGTGAAATCAATACACAGTTTAGATTATGGATTCATTGATGGTCGTTAGATTGATTTTTCCTGAGTGCATGGTTGATATGTCTCCATTGGGGATGTCGGCGAGCATAAGTATGGTCCCACGGCTGCCGTGATCGGATTTGATTTAGTAGAGCTAAATGTATCCGTCGATCCGGTAAAATCAAGCTGGTTGGAGCCTCCATGTCCATTAGCCTTGGGCCGTTCAATTCATAAGGAAACTCCGTATTTCGGAGCGAAACCGTCCGTGCTGGGAATCAATCCACTGACGATGTCCGCGTTTACAAGAGCTAGATGTCTTCGGGCCATATTGGCGCGCCAATGGAACTTTCTTTCCAGGTTTTCTCATCGATATAGGCTGAATTCTGCCCGCTGGCCTGCTTCTCGTGCCGGGTTCCTGCCTGGTTCTCTCTTGATAGCGATGCTGGGCAGTTCAACCTCGTTATCTAGATTTTCTGGTCGATTTGGCAGATCACTTTCTCCGTGGGTTGCCAACGAGTATCCGTGGTCCCATAACATCTGGCGATATCTGGCAGTCGAGTACGCGGGTACCTGTAACATGATTCTGGAGCCATCTGTCCATCCGTAGTTCGGACCTCTATGATCAAAATAATTATTAATTTGAACTTATTGAAAAAAATCGAATAATAAATGTCTAGTCTGAGTCGTATAGGTCATAAATATTAGAGTCGTTCTACATTAAGATAGTATTAACACTAATTACTTTGGTTTTGTTCCATAGAATCGTATTACATCTCTCCTTCAGCAGGAAGGCGGTGATCTTTGAGTCGCCTTCGGTGCGTCTCCTCTCCTTTACGTTCATTATCCGTAATCGGGCTGTGTTTCTTTGGTGTTGAAGTCATTTGTTTATGAATTTTTCTCATTTTGTGGTTACTTATATAGTCGGGTGGCGCTAATCTATCGTCGCTTCATTGGTCTATTTCTCTATTAAATATGATCAATTGTTTCTTAATTTATTGCAGCAATAAACAACAGTAATAAAAAAAACTTATTTTTTTTTTGGTTATTTATTTTCTCGTGTAATTTTGAGTATACTTATGTGATTAGTGCATGCTCTACCAACGGCGCGTGACACCAGCTGGTAGTTAATCTTATCTGTTCTTCCACTAAGATTAATTTATTGTGATTTTTGGTCTGGAAATTATCTGATCTCAATTGATTCTCAATATATTTGGTGTTATTCATTTTTGGAATTAGTTATTTTTTCTTTGAATTATAGTAGTATAGTAGATTCTACTCTCCTTGGATCATCCTTAATTGGTTTATTCGAGCCAGGCGCTGAATTGCCCTGCTCATCTCAGTTGATTTATGAACTATGATATCCTCATCATTCCTCCTCTCTTGATTGGCAATTTATTTTCCGCGCCGCACTATTTGTCGTTTCCGGAAACATGATATCAAAGCGTCTGCTAATCTTGGCTCACATGATTCCAACGAACTATGGGCTTGTTATGTCATTTGTTAGTGGAGTTACTTCTACCTCAATTTCCAGCTGAATTTGTTGTTGCCCGTGGACGTTCAGAAAATCAATGCGGAGTCTCTATGGGTGGTCAATCAAAGAGTTTTGTGGTACAGCACTTCGACAGAGGCTGATTTTTGATGTAATAAAATGGTGTGCATTAGGGAATTTTAGTTTATTTTATATCTCTCGGTGGTTTTTATTACAATGGTTATTTAGTTGTTCGTATTTAATATTATTCTTTATATCAATGATTTTATTTATGTGAAAGGGTTATTATATTTTTATTATAAATGATAGGTGATCTTAATTCAAATTATCTCGCTTAATTTATTGTAAAAATTTTGATTTTGGTAAGAATATTAGACCTACCTCGTTATTAGTGTTCTGTTATCGCTATCACTCGTTGATATCCTTTTATTAAAGGGTATTATTATATTAGTATCTAATATAGTCAATTTCTTAATTATTACTTAGGTCAGAAATTTACAAGTTTTTCACTAACATAGCTCTATAATAAATAATTGACTGACTGACTATCGTTTTAATAAAAATTATACGGTTATTGGGCTTAGGGTTAATTCGATATACCTCTCCTTATTTTATTTTAGGTAGTTTGATCCTAGTATAGAATGATATTTATACGTTTATTTAAATTAGTTACACCGACTCCGACTTTCCACTTCCCGTTCCGTTGAATTTGATCTTAAGGAATATGTGTTAACATTAAGATCTTAAGAGTGCCCACTGGACTACTCAGTGTGAGAATTTTAGCCGATGTATAGTATAGATTTTAGGTTGAATTTTCGGGAGACAGGTGAAAGGAAGCCAGCCAAAAGACTAGTTCCCGATCTTCCTACTGCCCCTATATATATATAAAATGATTAGGCGTTCGAGTCCATCGTTACGCACGATTAGACTCTCACGAGCACAAGCTATAGATGGAGGAACCGCACTTACATATCTTGATAGTTTTGTCGTATTTTAATAGCTGTGGGCCGGAAAATTTTCGACAAATATAATACTTTTCATTGAAACATATATTCTGCATAATCAGTACATTTCATTTCTCTTCCAACATTTATTAACATACGCAACAATCCTTTCCCATGCATACGCTCAAGTAGTGCTTACTAGAAGAATGCTTGAGTTCGTATTATGAAAAAGTTATCATCGATAGTTGATCCTCTTGATAGTTTTGACTGAACAGTTTGTTGCGAGAAAATGACTTTGCTCACTAAGTGCATGCATTAAAATTCTATGAAAATGAATTGGTATATATACCTGTTTTGTGACCCTAACCTTGCGTGTTCTTTTTGATGCATTTAAACAAAATTTGACCTTGATTTTAATTGTAATATCTCATTCTTAATTTGTCAATTTCTATATTAAATGAACAATTTATTTTATTTAATTTTTTAATAGGATATTCCTCATTGAAAATATTCCATTTTATTCATTATTTGTTAACTTTTATGAATTGTCCATTTTTCGGTCAAATCTTTATGTTATCTTGTTATTTTTATGTTAATTTCGTGCTGATCTTGGTGCATATCTGTTATTATTTTGATTTATTTTTATGTTTTTGATTTTATATATAATTGCATTTTCTTTTTTCACTTGGAGTAAAATAAGCACATTTTCATAGAGCTATTCTCAAGGATAACAACGATACAAATACCTGGCTTAGATATAAAGTTAAACACACCTTAAAAAGAAATTTTTAAAAATAAAATTTACAAATAATTTTAGTTAATAATTTAATACAACCGAAAACAACATCAAAATCCATATACATATCCCAAATTCACGAGCCAAAATATTTAAAAACATTTAAAACCTTCGTGTGTACACTATTTTTCAAATCAACTTTCGGATCTAATGACTTTATCTACCATGATTCACATTTAACACGTACTTGATGATAAAGGCCTGATGTTTGTGCTTTTTGAGATTTTCGAAGTTGTGATTTCAAAGGTGCTGCAGTGGTAAAGGTTGGACGAATATGTACAGGTACATCTGTGTTGTGAATGAAAGATCTGATTACATAATAATAATAATAATAATAATAATAATAATAATAATAATAATAATAATAATAATAATAATAATAATAATAATAATAATAATAATAATAATAATAATAATAATAATAATAATAATAATAATAATAATAATAATAATAATAATAATAATAATAATAATAATAATAATAATAATAATAATAATAATAATAATAATAATAATAATAATAATAATAATAATAATAATAATAATAATAATAATAATAATAATAATAATAATCATCATCATCATCATAAAAATCAATCCTAATAATTTAAATAAAAGAATTTTTCACCGAAATATATAAAATAATAATGTTATATTTCACGTCCACGTGTTTATGGGTGACTTGAACAACAAAGTAAAAAGAAGACCATATAAATCAAAATCTTGGCAGGCATTACTTTAAGATGAAAGATTTATTGGCAAAAGTGAAATGGAAATATTTGGTGACGATTAAATTTTCGTGGCAATTAGAATAAAAAAGAGTTTTTCCAAGTTTGATTTATTTATTTTTTAGTTTTTTTTTATAATTCAATATTTTATATTGTCTTTAGAGTTTTATGACTTTTTTGCTATAATAGATTTATAATATGGATAATTTTTAATGTTTTTTCGTTGGTTATTAAAATACTTTTTTTATAAATTACTTTTAAAATTTAATTTCTGATTACAATGATGCGGCAAATTAATATAAATGAATAATTATGTGCAAAGCAATTAAAACATCAAATGTAACACAAAAAGTTGGAAAAAATAGAATGTAAATTATGAATTAAAAATTGAAAAATTAATATTTTTCGGAGTAGACAGGTAAAGAAATGGTCGCATATGGTGAATACAAATATAATAATATTAAGTTGATTTTCAGACAAAAAATTATTTAGAAAATACAAACTAATTGATTAGTTAATTATGAAAAATAAATCAATTTAATTAGAAACGCCATGTGCGGTTTGACAGGTGAAAAGTCAACTGATTAATCTTGACTAAAAATAATATAATTTCAATGAATTCTGTAGGCATCTTTTAACCAGGTAATTTAATTTACAATAACTGGTCGACAAAATTCCTCCTTTGAATATATGTCTGTATACGACTTGTTGTAGAACCAGTTATTTTGTTACGTTGTAAAATAAATTTATGTTTAAAATTATTGTAATTTACTTTAATTGTAAAAAATACAAAAATAATTCATATTTTCATTAATTGGTTTACACTTGGTTTACACACTAAATACTATAATAGATGACATTATTTCCTGAAACCAGAATATCTACACGGCGTGCCAGTCAATTAAAACTGCCTAATTTAAGAAAATAATCAATAATTCATGTTGTTGTGGATATCTAAATAATAAAAATCAAATAGTTATTAAATGAATAAAATGATCAGACAAAAAATTCATAAAATGGATGATATTTTCTTCCAGAATTCTGAGAATAAGTGAGAAAAATAATAAAATCAATAAAATTAAACAATAAACCACAATAAAAAGTTTGTAATTTAAAATGGAAAAACAAAAAGAAATTGTCTTATCATAACTGTTTGTTCAAGATTACGTATAAATAAAAAGAGAAGATGGAAACATAACAAGGAATAATGTTAAATTAAATTGTATATCTTGATAGCTGTAAGAGATAATAGAGTAATTTAGATTGGCCCAAAAAATGTACTGCAAGTAAAAATCAAAAACAAAATAGTTTTCTATAGGTAATATTAGATAGCTGAGTGTGAAAGTGAAATACAGATTGATTTAAGAGACAGATGGCGGATACAAAAGACAGAATTACAAAGTATTAAAGAAGACATTTTCAGATGGGAAAAACGCAATTTAAACAAAATATTAAAGTTATTTACTGCTAGTCTCTAGCATTATCAACTTTAGGAATAGAAAGCAACTAAATTTATTCTACCGATCGTCGAAACCAGAAGTAATTATCAGATGGTCATTAATTCCAGATTTTAATAATAGTGCTATTTTTCTCGAGAGGTTGAATACGTACTGTCGCAATATTGAATCACTGTATGTCGTATATTGGTAATCAATTGTGCTGATTAATAAATGTTCATTTTGCCAGAAATTCGTTATTTTTATTAAATATAAGCATGAAATAAATTAAAAATTAGAATTAAAATAAATTGAAATAAAAGAGAATTAGTTAGAAATAAATTTTGAAATGTTTATTTAAGTACTGTAATATATTTGGAAAGTAATTATTTTAAAATAAATAAAATTTTATTATGCATAAATTATAATTTCAATTGAAACATTTTTGTTTCGTTTAATACTTAAATACCTCCCTTTACTCTCATTTCTTCTTCTTGATAAATTCTTTTATAATGATTAAATACATATTCATCATTAATATCAGATTCATTTATCATTTTATATGCTATTCCTTGATGTATAATATTCATGAAAAGTGAATTAAAGTGATATAAAATCCCCATTCCACAAAGACCTCTGTAATGTTTTCGATAAACATGTGCAAAAAATGGGATAATGTTTTTATAAGTTGGTGCTATGGATTCCATAAAGTCAGGATGAAATTCTTCTTCAATTCCTGGCATAAGTTCTGGGTCTATTCTAACATCTGCCAAATGTCCAATATATTTCTCTATGTATTCAGGATATGTCTGAATAGCACTGCAGTTTCCGGAATCATATTTTGTTTGAGACCATTCTTTATCAAACATACAGTAATTTACCGATTTACTTAACTGGTCTTTTAATTCTCTGGGTAAAGGACCAGCTGCCGGTACACCATAGTATTTTACTGACCTAGCTTTCTGAAGTCGTTTTTCTGAGTTACAATCCAAGCAGAAATACATTAATACATTCCAGTAATTTATTAAGCGATCATGAAGATGAAATATAGTATAGGCGATCCATTCGTTGTGAGATGAATCATTGGGAGCGATCGCAAAATAGCGAGTTCTTATACCTATTCTCAGAGTGTCTGGCATTGGTCCTTCGCCCCCTTCAAGTTCGGCAATATCTTTATGTTTTATATGCTCGGTCTGCATATGCGCTAACCTACATCTTTTGATTGGAGAATCATAATCTTGGCCTTGTGCTAATTGTAACTGTGAGCCTGGAATTCCTTTATTTCTTCTACAAGCCATTATTGATGATAATTATTTTAATTTAATTATCGTGATTCCTATAATTGACTTAAATTTGAAATCATATCAATTTATTTAATTGCTTTAAAAACTTTATTTAAAATAAACCTTTAGATATATTTTGAATGAAGGAATAAATTTACGGCTAAGACCGTTTGAGTGGATAAAGAATTTCTATTGCAGTTTTTAGTAATTCTAAAGTAACTTTCCATGCACAAAATGACGCACCGTTTCCACATTCAATCTGCTACATGCCGTACTCATGATTATGATTCTGTGTCCTGTTTGTCCACCTTTATCAGTTATCGCAAGCACAGATTATGATGCTATATTTTTGTTTTAATAAAATTAAGGCTTTTTTTAATGTTTTCTTTAAATATATTTTGACGTATCTGTAAATTTTAAATCTAGATTTGACGAAAGTTTAAAATATCTTTTGTTTCAAGTTTATTCTGTATTTTCAAAGTGTTTGATTTTGTTGAGTTTTTATTGTTAATTTGAATTTATCCTTTGTTGAGGTTCCCAAAATCTCAACTTGGTATCTTATATAAATAAGAGTATAAAGGCTTTTAAATTTTTTTATTTATAATAACACTTGCTACAAACAATAATATAAATAACAATCACCTTGTACAAATGATTCTATTATTTGTATATGTAAATAGTTGATGTTTAATGTAGTCAAATGCAGCTTCCTGATCTCGGATATGTTCTATAGGTATACTTTAATTTATGTTTTAATATCAACAATTGAATTTACAATTCTTCAGTTAATATGATTTTATGAGTGATTTGACTAAAATAACTGGGGTTTATAAAGTTATTTTTTGTGGTCATTCATATCAAGTGGTAATGATCTTCAAATGTAAGTAACATTTATTGTTCGTAAACAAATTTTCTATTTTTATAAGTGCTTAAAACTTCTATTTTTAGCGTTATCTTTATTCTCAGCATCCCTGAAGTTATAAATGTAAGAGTTGATGTCTATATATTATAAGTTGATGTATTATGTCATTTAAACTATCGTTTTCTATGTTTGGTCAAATTATTTATATTTTTGAATTTATTGATTAAATGAGTTTTATTATTTTTACTACTCGTATTTTTAGTTACATCATCATTATTACTATCGTTATTCCAATTACTATTATAATTACTATTATCATTATTTCAATCATTGATTATCATTATTATTATTTTTATTTCTATTATATACTTATGGTGGGTTACAGGGTCTCAAATCTTGCTTATCTTTATGGTTGTCCCAGTAACGCCATACAAAAAGATGCTAATTGCCACTTGGCACTCGTTGCTAGGCAACGTTGGTAATGTGTTCAAGTGGTGGATTGCCCGCAAAAAGTGAGTGCTATTACTAATACTATAATTGCTCGGACAATCCTCGGGTTCACGAGCTGTCGATAGAAGACCTGTGCTCGCTTTAACATTATTTGGTCCCCTTGCGTTTTAGTTTCTATTGTTTATCTATTTATTTCATCGACTTTAGGTTAACCATGAAATAAGAGTTACTACTTATCTAACCTTTCTACAGTGTTACTTCAAATCTCAAGATGTATTAAAAATAATAAAATGTACATGGAAACCACAATATACATAGATGATGTTTTAGTTATCTAAAGATTATGGGATTGCTGGCGGATTGGAAGATCGAGCGGCTCGACGTTTAGCCCGCTCCTTCCGCCCAGGTCGACGACTGGCTGTGGACGAGGTGATTGAAGTGGTTGTGAGTGCCGATGGAGTAGATTTCGCTTCGCGATAGGCCAATTGAGCAGGAGCGAAGACTAGAGGGTAGGTTACCGCTGCTCCCTCCTGACAGGCGGATAACGCTACCTCTAATCCCTTGATTTGTGTTTTTAGACCCTGCACTAACTGCTTTTCCTCTGCCCATCCCTTCTGGGCCGCAGTTAGTTTTTGGTATAATTGTTTAATTCTCGTGGGCTCGATCCATGTTGCTTTTATTTGCTGAGTTTCTCGCACTAATTGAACAAGTTGTTCGTGTAAGTTCTTATTGGATTGCCTTGCCTGAGTCAGTTCGTTCTGAAGCAATTGCATGGGGTCCATCTCTAGAATAATAAGAGTTGAATTTTCATGATGACCATTAATGATAATGAGTTTTAAGCTCAAACACATTTATGAAATAAAATTACGATAATAATAAAAGAAGAGAGTTGGTCTATAATACTAATATTATAACAATAGGTTCCATCATTAACACAATAGTCAGTTGTCTGCGAAGAATCGCTTGATCCCTTCTTCTGGGGAATAGCCAGGGATTACGAATACTGGCCTTTTGAGGTTCCGAACTGGTCTTGGTGACGGTGGATATCGGTTGGCTAACCGTCCTGCCACCAGATCATCTTTGACGTTGGCCAGGTGTGCGGTTGCCCTTGCCACATCTGCTTCGACTTGGCGCTGTTGTTGAAGGAGGCCCTCCAGGAGCTCCTGGGCCTGAGTTAGGATGTCCTGGGAAGGGTTGGGCTCGTCAAACGGCTTCTGGAACTGCCGCATGAATTCTTCCGGCGATATGTCTTCGCATTGGTCATCTTCGGGCATGTCAGGGTATCGCTCTTGATACACCCGATTCCATGCCTGCCTCCATTGTTCCACGACATGGGCAGGGAGTTCGATCATAGCTCCTGTTTCTCCTGAATGGAAATAAATTAGTGAGATTGGCAGTTTTTCATTCAATATTTCTTTTGATAATTTAGAGTGGGACGACTACCTTGTGGTTCACAAATTGCGCAAAATTTCTTGTCGTTTAAAGAAGAGATTGGGTTAATTCAAATCCAAATACGTTAAAACTCACGGGACTCGAAGTTGAACGCGTGTTACTGACCAGTCTGACGATACATTTGGAATCTAGAAGAAAACGATACTTCAAGTTACTGGGTCACGCGTCCACATGCCGTACGGGCCATCCGACGAAATCTTTACTGATGTTGAAAAATAACAAAATGTAGTTCGTCGACCATCTTAACTTAAATGGATTCATCTATTGCTAACCGTTCGAGTTTGTATACATTCGAATGATTCAATTAGATGTGTGTAAATTCAACTATCTATATGAGTTAAAAGAAAAATAACTAAATAATTTTCAAGAAAACTTCTCAAAATACTTTTGAACATTCATCCTTTTCTGGATAGAACGGACATGAAGTGGTCTATTTTTTATGGAATAATAGCTAGATAATTAAACCTTTATATATAGTTAAATAATTAAACATTTATATATAGTTAAATAATTAAACATTTATATATAGTTAAATAATTAAACATTTATGTATTTTTGAACTAAAGTGGTTTTAATAATCACCGTTTAATTTATTTGACAAATAAAACAATTATAATGGTTACAAAATCTGTACTTAGTGTTTAGTTCTTAGATCAATTAAAATACTTAAGTCAGCTGTGGTATAACGATCTAACCATTCGATGGAAGAATTTAGACGAAAATGTTTGAGACTGTCACCGATTCGGTATCGTAATTCTCACAAGATTTGATTTCGATTTAGTATTCGTCGAACAAATTTTCTTAGGTAGTCAGGACTAAGATTCTCACGTAGAACTTGCTAATTGTGTATTCATGGTGCTGTAGATCAATTAGGATTGCTGCAGGTGCTTAATGATGAGTGAAAGATTGGTTGTCCTGCTTACTCAATTGTTTGGGGTTTAGTTGGTACGGGAGTATCATGATGTATTATCGGGGTGACTTATTCGATCGGTGTCTCTGATTTGGAACGTTTTCTTACAAACTGGGACTTCTTATCGGCGGATGACGTGATTCCGATGTTGGGTTGCCTCTAAGGCTCGTACATAATCATAGTGGATTAGTAAAATTATTTAAAACTTACGCGTCTGAGGGGCTTCTACAATGTCCATGGATTGATGGATTGAATCTTCGTCTAAGATGTTGGATGAGTGCATGATTTGTCGAGTGAAACCAAATGACGTATTCTATTATCGGCGATAAATATATTGACGGATGTGCTAGTGGTTGAATTGAATGGCAGTTCAGAATTGAATGGTGCATTTTGTTATTATTTTAATTTATTTTTATGTTTATTAATTTATATTTAATTCTTTTATTTCTCAGATTTTATATGGTTTACTTGATGTTTCAGTAGGTTTATTTAAATTGCGTGTTATTTTTGCGTGTGTGTTTCTGATCCATTTAAACATTTTTGAAGGCCGTTTACGTTCTGGCCCAACACTTATAAATTATTATTATGATTATTATATTACTGATGGGTTTCTGGGTGTTGATTTTTTGAAACTATATGGTTTTTACCCAGACAAATCCATACAAATATCTTTCGCTTACCACTCGGCACTCGTTGTAGGCAAAGTTGGAACTGTGTTCGAGTGGGTGGATCGTCCGCAAAACGTGAGCGCTATTGCTAATGCTATAATTGACCGAACGATCCCTGGGTCCAACGAGCAGCCGATAGAAGGCCTGTGATCGATTTCGATATTTAGGTCCCATTATTCTCCTATCTCCTTCAAATATTAATTCGTACTGTTATCTCATTTATCATTACGTCTATTCTCATAGTCCTTCTTATCTTTGTTCGTATTATCGACTTTTACCATGGCTTGTACACCCTTTGTGATGTTAAATATCCACGCAGTATCTCTCTTACCCTTATCCCTATTATAACTACTGTGTTCCCTATTATTGTTACTAGTGTTGGGCCAGAACGTAAACGGCCTTGAGGAATGTTTTAATGGATCAGTAACACACACGCAAATATAACATGCAATTTAAATAAACCTATTAAAACATCAATTAAACCCTATCAAATATGAGAAAAAAAAGAGAATTAAATATAAAATAATAAACATAAAAATAAATTAAAATAATAACAAAACGCACCAAGATCCGCACGATACCAACACAAATATAACAAGAAAACACAACAAATTCGACAAAATTGAAAAATTGATAAAAGTTCATGAAAATGAAACTTAAATCAAAAAATTTGAATTAGTAATAATTCAATAAAAATTCTAAATGAAAAATTATTAAAATAAATCAAAAAATAATAAAATTAAAGAATAGAATTCACTAGAAAATAACAAGGTCGAATTTTGTTTTACTACATCAAATTTAACATGCGAGGTTAGGGACAGAAAATAGGTATAAATACTGATCCATTTTCACATTAAAACCACCATTGGTAAAACGAAGACTGTTTTCAAACTATTTTCGAATTTTGATTAAAAATCTATTATTCTTAAGTGAGAATTTGTTTTATTTGGAACTCTTTCTCCACGTCACATCCTCGCAACCTCGGTAGAGCTCTGCTTGGATGTCGGCGTGGAGGAAGATGTATTTTTATGAAATTTTGATTGAATGGGTCAAGTAATTCTGTATTTTATTTTTAATTGATATTAATATATATTTATGATGTTTAAAATTTTTGTTTTCTTAAAATTAAACATTTGTCGAAATTTTTCCGGCCCACAGCCAACACCTATCGCAAGTAAATAAACTCTACACACAAGTCAGATTCGTGTAAGTGCGTGGAATATCGCCAATGATCTGTGCCCGTGAAGACCCGGCGTGCGGAACGCAGGGTTGGAACGTCAATACTATCCCGTATAGATGAAATGAGAAATAAGGAAGAAGTCTCTTGGCTGCTTTCTCGTTTCTCATTTCTGTAAAATCGACCTAAAATCATACTACACACGGCTCAAAATCATCACACCGAGTAGTCCAGTGGGCACTCAGTAAATATAATGTAAACACAATATGCGCTTAAGACTTATTAAAGGGGAATGGTACGGGGAATAAATTAAATGGAAATCGTTGTTATAACTAATTTAGATTAATATTTTGAAATAAATTAAATTTACAATTCGAATAAATTAGTAGTGATCATTAAATAAGTAATTCCTTGATTTAATTAAAAATTAAAGTAGCTATTGATTGAAAATAAAGAAAGATTAAAGTAATTCATTAAATCATTATAATTAAAAGTAGAGTTTTATTGAGTACAATTTCGTAATCCAATAAATTAATTTATTGTAAATTATTGAGTATCCGTAAATGAATTTCGAGTAAAACTATCATCAATTAAAAACCAGTAATGAAAACAAATATTAAGCCAAATTAATGTATCTCATTGATTTAATCAACAAATTTTCTTCGATGTAATGGTAGATTTAAACTAATTAACCTAAATTCCCCGATTTACAATAAATCAACCCAAAATGTTGTGTAACTTTGAAATTAGAATTCCAACCAACTCACCTAACATTAAACGAT
This sequence comes from Schmidtea mediterranea, assembly GCA_022537955.1. Taxonomy (NCBI): domain Eukaryota; kingdom Metazoa; phylum Platyhelminthes; order Tricladida; family Dugesiidae; genus Schmidtea; species Schmidtea mediterranea. Next base: position 211,600,550 of record CM039679.1, on the reverse strand, counting down.
CATATGATTGATTTCATCTCTAAAGTAGTCATAACTGGAAACTCCTTGTTAATTCGCATAAATATAGTAAACGATTACTTTAATATATTAAAAAAAACGAAAGAAAAATCATAAAATTTATTTCAATAAATTATTCGCTTACTCCAATTTAACCTAAAATAATGCAAATGAAATCCAGGAGATAAGCAGATTAACTTGATATTAATTCCAGCAGAAGTTGAACAAATTTTCAATATTAAGCATGAGAATGAGATGAATAAATCCAACGAGAAAATTTTGCGACGAAGAAAATCCCTTAAAATGTGTACTAAAATAAAGTAATTAAATGTAATAAATTACCGAACGACCCGAGAGAAACTTTCCACAAAACCATTTACAATCTATAAGAAAATCCATTGACCAAAATTCCGAGATATAGTAGAGTAGTCCGAATTCCTAAAATCACTGCATTCTATGAAATTCATTATAACAAAGGTTGATCTATGAAACTCACCGAATAGTCCACGATCGCGATTTGAAAAGTTCATTCACCTGAAATAAATGTTGTAATTACCAGTTGAAAAATAAACACTCTCACTTGTCGACATTTCCGGCGATATAAACATCCGCTACCGTAGCCGAGTTATAAGTGGCATGCACTTCCTGCCTGTCTGATTTTCAACTGTACATTTTCTTTATAATTAACGTTGACAATAGACCATACATCATTTTCGTTATCAAATTATGTATTCGCCGAACATTCCGGACGAGGACTTAGAGTTGCGATCTTCAAACGTTACAGAAGCTCCTTCAAGTAAATTTTTCAATTAAATTCCATAACAAAGTTATATTCATATTTGAGCCACAGGAATAATCTAGAATCAACTCCATAGCATTAGTAAATAAACTCTCCAGATTGACGGCCGCGAATCAATAAGTCATATCTATTGACGAATCTTAGTGTTCTCACACCCGATGAACTCCCAAAAATCCTGTCGTTTCACCATTAAGCACGACAAATCAATTTTGGCTACGCATTTTTCGTCAACCCAATAGGACAGCAGCGTCGCTAATATTTAAGTGGAAAATTATTAAACAAAATTCCGTCTTGGTCGCATTAGAAAATTGTCAACGATTTATATTTTGTTTTGGAGAAACGAATTTCTCGAATAATTACCCAGGTATTTTAATTGATCAATGGATCAGACACTAAGTGTGAATTTTGTAACTTTTGTAACTGACTTGTTTTTCAAATAATTAAATGGTAATTGTTAAAATTATTTTAGTTTAAAATACATGAATGTTTAATTATCAAGTTATCGTTTCGTAAAAGTTAACTAACTTAAGTTTGTTCTATTCAAAATTCATAAATACCCAAAGAATATTTTACAAGGTTTTCTTAACGGGTTATTTATTTAATTATCTTATATTAATATTTAAAATACATCTAGTTGAACATTTTAAACATATACCGACCTTAATACTAAGAATAAATAAACCACTTGTGATCGAAATAAGGTAAAGTTACAAATGATTTGCATTTTTTTGATTTTCGTTAACATCCATAAAGAATTCTTGAACCGACCCTTATGGTAAGAGAACGCGCAACCCAGTAGCCGGGAGAATATCGTTCTTCTTTTCTTTCCAATACCTTGCCGGACCAGCTAGTAAAAAACGCGTTCCACTTCGAGTTCCGTGAGTTGTAGCACATTTGAAATTAAGATAATCCAGTTTTCTTAAAAACGACGAGAAATGTTACCTAATTGCGTACCCCAGATCACGGAGTAAACACAATTTTTCCATTCAGGACAAACTGGAGCTATGGTTGAACTCCCCGCTCACGTCGTGGAACAATGGAGGCAGGCATGGAATCGGGTGTATCAAGAGCGATACCCTGACGTGCCCGAAGAAGACAAGCCAGAGGACATATCACCGGAGGAGTTTATGAGACAGTTCCGGAAACTGTCTGACGAGCCAAACCCATCCCAGGACATCCTAACTCAGGCCCAAGAGCTCCTGGAGGGCCTCCTCCAACACCAGCGCCAAGTCGAGGCAGCTGTAGCTCGAGCAACGGAATACCCGGCCAACGTCAAAGATGACCTGGTGGCAGGACGTCTGGCCAGCAGATACCCACCTTCACCGAGACCAGTCCGGAACCTCAAAAGACCAGTGTTTGTGATCCCTGGTTATTCTCCAGAAGAAGGGATCAAGCGATTCCTCGCAGATGATTGATCATCGTAATAATGATTTGAACCTCTTGTTATGTGGGATAATATTAGTATTATAGATCTAAAAGTTTTTTTCTCTTCTTTTATTATTATTGTAGTTTTCATTTCATAAATATGTTTAAGTTTAAATACACTTATCATTATAACAGTCATCATGAATTTCAACTCTCATCATTCTAGAAATGGACCCAGTGAAGTTGCTCCAAAATGAATTAACCCATGCGAGACAGGCCAATAAGAAACTCCATGACCAACTCGTTCAAATAGTCCGAGAAACGCAGCAAATTAAAGCGACATGGATCGAGCCCACGAGAATCAAACGACTGTACCAAAAACTAACCGCGGCCCAGAAGGGGTGGGCAGAAGAAAAACAGTTAGTGCAGGGCCTAAAATCTCAAATCAGGGGTTAGAGTTAGCGTCATCCGCCTGTCAGGAGGGAGCAGCGGTGACCTACCCTCTAGTCTTCGCCCCTGCTCAATTGGCCTATCGCGAAGCGAACTATACTTCATCTGCAACCTTAACTACTCCCATCACCCCGTCAACAGCCAGTCGTCGACCTGGACGTAAGGAGCGGGCTAAGCGCCGAGCCGCTCGATCTTCCAATCAGACGGAAATCTTATATCTTATGTGTTTCATAGATAAATAAAGCATCATTTATATATATTGTGGTTTCCGTATACCTCTTATTATCTTTATATCATCTCGAGTTTTGAAGCAACATCGTCGGAGGGTTAAATAAGCAGTACCACCTATTTCATTGTTAAACTAATGTCGGTAAAACAATTAGATAAAAGATAGAAACTAAAAACGTAAGGGGACCAAATAGCTTTAAAGCGAGCACAGGTCTTCTATCGACAGCTCGTGAACCCGAGGATTGTCCGAGCAATTACAGTACTAGTGATAATACTCAATTTTTGCGGATAATCCAACACTTGAACACATTACCAACGTTGCCTAGCAACGGGTGCCAAGTGGCAGCTAGAATCATTTTGTATGGCGTTACTGGGACAACCATAAAGATAAGTAAGATTTGAAACCCTGTAACCCACCACTAGTATTATTATCGTTACTACTATATATGTTATTCTAATCCATTGTTACTACTATTATCATTATTGTCCTTATTATTACCATTCCTATTACATTTGGTGGGTTCTGGGTGCTGTTGTTGTTTTAATCTTTCTGTGGTTACCCAGGTAACGCCATATAAATATTTCTTTGCTACCACTCGGCACCCGTTGCTAGGCAACGTTGGAACTGTGTTCGAGTGGGTAGATCGTCCGCAAAAAGTGAGCGTTATTACTAATGCTGTAATTCCCCGGACGATCACTGGGTCCAACGAGCTGTCGTTAGAAGACTTGTGCTCGCTTTAGATTATTGGTCCCCTGAATATCGTAGGTTTTATTGTTGGAGTTCATCATAGTATAAAAGAAATCCGACAATGATATTTTAGAAACAAAACAAGCGGCTGCATATCGTAATGATGCGTTTTTGGGTGTTGGTTGCGGGGTTATAGATATTTATCAAATATTCGTAGATATCGTTTTAACTAAAAAGAAAGATATAATTTACAACATAAACCTGTTTAATTTACAAAATAAACACATTCTATAATTCCGTCAGGTCTTATTTAATAATCGAGCGGCTCGACGTCTAGCCCGCTCTTTTCGTCCAGGCCGATAACTGTTCGTTATTGTTGTTGTTGAGGTTGTTGGAGTTGCCACCGACTCACGATGGGCTAATTGAGCCGGGGCAAAGACGAGGGGATAAGTTACGGCTGCCCCCTCTTGACAGGCAGATAGTGCAACTTCCAACCCCCGTATCTGCTTTCAGAGGTTCTGGTTCAACTGTTTTTCGTCTGCCCATCCCTTTTGGGCCGCGGTGAGTCTTTGATCCATTGATTTGATCTTCTTCGGATCCACCCAGGTGGCTTTTGTTTGTTGGATCTCACGAGTCAACTGGATGATCTGGTCATAAAGGGTTTTATTGGTTTTTTGGGCACGGGCCAGTTCTGTCCGTAATATTTGTAGGGGTTCCATTTCTGTGAATAATGAACATTAAAACTTTTTATTAACAGATCTAAAATTTCCCAGCGTACAGTTAATTTAAACATAAGTTACGAAATTATACTAGGAAACAAGCAAGAAAGAATTAAATAAATCTCAAATAACAATTATCTATTATATAAAAATGTTTATAACAAAACTAGGAGGTCTGTATTCCATAGACCAGCGAGGTCAGGGCTCTTCGAAGAATTTTTTCACCCCTTCCTCAGCTGAATAGCCAGGGTATACGAAAACGGGCCGTTTCGTATTACGTACTGGTCTGGAACTGGGCGGCGGCATGCACGGGTAGAAGTCTGCGATCCTTCCGGCCGCAATGTTGTCCTCCACGTTGGCCAGGTATTGTCTAGCCCTGACCACGTGGAAATCGACCTGCCGTTGATGGTTCTCAAGGCGGGTGAGGAGATCGCGGGCGTGTTCCCGAATTTCCTGGGCTGGATACTGATCGCCACCTTGTCCATTTAGCAACGATGGTCTCTCGTTCAATCCTAGCAACTGCCCGATGGTCTGTCGGGGTCCTCTTGGTTGGGGTTCCTCGTAGCCTCTCGCTCGCCCGATTTGGCACCAGGCTTGCCTCCACTGGTCGGCTATGTGAGGGGACACGAACACGAAAGGTTCTGACATATCTATAATTTGAGCACACTAATAAAATCTCCGACTATTTAGCAAAATTGTTAAAACGCTCTTGGGATAGTCTATGGGTAAGCGAATTTTGATACGGTCGATAACCCGTCTGTCGGGTTCTCTTACTTGAAATCTAAATTAAGGTACCTAGTTAACGTTATGAGTGTGAACTAAATACCATTTAAACTGGAATAAACTGGAGTTAACTGTTAATTGCAGGGGGTATTGGATATATTTTGTTTAAACCAATATTATAAAAAAAATATATTCAAAAAATATTTTGTTTAAAGTAGTCAATTATTTTTTGTGCCTCCTAGGCAGTGGAATTCGCTACTCCTAACTCATCTAAAAATTCACCCCCTTTTACGGGAATTTTGATCAAGGGTAGTTAGATTATATTATATTTTATTTCCTTGTGTTGGGCCAGAACACAAACGGCCTTGGAAAATGTTTAAATGGATCGGTAAAACCACTTGCAAACATAACATGCAAATTTAAATAAACCTATTAAAACATCAATTAAACCCTATCAAATATGAGAAAAAAGAGAGAATTAAATATAAAATAATAAACATAAAAATAAATTAAAATAATAACAAAATGCAACAAGATCCGCACGATACAAATACAAATATAACATGAAAACACAACAAATTCGACAAAATTGAAAAATTGATAAAAGTTCATGAAAATGAAACTTAAATCAAAAAATTTGAATTAGAAATAATTCAGTAAAAATTCTAAATAAAAAATTATTAAAATAAATTAAAAAATAATAAAATTAAAGAATAGAATTCACTAGAAAATAACAAGGTCGAATTTTGTTTTACTACATCAAAATTAACACGCGAGGTTAGGGACAGAAAATAGGTATATATACCGATGCATTTTCACATAAAATTTAACCAATTTTGAAAAATAAAATTTTAGTTATTTTTAAAACCATTTTCAAACCGATTTTGAGTTATTTTGAATTTTTAGGTGAGAAGTAGTTTTATTTGGAACTCTCTCTCCACGTCACATCCTCGCAACCTCGGTAGAGCTCTGCTTGGATGTCGGCGTGGGGGAGATGTATTTTTATGCTCTTATGAATGATTTTGGTCAAGTAATTTTGTATTTTGTTCTTTAATATGTTAATAAATATTTATAATATTCAAATCGAATTTGTTTTATAATTAATTTATTTGTCGAAATTTTTCCGGCCCACAGCCAAGACACAAAGCAAGCCAGTAAAATCAACATACAACTCAGATTCGTGTAAGTGCGTGGAATATCGCCGATGATCTGTGCCCGTGAAGATCCGGCGTGCGGAACGCAGGGGTTGGAACGTCAATATTATTCCGTATAGAAGAAAGGAGAAATAAGGAAGGGGTCTTTTGGCTACTTCCTCGTTTTTCGTTTTCCCTAAATTCGACCTAAAATATCTCACACACGGCTCAAAATCATCACACCGAGTAGTCCAGTGGGCACTCACTAAATGTAATATGAACACAAAATGCGCCTAAGGTCAATTAAGGGAAGGTGACGGGTAATTAAATAAAACTGAAATCGTTGCTATTAGCTATAAATTCATGTTATTAATTTGTGTTATCTATTATAAATTTCTATTATCCTTATTGTAAATTCATATTATTAATTTAAATTCATATTTTCGATTATAAACCCGTATTATAAGTTAGTATTATTTATTATCAATTCATATTAGTAATCATAACTATGAATTCATGTCTTTAATTATGAATTTATTGGTAATTATTGATCCATATTATTAGCTATAAATTCGTATTAGTAATTATAAAATCATGCGAGTAATTTTAAATCCGTTTTTTTAATTGCAAATTTATATTATTACTTATAAAGTCACATTATTATTTATAAATCCATATCGCTAATCGGAAATTCATATTATTAACTATAATTATAAATTGATGTCATTATTATGCAGGGTATTAATTATAACTTCAGGATATTAAGTAAAAGATTCTTTGCTTAATGATAAAAATTACGAAGTTAACCTAAAAATCGCCCGCGACAATCAAAAAACTTACGGTAGTCAAGTCATAATAATTCCAAATAAAACTTAAAGACTCTAATATCAATGACCAATAGCATTCGATTAACATTCCCAACGTCCCTAAGATAAGATTAGAATAAATCAATGAGAATTTACATAGAAAGGCGAGAGAAAAATCCAAAATCACCCAAAAATCTTCAAAAATCACGTTGACGAAGACAAATCTCAATATAATCCACAACTCCATCGAATATCGAAAATAAAAATCACAAATTCAAAATAAAATATAAGATCATAGAAGGTAATTTCCATAACAAGTTAAAGTTCTAAATCCAAAGATATGGGATTCGAACTGCAATGTCCAACTGAGTAACATCTTGCCGTCCCGAAGAGAATGAGATTTCCAACCTGCCTATAATTACTCTAAATTATGACTAAATTTAATTGGAATAAATCAAAATTACCCAACGTTAAAAATCCCGATACTGTCAATTGATAAGCATTTTTCCCTGAAGAAAAATTTTATTAATAAAACGAAGCCAATCTCCCAGAAAAATAACTAACTCGTTAACAGAGAAACCGCCAAGACGGTCAATGTCCTTGCCTAGCCAGCTTGTGTCCCATGTTTGAACCATAACCACCATATTTTTCCCCAAAAATTCCAACACCGATCCAGCGAGATTAGATCTGAAAAATGAATAGGCTATAATGCTAATCAACATCAACCGGAAACTTCACGAATAATAAACTATAAATTGTTACCTTATTAAATCCACAGAGAAACACGACCAAATTAAGCAATTATTAATCCAAAATCGCCGATCACTCTACAATCCGGATGTGGTATTACCAATTGAACTTGGACGTTGACACATCCGTCCGGTTCACAAAATCTGAGACATCACTATTGATTTGTTTACTTGCACGTCCAAATTATGCAAATGCAAAAATCAGGGGATTTCGAATCCAACTAAATGATGTTAATATTCCGCTGAATGGCGAATATCGCATAAATAAATGCAGTTGTATTAAAGTACCACACAAAGCACAAACACCCACAATCATTGGAATATAAAACCCCACCCGGTATCGTTGGATTAGTATTACATTAGAAAATGCATCGACAACGAATTTATCGAAAAAGGAATGCTTCGACTAGCCCACCTGGCGAAAGACCGGTAGCCGATTCTGACCCACAGCTCATTGGTAATGATTTTTTTTCTTTTCATTTGTTAATGTATAAGTAATGATGATTTTCCAGTATTAAATAAGGAGTTTTGTAAAATTAAATGTTTTGTTGTGTGTATTCATCATAATAATATCGCCGCATTTTATGAACGGTTTAGTATTAAAACTTGCCGTCGAATTTTTATTTATTATTAAATTTTTATACTTGAATTCTAGGATGATGATTCCCTTAGGTTTGGATTATTATATTTTATATTCATTTCATTGTAATTATGTAGCATAATTTTTTAGATTTTAGCTTTGACCATTTATAGATTTTAAATCACCAAATATATGGAATCTTTATTTAGGGTATATTGAAGCAATTTTAATTTTTGTTTTAGAATAGTATAAATGAATACGCTAGAAACGTGTGTTAAATTTCATCATAGGTTGACTTGCTTTCTCTAGATCATTGATATAGCGTAGGAATGGTGATGTTTTTCCACCAGACATTCGTCGATCAATATAATAACATGAACGGGAATCAGGGATTCGATTTTACCATACCCAGGCGAGTTTGTACATTACAAGAGGAGGGAGTTTAAAAATGAAAAATATTATTAACGGAAGTTATCGGCTATAAACCTAAAACTGGTAAGCATAAACGAGATCACCATCATGAGTAGTGGGATGTGTCACATCCAGCACATGTCACATCCAGCACAGTACCCCCTCCCCTCCCCCCCTCCCCCGCCCGGCTGAGAGAAAATTTTTCTAAGTCCAAAAGTACAAAAAATTTTTAAGACAAAGACAAAGACTCATTCAAGGTAATTTAAACAAAGACCATGACTCATTCAAGGTCATTGGATGACTCATCATATTTTATAATATTTTTAATTTTAAACAAAGACCATGACTCATTCAAGGTCATTGGATGACTCATCATATTTTATAATATATATTTTTAATTTAATTTATATTTATTTAATATACTTTAATTATTTGTTTTAATCAAGTCAATAATATTATTTATTTATTTTTAAATTATATTATTATTAAATTTAATTGTTTGTTTTAATCAAGTCAATTATTTTATTTTTAAATTATATTATTATTATTAAATTGTTTGTTTTAATGAAGTGAATATTGTTTTAATCAAGTCAATAATATTATTTATTTATAAATTATATTATTTTTATTAAATTGTTTGTTTTAATGAAGTGAATATTGTTTTAATCAAGTCAATAATATTATTTATTTTTATTTTATTTATTTTATATACTATAATTTTTGTTTTAATCAAGTCAATAACATTATTATTATATTGTCTGTTTTAATGAAGTGAATATTGTTTTAATCAAGTCAATAATATTATTTATTTATTTTTATTTTATTTTATTTATTTTATATACTATAATTTTTGTTTTAATCAAGTCAATAATATTATTTATTGATTTTTATTTTATTTATGTAATATACTTTAATTTTTTTTTGTTTAAATTAAGTCAATATTTTATTATTTATTTACTATTTTTAAATTATATTATTATTATTATTGTTATTGTTATTGTTATTATTATTATTATTATTATTATTATTATTATTATTATTATTATTATTATTATTATTATTAATATTACTTTAATTAATATTTTTATTATTATTATTAATATTATTATTAATATTGTTATTATTATTATTATTATTATTATTATTATTATTATTATTAATATTATTATTATTATTATTTTTATTATTATACTTATAAATTTGTAAATTTTATTCTATTTTATTATTAATTTTTATAAATATTATTATTATTATTATTTAAATACTTATAATTTGTAAATTTTATTCTATTTTATTATTAATTTTTATAAATACTATTATTATTATTATTATTATTATTATTATTATTAATATTTTTATTATTATTATTAATATTATTATTATTATTATTATTATTATTATTATTATTACTATAATAAATATTTTTATTATTATTTTTATTATTATTATTATTATTATTATTATTATTACTATAATTAATATTTTTATTATTATTATTAATATTATTATTAATATTTTTATTATTATTATTAATATTATTATTAATATTGTTGTTGTTATTATTATTATTATTATTATTATTATTATTATTATTATTATTACTATAATTAATATTTTTATTATTATTAATAATATTATTATTAATATTTTTATTATTATTATTAATATTATTATTAATATTGTTGTTATTATTATATTATTATTATTATTATTATTATTATTATTATTATTATTATTATTATTATTATTATTATTATTATTATTATTATTATTATTATTGTCAAGGTTATTGGATGACTCATCATAATTTTTCAAGGTCATTGAAAAGTAGGTCAAGGTCATTCAAAAGTAGGTCAAGGTCATTCAAAATTTCTCGAGGTCATATTATTTTTAAACAATTTATAATTTTAATTTACTACTTATTTTTATAAGTAGTATATATTTTGTAAATTAATTTTATTATTATTATTATTTTTATTATTATTATTAATATTATTATTAATATTATTATTACTTTTTATTATTCTATTATTACTTATAAAAAAAAATTTTTTTTAATACTTATAAAAACTTTAATTATTATTAATATTTTTATTAATTTTAGTATTATTATTATTTTTAATATACTTATTACTTATAAATTTATTAAAATTTTTATTATTATTAATACTTTGAAAACTTTTTATAATATTATTATTATTATTATTTTATTATTATTATTATTATTTTAATAATATTATTATTTATTATTATGCATAAAACTTCTATTATAAGGAAATAATTTTATTATTATTAATATTATTATTAATATTTTTATTATTATTATTAATATTATTATTAATATTGTTGTTATTATTATTATTATTATTATAATTATTATTATTGTTTTTATTATTATTATTGTCAAGGTCATTGGATGAGTCTTAATTTTTTTTTTCAAGGTCATTTTAAAGTATGTCAAGGTCATTTAAAATTTCACAAGGTCTTAGTATTTTTAAACATTTTTATATAAATTTACTACTTATTTTTATAACTAATGTTTTAATGTTTTTTAATTTTAATTTTATTATTATTATAATTTTCTCAAAGTCATAATATTTTTAGTCATTTTTAAATATAAATTTACTACTTATTTTTTATAAGTAATGTTTTAATATTTATTATTATTATTATTTTCAAGGTTATTGGATGAGTCATAATATTATTTCAAGGTCATTTAAAAGTAGGTCAATGTCATAGTATTTTTAAACATTTATAATTTTAATATACTACTTATTTTTTATAAGTAGTGTTTTAATGTTCTTTAATTTTTATTCTTTTAGTATTATTATTATTATTATTATTATTATTATTATTATTATTATTATTATTATTATTATTATTATCTTATAAGTAGTGTTTTAATGTTTTTTAATTTTAATTTTATTATTATTATTATTATTATTATTTTTATTATTATTTTTATTATTATTATTGTTATTTTTATTATTATTAATAATATTACAAGTTTTTATTATTATTATTTTCATTATTATTTTATATAAATTTTCAACAAAGTATATAAAATTAATATTGAATAGAAAAAGTTTGTTCAATTGTGGTTCATAGTATAGAGGGATAGAACAATTGTAAATGTTTGTAAAAAGTTAAAGAAAAATTCTATATTTTTAAGAAAATATGTGCAAATAAATATCAAAACTAATTATGGCTCAAATGTGTGTGTTAAACCATCGATATGTTACAGTGTTTATGGAAAAACTTTAATGAAAATATGTGTTATTTTTCAACAATTTATGAAATATTTATTTTATGGCTAATAATGTGTATGTGTTAAATCATAAAAATAGTTCAATATTTATGTAAAGTTTGAGATTGTTAAGAAAATGTATATAATTTATGATACACACGTGTTTTTGATTGAAATATGTGTGTTTGTTTTACCGATATAAGAAAAACTATGGACAATTTTTAAGAAAATACACGTAATTTATGATTATCATGGGATTAGAATTTGATTAAAGTTGTGAGAAAGTTGTTAAATTTGAGATAAAACTGATTAATTTGTAAATAATGTTATTACTTTGAAGAAATTTTAAAATAATACCTTCAGCAAATTGGTAAGAAAATAGTAGTTATTGAGTAATACTTATTAAAATTACCAAAGTTTTATAATTTTTGACAAGTCTTGATAGATCTTTAATAAAATTTGTTAGTACTTTGAATACGAATTTAAAAAAAAAAGTTTCAACACAGTAGCAAATCGTAAAGAAACTAGTACTTATCAGTTAATTAAATTAACTAAGTTGTAAAATAATTGAAAAAATTTGTTAGATTTTTTAAAATTTTAAGATTGTTAGGTAATTGTTCTAGGTACTTGTTGAATAAAAATTAATGTATTTTATCAACAGCTCATAGTTTTTAATCGTACAATTTCTCTTCATTCCTGGAAATAATCGTAAATATTTAAATTATTCAGAAAATTGTCAATAACAACATAAATAATAGGTAACCAAATATTTTTAAATACTAGTCAATTTTAGTTTTTAATTTAATTACAAATATAATAATAAAATCAAATAAATACTTGAATACATGAATCGAACAATTTCTTAGAACTGAACACGTATCGTATATTTTATTCAGATTCCAATAATATCATTAAAATTAACCAAAATCTTATTTTTATATTTTGAAAACCGTTAAGTCAATGAAAATGTATCGATTTCACTAAGTATCCATCTTTTGACATTGATATATAACCGAATAAATCCTCTTAAAATAAATTCCTCCTCTTGACCTATTGTTTCCCCTTAAAATAAAAAAAAAATCGACTCTCAACCAATCATTCCTCTTCAAATGTCATTTTTCACTCCATTATACCAACTATATTCATAATTTTTATAAAAGCCTATCAAGTAGATAATATTTACCTTTTGAATACCAATATTCATTCCAGTAAATTTCTTTAGAAATATTATAAATTACTCTCTTGACAAATCATTTTCCATCAAATAACAATATTTCCAGCCATATTCAATATTTTTCATAAAACAAAATCATAAAAATACCAATTTAGATAATATTTACCCCTTAAAATAACAATATTTAACCAACCTAACCCCTTAAAAATGACAACAAACTTGTTAATTGACTATTTCTCACTAAACTAAATTCCACTCTAGACCAATCATTTCCCATCAAATAACACTTACTCTTACCCTACCAACTATATTCATTATTTTTTATAGAAATCACCCTTTAAATAACGATATTTAACCGACTCAGTACCTTAAAAATATCAACAAATCTGTTCTTAATCGATTATTTCCCCTTAAAATATTATAAATTTTGTTCTTAGCCAATTGTTTCTCACTAAAATAAAATAAAATTCTCTTTAAATGACATTAATCTAAGCTATATTCATTATTTTCATAAAAAATCACCGACTTATATCGATATTCAACCGAATAAATTTCTTGAAATCCCCTTAAAATAGAATTCATCTCGTGACCAATCCTTTCCCCTTAAAAGATCATAAATTCTCTTCTTAACAAATCATTTCTCTTTAAATGACAATATTTCCACTCTCTCAAAAGATTTACACACATATTGATATCTATCTGAACAAATCCCCCTAAAAATATTATAAATTCCTCCTCTATATTCTCCATTTAGAAAATATTTACCTTTGAACACAGATATTCAACCAACTTAACCCCTTAAAAATATCAACAAACTTGTTCTTAATCGATTATTTCCTTAAAATATCATAAAATTTACTCTTAACCAATCATTTCCATTGAAATAACATTTCCCCCAACTGCACCAATAATATACATATTTTTTAAAAACCTACAAGGTAAAATTTCTTTAGAAATCTATGTTTAACCGACTCTACTCCTTAAAAATTCATCATTCGAATCATATTTACTATATGTATTCAACCAATCAAATTCCCTTAAAATTATCATAAAAATTTGAATTTTATCAATAAAAATAAATTTTCTTTAAAGTATTACAAAATTGTTATCATCATTTTCCATCGAAAATCACCACAATTTTGTTCTGGCAACAATTTCAAGCAATTAAAAAAATTCATCAAAAATGACTAAAATCGAATAAAGTCTATGTTTCCCACATAAATTAAATTATTGTAAAATATATATCATATTGCTCATTAAAATTAATCAGTAAATCAAGTATAAATTCAATAAAAATTACCAGTCAACCATTAGAGATATATCAATGATTTTCATAACTTTACTGATAACCACACTGAGCATCCCCTTAAAATTCTCTAAATTATACTACTTTTGTGATTGATATCCATGAAATCAATATTAGATTTGAAAATGAAAGTAATTATTGACCCCTTTATTTACACTGTAAAATCAATTAAAATTTTAGGTTTCACTAAAATATTTTTAAAAATTAACTGATTTAATCAACTATTTAAATAGAACATAAAATTATAATTAAAATATCATTTACTATTCAAATCTATCAGTCAAATTGGATTCTAATTGGTAAATAATTATCTTAAATAGATGTTTCATAAACATTTTGATCCTAAATTTATTTATTTATTTTTATTTAAAATAATCCTAAAATCAAGTCTAATCTAATAAATTAGGAAGAAATTAATTGTTTCTAAAATTATAGATTTACCCTAATTTCTTCAATAATTTCATTAAAAACATAATCAAACCTTAAATCCATTAAAATTCAAAAGAAAACCATAAAATTCACAAAGATGATTAAAATTTACTAAAATAAATACTCGTAAAACTAGATATTACTTAAATTATAATAAAATTTCCCTAAAAGCTCTAATTGATTTACATAGCCTAAAATTATTTTATTTTTGTCGAGTACAACCTAATCTATTGAAAGATGTAATTTATTTAGTTAAATTTTCATTGAAAATAACAAGTCAACAAATGGAATTTTAATTAGTAAAGATTATATTCTATAAAGAAAATTTTCAGTGAAGAAGTAATATTGGTGAGATAGTACATTAAGTGACTAAAATCGTTGAAATTACTGAAAACAGTGGGATAGCTAAAGATATCTACTAAATAGATGAAATATCAATTGATATCTTAATAACTTACAAGGGTAATATACTTTGAATGGAGAAAATATACATCGAAGAGAAAAATATTCGTTGACGAGGAAAAAACATTCATTGAATAAGGAAAACATTAATTGAAGAGAGAAAATATTCATTAAAGAGGAAAGCAATCATTAAAGTGAGAAAATATGAATTGAAGCTAACAAATATTCAGTGAATCGAGAATTGCTTATAATAAATTAGTCGGTAAAATTTCTCAATGATGAGATGAAATATCAATTAAATATTGTGAAATACTTGAAATAAATGGTCTGAATTATTCAATGATCAACAAATATACATAAAAGATGAAAATATTTACTGAAAATCAATTGTACTTTAAGAGTGTATTAATTACTATTATATTAAATTAAAACTTTTTAACAATTGAGTAGATTTCATCGGTTAATTATATTTAAATAGGGATATATATTTTTGATGGATACTTATGCGCGGAAGAATAGTTATTAAAAACAATAACCGTGCGCGTATACTAATTCGGCGAATATACCATAAATCTGACAAATTTAATATTCATATATATATATATCTTATGTATATAGAATATATATACAAATCCAGCGAATATATACAAATCCGGCGAATTCACCAATCCAACGAATATTCAATAAATCTGGCAAATTTAATATTCATATATATATATATCTTATGTATATAGAATATATACAAATCCTACGAATATTCAACAAATGCGGCAAATTTAATACTATAAATATGGGTGGATCTGATACAATATAACAAGTAGGAATAATGTAGTAGAAAGTCTAACAAATAATGGAATATAGTAAACAATACAATGAATAGATGAATAATTTGGTATTATGATTATAAGAAACATTTAGTATTTTGTAATATTAAATAAATTCAGAAAATTGATGTATGTTTTATATTAATTATTGCTTTTTATAAAATGTTATAAATTTACTTTTAGAAATAACAATCATTTTTGATGTTCTTATTATTTTTGAATTTAAATTAATATTTTGTCAATAGTTACAATTGAATAAAATTTTTAAATTAATTTTACATTTGGATAATATTTATTTATAACCATCAATTTATAAAGAGATTATTCAAAATATTTTTAATTTGTCAAAAAGTTTTATTTGAGTATAAAACTAAATCAAATATTCTATTTACTAATCAATAAAAAATTATTTTAACTAAATTTCGAATATAATTTCAAATAATAGAATAAATTTAGAATTGAAAATAATATATTGTCAATAGTTACATATAAAAAAGTATTTAAATATAAGTTTTATCGACATTAATAACATTTAGATAATAATTCTTAAAAGCAATAGATATCCATAATGTTCATTCAAAATATATTATTCAATGTGTTTTGAATTTACTATTGTAAGAGACTTAGATTTGATTTCTAATATCTCAGTATTTGATGTATATTCGCCGAATTAGTATACGCGCACGGTTATTGTTTTTAATAACTATTCTTCCGCGCATAAGTATCCATCAAAAATATATATCCCTATTTAAATATAATTAACCGATGAAATCTACTCAATTGTTAAAAAGTTTTAATTTAATATAATAGTAATTAATACACTCTTAAAGTACAATTGATTTTCAGTAAATATTTTCATCTTTTATGTATATTTGTTGATCATTGAATAATTCAGACCATTTATTTCAAGTATTTCACAATATTTAATTGATATTTCATCTCATCATTGAGAAATTTTACCGACTAATTTATTATAAGCAATTCTCGATTCACTGAATATTTGTTAGCTTCAATTCATATTTTCTCACTTTAATGATTGCTTTCCTCTTTAATGAATATTTTCTCTCTTCAATTAATGTTTTCCTTATTCAATGAATGTTTTTTCCTCGTCAACGAATATTTTTCTCTTCGATGTATATTTTCTCCATTCAAAGTATATTACCCTTGTAAGTTATTAAGATATCAATTGATATTTCATCTATTTAGTAGATATCTTTAGCTATCCCACTGTTTTCAGTAATTTCAACGATTTTAGTCACTTAATGTACTATCTCACCAATATTACTTCTTCACTGAAAATTTTCTTTATAGAATATAATCTTTACTAATTAAAATTCCATTTGTTGACTTGTTATTTTCAATGAAAATTTAACTAAATAAATTACATCTTTCAATAGATTAGGTTGTACTCGACAAAAATAAAATAATTTAGGCTATGTAAATCAATTAGAGCTTTTAGGGAAATTTTATTATAATTTAAGTAATATCTAGTTTTACGAGGTATTTATTTTAGTAAATTTTAATCATCTTTGTGAATTTTATGGTTTTCTTTTGAATTTTAATGGATTTAAGGTTTGATTATGTTTTTAATGAAATTATTGAAGAAATTAGGGTAAATCTATAATTTTAGAAACAATTAATTTCTTCCTAATTTATTAGATTAGACTTGATTTTAGGATTATTTTAAATAAAAATAAATAAATAAATTTAGGATCAAAATGTTTATGAAACATCTATTTAAGATAATTATTTACCAATTAGAATCCAATTTGACTGATAGATTTTGAATAGTAAATGATATTTTAATTATAATTTTATGTTCTATTTAAATAGTTGATTAAATCAGTTAATTTTTAAAAATATTTTAGTGAAACCTAAAATTTTAATTGATTTTACAGTGTAAATAAAGGGGTCAATAATTACTTTCATTTTCAAATCTAATATTGATTTCATGGATATCAATCACAAAAGTAGTATAATTTAGAGAATTTTAAGGGGATGCTCAGTGTGGTTATCAGTAAAGTTATGAAAATCATTGATATATCTCTAATGGTTGACTGGTAATTTTTATTGAATTTATACTTGATTTACTGATTAATTTTAATGAGCAATATGATAT
The DNA here is from genome assembly GCA_022537955.1 of Schmidtea mediterranea. Taxonomy (NCBI): domain Eukaryota; kingdom Metazoa; phylum Platyhelminthes; order Tricladida; family Dugesiidae; genus Schmidtea; species Schmidtea mediterranea. Next base: position 211,582,401 of record CM039679.1, on the reverse strand, counting down.
ATATTTTACAATAATTTAATTTATGTGGGAAACATAGACTTTATTCGATTTTAGTCATTTTTGATGAATTTTTTTAATTGCTTGAAATTGTTGCCAGAACAAAATTGTGGTGATTTTCGATGGAAAATGATGATAACAATTTTGTAATACTTTAAAGAAAATTTATTTTTATTGATAAAATTCAAATTTTTATGATAATTTTAAGGGAATTTGATTGGTTGAATACATATAGTAAATATGATTCGAATGATGAATTTTTAAGGAGTAGAGTCGGTTAAACATAGATTTCTAAAGAAATTTTACCTTGTAGGTTTTTAAAAAATATGTATATTATTGGTGCAGTTGGGGGAAATGTTATTTCAATGGAAATGATTGGTTAAGAGTAAATTTTATGATATTTTAAGGAAATAATCGATTAAGAACAAGTTTGTTGATATTTTTAAGGGTTAAGTTGGTTGAATATCTGTGTTCAAAGGTAAATATTTTCTAAATGGAGAATATAGAGGAGGAATTTATAATATTTTTAGGGGGATTTGTTCAGATAGATATCAATATGTGTGTAAATCTTTTGAGAGAGTGGAAATATTGTCATTTAAAGAGAAATGATTTGTTAAGAAGAGAATTTATGATCTTTTAAGGGGGAAAGGATTGGTCACGAGATGAATTCTATTTTAAGGGGATTTCAAGAAATTTATTCGGTTGAATATCGATATAAGTCGGTGATTTTTTATGAAAATAATGAATATAGCTTAGATTAATGTCATTTAAAGAGAATTTTATTTTATTTTAGTGAGAAACAATTGGCTAAGAACAAAATTTATAATATTTTAAGGGGAAATAATCGATTAAGAACAGATTTGTTGATATTTTTAAGGTACTGAGTCGGTTAAATATCGTTATTTAAAGGGTGATTTCTATAAAAAATAATGAATATAGTTGGTAGGGTAAGAGTAAGTGTTATTTGATGGGAAATGATTGGTCTAGAGTGGAATTTAGTTTAGTGAGAAATAGTCAATTAACAAGTTTGTTGTCATTTTTAAGGGGGTTAGGTTGGTTAAATATTGTTATTTTAAGGGGTAAATATTATCTAAATTGGTATTTTTATGATTTTGTTTTTATGAAAAATATTGAATATGGCTGGAAATATTGTTATTTGATGGAAAATGATTGGTCAAGAGAGTAATTTATAATATTTCTAAAGAAATTTACTGGAATGAATATTGGTATTCAAAAGGTAAATATTATCTACTTGATAGGCTTTTATAAAAATTATGAATATAGTTGGTATAATGGAGTGAAAAATGACATTTGAAGAGGAATGATTGGTTGAGAGTCGATTTTTTTTTTATTTTAAGGGGAAACAATAGGTCAAGAGGAGGAATTTATTTTAAGAGGATTTATTCGGTTATATATCAATGTCAAAAGATGGATACTTAGTGAAATCGATACATTTTCATTGACTTAACGGTTTTCAAAATATAAAAATAAGATTTTGGTTAATTTTAATGATATTATTGGAATCTGAATAAAATATACGATACGTGTTCAGTTCTAAGAAATTGTTCGATTCATGTATTCAAGTATTTATTTGATTTTATTATTATATTTGTAATTAAATTAAAAACTAAAATTGACTAGTATTTAAAAATATTTGGTTACCTATTATTTATGTTGTTATTGACAATTTTCTGAATAATTTAAATATTTACGATTATTTCCAGGAATGAAGAGAAATTGTACGATTAAAAACTATGAGCTGTTGATAAAATACATTAATTTTTATTCAACAAGTACCTAGAACAATTACCTAACAATCTTAAAATTTTAAAAAATCTAACAAATTTTTTCAATTATTTTACAACTTAGTTAATTTAATTAACTGATAAGTACTAGTTTCTTTACGATTTGCTACTGTGTTGAAACTTTTTTTTTAAATTCGTATTCAAAGTACTAACAAATTTTATTAAAGATCTATCAAGACTTGTCAAAAATTATAAAACTTTGGTAATTTTAATAAGTATTACTCAATAACTACTATTTTCTTACCAATTTGCTGAAGGTATTATTTTAAAATTTCTTCAAAGTAATAACATTATTTACAAATTAATCAGTTTTATCTCAAATTTAACAACTTTCTCACAACTTTAATCAAATTCTAATCCCATGATAATCATAAATTACGTGTATTTTCTTAAAAATTGTCCATAGTTTTCTTATATCGGTAAAACAAACACACATATTTCAATCAAAAACACGTGTGTATCATAAATTATATACATTTTCTTAACAATCTCAAACTTTACATAAATATTGAACTATTTTTATGATTTAACACATACACATTATTAGCCATAAAATAAATATTTCATAAATTGTTGAAAAATAACACATATTTTCATTAAAGTTTTTCCATAAACACTGTAACATATCGATGGTTTAACACACACATTTGAGCCATAATTAGTTTTGATATTTATTTGCACATATTTTCTTAAAAATATAGAATTTTCTTTAACTTTTTACAAACATTTACAATTGTTCTATCCCTCTATACTATGAACCACAATTGAACAAACTTTTTCTATTCAATATTAATTTTATATACTTTGTTGAAATTTATATAAAATAATAATGAAAATAATAATAATAAAAACTTGTAATATTATTAATAATAATAAAAATAACAATAATAATAATAAAAATAATAATAAAAATAATAATAATAATAATAATAATAAAATTAAAATTAAAAAACATTAAACACTACTTATAAGATAATAATAATAATAATAATAATAATAATAATAATAATAATAATAATAATAATATAATAATAATACTAAAAGAATAAAAATTAAAGAACATTAAAACACTACTTATAAAAAATAAGTAGTATATTAAAATTATAAATGTTTAAAAATACTATGACATTGACCTACTTTTAAATGACCTTGAAATAATATTATGACTCATCCAATAACCTTGAAAATAATAATAATAATAAATATTAAAACATTACTTATAAAAAATAAGTAGTAAATTTATATTTAAAAATGACTAAAAATATTATGACTTTGAGAAAATTATAATAATAATAAAATTAAAATTAAAAACATTAAACATTACTTATAAAAATAAGTAGTAAATTTATATAAAAATGTTTAAAAATACTAAGACCTTGTGAAATTTTAAATGACCTTGACATACTTTAAAATGACCTTGAAAAAAAATTAAGACTCATCCAATGACCTTGACAATAATAATAATAAAAACAATAATAATAATTATAATAATAATAATAATAACAACAATATTAATAATAATATTAATAATAATAATAAAAATATTAATAATAATATTAATAATAATAAAATTATTTCCTTATAATAGAAGTTTTATGCATTAATAATAATAATAATATTATTAAAAATAATAATAATAATAATAAAAATAATAATAATAATAATATTATAAAAAGTTTTCAAAGTATTAATAATAATAAAAATTTTAATAAATTTTATAAGTAATAAGTATATTAAAAATAATAATAATACTAAAATTAATAAAAATATTAATAATAATTAAAGTTTTTATAAGTATTAAAAAAAAATTTTTTTTTATAAGTAATAATAGAATAATAAAAAGTAATAATAATATTAATAATAATATTAATAATAATAATAAAAATAATAATAATAATAAAATAAATTTACAAAATATATACTACTTATAAAAATAAGTAGTAAATTAAAATTATAAATTGTTTAAAAATAATATGACCTCGAGAAATTTTGAATGACCTTGACCTACTTTTGAATGACCTTGAAAAAATATGATGAGTCATCCAATGACCTTGAATGAGTCATGGTCGTTGTTTAAATGACCTTGAAAAAATATGATGAGTCATCCAATGACCTTGAATGAGTCATGGTCTTTGTTTAAATGACCTTGAATGAGTCATTGTCTTTGTCTTAAAAATTTTTTGTACTTTTGGACTTAGAAAAATTTTCTCTCAGCCGGGGGGGGGAGTGGGGAGGAGAGGGGGTACTGTGCTGGATGTGACATGTGCTGGATATGACACATCCCACTACTATCATGAACAGCACTAAAATGAAGAACATTTTTTTTGTTTCTCTAATAAATATCTAGAGATTCGTATAAACCTGAAAGCCCAGACACTAAATTCGAGACCCCGCGTCCATTGATCTTGACACTTCCACAACAGGAAAAATCCCGAGAGATCCGCGCGTGTATCGACGCTCTTAGATGTTTTCCCGCTATTAGTATTTAACTGCTGAATTTTGAAAGGAATTTGTGTTAATTATGACCTCATTAAGGAAGTTCAGATCCGGATCTTATTCCGATGCAACTTGCCGACCGATGGAGAGAGGCGTGGAAGCTGTTCCGACAATCCAGACGTCGCGAGTCTTCCCTACTCGAATCCCAACGAATCAATGGCCAATCGGAAGATCCTAACCGAAATCCCGAAGCATCGGAATCGCTCTGGGAGGAGTGGAATCCAGCTGCAGAAATCTACGAACACGCTAGTCGCCTACTCGACGATCTCCTCAACCATCAACGACAGGTGGACCTACAGGTGGTCCGAGCCCGTCAATGTTTGGCGAACATTGAAGATGACATCGAAACCGGCCGGATTGCTACTACCTATCACCACTCACCGTCACGCAGACCCATGCACGGAGGCACCTGTGGAGAGACGGTCGTAAACAGGAAGGACTCTCAGATGGCCGGGTCTAACCGGGTTCGAAATACTAAGCGGCCAGTGATGATTTTCTCGAACTGCTCCCCGGAGGAGTGGGTAGCGAGGGGATTCACTGACACTTGATACTGATATCCTGAATTAACCTTAGTCTATATTTTCTTTGATATTAAAATAAATAATTAGTTCGGTTAGAAATTAATTTTGTTTTGTTTGATGCTATAACAATTTGTTGAGGAAGTTTTGTTTAATTCCGATATATTTATTAGCTCCATGGTAATAGTTACCTCTTTGATGTAATTAATTCCATAAATGGATTCTCTACAAATCTTACTAACGGAACTGGCCGTGGCACGACAAAATAATAAGACTCTGTATGATCAGAATATCCAGCTGACTCGAGAAGTACACCAAACCCGAGCTACTTGGGTAGATCCAGCAAAAATAAAACCCCTATATCAGAGGCTCACGGCTGCTCAAAAGGGATGGCTAGAAGAAAAGCAGATAAATCAAAGTCTGCGTACGCAAATACGAGGACTGGAGGTTGCCCTGTCGGCCAGTCAGGAAGGAGCGGCCGTTACTTACCCGCTCGTGTTCGCGCCAGCTCAGTTAGCTTATCGAGAGTCGGCAGCTACTCCAACCTCGGTCTCGAACCCAACAGCAACAGTAAATACCCACTCTCGTACAGGACGCAAGGAAAGAGCCAGGCGCCGTGCCGCTCGATTGCTAACTCAACCCAAATAAAATTCGCACGCATTGTAACTCGTGAATAATATATGTTTTGTTGTCTGATTGTATTAACTCACGTGTAAGATAGTCCAGAAATCATGATAGAATTCCTGTTAGTTATTAAACTCCGATGATAAATACACGACATGAAGGGACCAATTCAAAACAAAAATCGAGCATGTGTCTTCTAACGACGGGTCGTTGGACCCGAGGGTTGTCCGAGCAATTACAGTATTAGCAATAGCACTCACTTTTTGCGGACAATCCACCCGCTCGAGCACATTTCCAACGTTGCCTAGCAACGGGTGTCGAGTGGTAGTCAGAGTAATATTTATATGGCGTTACCGGGGTAACAACAAAGAAAAAACAAATGCCAAAACCCAGTAACCCACCACGTGTTAGGTTCCTTTTTAGCTATCCCCTTTAGGTTTTTACGGGGAACTTAATAGGTAATCGTTTGAAAGTTCATCCCTCTGTGACGAACAATGTTCAAAAACAAAATAATCGTCATCATTCGTGGAAATACCCCAAAATTCGTGAACGCGAAAAATCAAGATTAGCAGTCAGCGTTTATCCATTGAAATTAGATCGAAAAGTATCACCATTAAGATTCATCAAATTAAACAAAACGATAAATACAATAACAAGAAAAGGGGAAAAAGAATTTTAATTCAAATAATGATTTATCCAAAGAATTAAAGGGCGTTTAAATGTTATTTATCATTCCGTTAAATTAATCAGAAATCAACAAGTGGACATTAAAATAAGGACATCAAATCAAACTAAATCGAAATTAATTAAGGGATATAATATATATTAAATCAAACTAAAATCAAAAATCAATTAAAAAATAACATACTAAATTACACTAATTCAAAATCGATGGATGGATATCAAAATAACACTTTACGTTAAAAATCACTTAATTGACATTAAACTAATACCTTAAATTAAACTAAACCCAAAATCAATATAAGTAAATCTTCATTAGTTTAAAACTACTTAAATTATTCTATTTCAATTTTTAGTGGGAAAATAAATGTTAGCGGATGGTTGGTTATGTAAGAAAATCAAAACAATTATGTCTCAGTTGAAATGAAAATTGCCAGAATTTTGGAGACCTCAGGGTGTAATCATTATTATTCAAAAATAAAATTAACTTTTTAATAGTATGTTTTCCCAAGAGTAGAGTTAAAATTGTAACTGGTGCATATACCTGTTAAAGTGAATGAAACGAGATTTACTTATTGCGCAGTAATTAATAAAATATTTACTGAATAAAAATAGAAACTTAGATAATCAAAATTCCCTAATAAGCTACTTAATTTGTGAAATTAAAAATCAAAATGCTTAATGAAACTACTCATTACGTAACTCCCAAAATCGGCATTCATTTATCACAAATTAAGTCATAAACAAAATTAAATTAATACACAACTAAAACAAAGATTACCGGAACCGCAGGATCCTAAGTCCATGCCCATGACCTCAGCGGGTGTTTCGGTAGTTGGGTCTTTATCCACGGGTTTTAGTTGGCATTTCATTTTATCGGGTTCTAAAAGTTCTAGAAGTCTCGATCTGTCGATTCTTCCCTATATAGTTCGGGTGTCGATAGGACCTTCACGGACACGAATCATTGGCGATATTCCATGCACTTACATGAATTCGAATAATATGTTGATTTTACTAACTTGTGATGTGTCTTTGGCTGTGGGCCGGAAAAATTTCGACAATTAAAAAATAATTAAAGAAGATAATTTTATGTATTATAAATAGTTTATTAATATTAAAAATAACATAACAATTACTTGCTCCGAGCATAACGAAATATCATAAAAAATATCACTCTCCCCACGCCGACATCCAAGCAGAGCTCTATCGAGGTTGCGAGGATGCGACGTGGAGAGAGTTTTCAAATGAAACTCTCACTTACATAGATTTTTAAAAACTGATTTAACGATTTTCAAAAACGATTAAAATTATGTGAAAATGAATCGGTATATATACCTATTTTTGGCCCTAACCTTGCGTGTTCTTTTTGATTTAGTAAAACAAAATTCGACCTTGGAAGTTTCTAGTGTATTCTAATCTTAATTTTTATTATTTTGCAATTTTATTTGATAATTTTCTTTTCATATTTTTATTGAATTATTTCTAATTCAAATTCTTTGATTTTTATTTCATTTTCATGAAATTTCACATTTTTTTGTTAAATTATCAAATTTCGGTCAAATTTGTTATGTTTTCGTGTTATGTTTATATTTATATCGTGCGGATATTGTTGCATTTTGTTATTATTTTAATTTATTTTTGTGTTTATGATTTTATATTTTATTGTTTTCTCTCTCATATTTTGATAGGGTTAATTGATGTTTTAATAGGTTTGAATTTAAATCTGCATGTTATATTTGCATGTGTGTTACCGATTCATTTAAACATTTACAAGGCCGTTTGTGTTCTGGCCCAACACATTTATATTTTTATTATTATTCTTATTACTACCATTACCATTATATTTATTATTATTATTATTATTATTATTATTATTATTATTATTATTATTATCATCATTATTATTATTATTACTATTATTATTTTAATTATTGTCATTTTTAAAATTACCGTTATCCTTACTACTGGTGGGTTTCTGGGTGTTGATTTTTTGAAACTATATGGTTGTTACCCAGACAACCCCATAAAAATATCTTTTGCTTACCACTCGGCACCCGTTGCTAAGCAACGTTAGAACTGTATTCGAGTGGGTGGATCGTCCGCAAAAAGTGAGCACTATTGCTAATGCTATAATTGACCAAACGATCCATGGGTCTGTTGGGCCAAGACACAAGTTTGTTTAAATGAATCGGTAATACACACGCAAATACAACATGTAGATTTAAAATCGGACCCATAAAACACCAACTAACCATGCTAAAATATGAGAAAGAAAGCAATTAAATTTAAAATCAAGAAACACAAAAGTAAAATAAAATAATAACAAAGTGCAACAAGATCCGCACGAAATAAACAAAAAAATAACATGAGAACACGAAAATTTGACCGAAATTTGACAATTTACTAAAAAATGGAACAAATATTAAATAATTCGAATTGGAAACAATTCAATTAAAAAATTAAAAATAAAATTGTCAAATAAAATTACAAAAATAATAGAATTAAGATTAGAATATACTAGAAAATCACAAGGTCAAATTTTTTTTTACTAAATCGAATTTAACACGCAAGGTTAGGGTCGTGCAATAGGTATATATACCGATTCATTTTCACATAATTTTAATCAGTTTTAATAACTAGTCAGTTTAAAGAACCTTGAAGCAGTCTTAGCTAGTGAAAAAGCAAATTATCAATGTGAGTGGAGGAATGCTCGAAAACTTTCTCCACGTCGCGTCCAGGTAATCTCGTAAGAGCTCTGCTTGGGCGTCGGCGTGGGGAAAGCATTACTATGTTATTATGATGAAATATGCTATACCAATTATCGTCTATTATGCTTCAATAAATGATATTAGATAATGAAATGATTTTTTTATTGTCGAAATTTTTCGGGCCCACAGCCGACACATCACCGCAAGAAAATAAATTAGACATATCCTTATTGAATCGTGTAAGTGCGGTGTAAGTCATCCAATGATTCATCCCCGTGAAGGCTATGGCGTGAGAACGCAGTAGCTGAAACGTAAATTATTTGTCCGTATAGGGGAAATGGGTTGAAGAGGGAATGGTCTTTTGGCCATTTCATCATCACTCAATTCCCATAATTTCGACCTAAAATTATAACGACAAACGGCTAAAATCGAAAACACGGAGTAGTCCAGTGGGCACTCCTAAACTCATAATGTAAACACAATTTTTCTCCTAAGGCCAATCTCGGGAAGGTGACAGGATACTAATGATAAAAAGATTCGTTACTATGTCTATAAACTCTAATAGTAAACTCTATTAGTAATATTATGTCTATATTATGTCTATAAACTCTAATAGTAAACTCTAATAGTAAACTCTAATAGTAATATTATGTCTATATTATGTCTATAAACTCTAATAGTAAACTCTAACAGTAAACTCAAATAGTAATATTATGTTTATAAACTCTAATAGTAAATTCTATTGGTAATACTAGATCTATAAACTCCAATAATAATACCATGCCCATAAATCATAATGACAATACTAGGTCAATAGATGATAATGCCACCAGGTAAAGACAATGAATGGGTAATATTTTCAATTAAAACCTGATTATACTACAATTGAACCGAAAAATAATCGATAAAAGAAATCACCCCTATGTTTATCAAGTTGAAAAACCTAAACACTTTTGGTACACTACAAAGTCGTGGATCAATTCAACAAAGTCATAAGTGCGCCAACTCTGATAAACATATAACTTATACTAAAATCACTCGTGGTTAATACCTTTGCTAGCGTATTTTGAGGCAACCAGCATCGAAAAGGTAGTATAACATTTCCCCGATAAAAGAAAAAATAATCATCGGAATAATAGACAAGCAAATTCACGAAATCTCCAAGGCAGACGACTATTCCCATAAATCACATTGTAATATGATGGACATTATAATTTGTACCTAATAGTAAAAAATTTATAAAAATGCAATGACTAAAAACCTAAGCACATATAGCCAAACTACCTACCCAAAACATTATTGAGTCTCCTTTAAAGAAACAAAAATGTAAGAGTGAATATATTCGCTGATGCACCCCTATAGAATAGCATAAAATAAACTCCGGAAGAAAACGTGACTCCGATTTGATCGATTCTAGCTTCAGCCATCCGCGTGCCATAAATTGAAGTGTTCCGAATTTAGCCATTTAAGTCCCATCAGGAGCCTCCCAAGGGAAATCCCGAATCAAGTAATAACATAATACCGTCCGATAATCCAAAAATTTTGAGAGAAAGGTGTAAACTGATATACCCAAAACTGGAGAAACCTAGAGGACATTAACTAATTATAGAACTAGTGATGATAAGATAACACTTACCACAGTTTACCAAATAGAACCCACATCGTAATGCACTAATTTGGAATGGCATAAAAACAAATCAAACTGTCGAAATTTGAGATCATGCATGATAGGCAGGATTCAGAGGAACGAGGCCCATAAAGTGAATAATAATTCTTATCAATAATAATGACTTTCCGAAGTCCCCTCACTAGAGATCAGCATTAAACATGATAGTTCGGAATAAGATAGTTGGATCCACCGGACGACAAAATAACATCGGATGCATAGGCCACTATAGTACTCAACGTCACTAGTAGGGTAGAAAGTTGTTTTTGTGAACAGGGATTCCCATGCCGGAAGTCTAAGCTTGATTAGTTCATAGTTGGAAAGCGGTACGGCCATTGTATAAGCTGATCATCCACGAGTCGACTACAGACAGATAGACTTAAAACCTAATCTAATCATTAAAGAGAAATAAAAATTATCATTTACCCACCCTCACCGATCGCTGAAGCAACGAACCCCAGAAAGAAATTCAGAGCTGATATAGTTCAACGAGCGAGATAGCCATAAACTTAAATGCCAGATCAATAAATGTTGACACGCATATAGTCGAGTCAAATTGAAAAGTGGGTAGAACCGAATAAATCCAATTATAATCGCACCACCGGTTGATTGCTATTCATTATTGGTGTAACCGCACACCAACGAGAAGGACAGGAAGATCTCAATAATGATATGACGGAAAATAATCAGGGAAGAAATCGACACGAATCAGTAATAAATGTGATCACTGTAAAGATTTAACAAACTAGCGATTAACAAAATTCAACTAACAGAAATTATTTGGTAACGTAGCACTTCCCTGGTAGTTAATATAAAACCAGAGTGTTGTGACAATTCTACCAATTTTTAGCTGAAATAATAAATACAACCATGAATTCAAGTAACGAACGAAAACGAATCGGAGAAGCTAACAATTCTCGAAGAAAGACCAATACCGCACTTGAGAGAGAGCCAGCCACGCCGCAAGATGGTAAGTTTCCTATCTTATTAAACCCCTTTGTTTTATTAATTCATGCGAGGACCAACCTGTGAGACACTACCATTCCGGAACCGACCAAATCACGTACAACCTCCAGTAACAATTCGCAACCTACCGATAATGTGATGCCCAATAAAAGTTCTCTGTAGAATTCCATGATTTATTTATTCGTTATCATCTAATAATATACATCGACAAGATCATGAATTTACTATTTCCCAATGACTTACCGAAACCCATATCATAACTCGTTCATCCATGACTCTTGACGAAGGCTACCGGTGATCAATTTGAACTGAAAACGCCATAATATTAGCTAAGTATCGGGATAGCCACAATGCACTAACCAAAATTAATAATCATGATAACAAAGACATCACACTCCCCATGAGAATAAACCAAATTACCAAGAAATCTTCAACGATACCGACGACAAACATTTCTTCAACCCCAAAACGAAAACGAAGGAACGTAGTGGTGTGGAGACACCGAAAAATAATGCTCAAATAAAGACAAGCCGACATGAGTTCCGAATCATAACCATAATGACCACGAGTATATGACCAAGACGAATATGTAAGGCGACAGTTACCGACAAGTCATATCGAAAAGTTTCCTAAAGCATGACGAGAAACATTGATAGATAATACCTTTCCGGTAATCCGACGATCCGACCCAACGCTAGTTCACCGTGCTAGAGTTATCTTTCCAACAACAAATGAAGCCGCCATCGATACGTTATATTGATTTAAGATAATCGTAATAACAAGAATATAGTCATTATTTATTAAATGATTTAATGATAAAATAATTTGCAGACCACTCTTGGATTGACACGTCCCACGTCACCGTGCCATTTCCTGCACGATCGACCGCCAGATGTCGACAAGCCCTATGAGACGCGGGATTCTCAGTATCGCCAGTAAGGGAATCCCGCGCGGGCATGCAAAGAGACCAGGGAGAAGTTGACCTTCCTTTTGTCGCTATCAAAAGGGAGCCCAGCCGCAATCCAGCCCGAGAAATCCGTGGGCAAGCGGAGTTCTTACTAGCGCGCTTGAAAGATCACCAGCGCCAGACAAACAGACAAGTGGACCGGGCTAGGCGACATCTAGCCGAGATCAACAAGACAATAGCAACGGGAAGTATCCCCAGTACGGATGGGTACACCCCTCCGTACAAAGTATCCTTCAACCTCGACGATCCAAACTTGGACGAAGCAATGAACGTTGTGGTTCCGCGAAGGATATTGTCCAGAAAGATGAGAAACGAGGATAGAGCACTCATACGCTCACGAGTTCCCAAGGCGATTCAGAGACCGAAGCCGTTCGAGATATGATTAACATAAGTATAAATTATGAATAAAGATTGGATTTCATTGGCTTTTATCAATTCTTTCATCAGATTTGCTTCTTTTACCGATAGCTTTGATAGATTCTGTTTAACTGATGTCATTTTTATAACTCCCAAAGGCTTTGCCAGCGCCCTAGAATCTTCAATTTCTGTTTCTGGTTTTGTCAATAATATTTTTCTCAATCTAGCACCATGTGTTTTATTTGAGATGACATCTTGAATTATTTATTCTTCTATTTATCCTGAATTAAGAACTTCAGTGAAAACGTTTCTTAGTCAAATTTTGAATGATGAAAATCTTTCATCATCTATTTTCTTCAAATTTGCTAATTCTCTAATTTTATCAGACATTGGCTTCGGATTAAGAACATATTTAAAAACCATATTTTAGCTTTGTCATCTGTTGTTTCTGATCCTGATATTTCCCCATAATGTTTTAGCTTCTGCTAGTCGTCAATCGCTGCCCATTTGTCAACAGCCATTCTTCAATGTCTGTGATCCATTCTTTTGCTTCTTTTTATCCTCATTCATCATACCATCGAATGTCTACTGTAAGTCTATCTTGACATGATTTTGGGAAACATTCTATTAATAATTTCGGTGTTTTTGAAACTGTGTTGATATTCTTATTTTTGGGTTGGTCACCAGTTACACTCATCCTAAAACGAAATTATTTTTATCAAGATTTATTTCATAAAAAGTGCCAAATAAACAATTTCTTAAACACAAGATAATTTAATTATCGTAACTATACAAATATGGGCTTTGGAGACCACCCAATCATCAACCCAAGTAAGTTATTCGATCACCTATCCTCTACCTCTTGGTATAACTCAAATGACTTAACGCGAGCTGACAGCAAGCAACCATGAGACAGTGACCTACGAAAACTACTCAACCTAGAATCGATCAAATCGGAGTCACGTTTTCTTCCGGAGTTTATTTTATGCTATTCTATAGGGGTGCATCAGCGAATATATTCACTCTTACATTTTTGTTTCTTTAAAGGAGACTCAATAATGTTTTGGGTAGGTAGTTTGGCTATATGTGCTTAGGTTTTTAGTCATTGCATTTTTATAAATTTTTTACTATTAGGTACAAATTATAATGTCCATCATATTACAATGTGATTTATGGGAATAGTCGTCTGCCTTGGAGATTTCGTGAATTTGCTTGTCTATTATTCCGATGATTATTTTTTCTTTTATCGGGGAAATGTTATACTACCTTTTCGATGCTGGTTGCCTCAAAATACGCTAGCAAAGGTATTAACCACGAGTGATTTTAGTATAAGTTATATGTTTATCAGAGTTGGCGCACTTATGACTTTGTTGAATTGATCCACGACTTTGTAGTGTACCAAAAGTGTTTAGGTTTTTCAACTTGATAAACATAGGGGTGATTTCTTTTATCGATTATTTTTCGGTTCAATTGTAGTATAATCAGGTTTTAATTGAAAATATTACCCATTCATTGTCTTTACCTGGTGGCATTATCATCTATTGACCTAGTATTGTCATTATGATTTATGGGCATGGTATTATTATTGGAGTTTATAGATCTAGTATTACCAATAGAATTTACTATTAGAGTTTATAAACATAATATTACTATTTGAGTTTACTGTTAGAGTTTACTATTAGAGTTTATAGACATAATATAGACATAATATTACTATTAGAGTTTACTATTAGAGTTTACTATTAGAGTTTATAGACATAATATAGACATAATATTACTAATAGAGTTTACTATTAGAGTTTATAGACATAGTAACGAATCTTTTTATCATTAGTATCCTGTCACCTTCCCGAGATTGGCCTTAGGAGAAAAATTGTGTTTACATTATGAGTTTAGGAGTGCCCACTGGACTACTCCGTGTTTTCGATTTTAGCCGTTTGTCGTTATAATTTTAGGTCGAAATTATGGGAATTGAGTGATGATGAAATGGCCAAAAGACCATTCCCTCTTCAACCCATTTCCCCTATACGGACAAATAATTTACGTTTCAGCTACTGCGTTCTCACGCCATAGCCTTCACGGGGATGAATCATTGGATGACTTACACCGCACTTACACGATTCAATAAGGATATGTCTAATTTATTTTCTTGCGGTGATGTGTCGGCTGTGGGCCCGAAAAATTTCGACAATAAAAAAAATCATTTCATTATCTAATATCATTTATTGAAGCATAATAGACGATAATTGGTATAGCATATTTCATCATAATAACATAGTAATGCTTTCCCCACGCCGACGCCCAAGCAGAGCTCTTACGAGATTACCTGGACGCGACGTGGAGAAAGTTTTCGAGCATTCCTCCACTCACATTGATAATTTGCTTTTTCACTAGCTAAGACTGCTTCAAGGTTCTTTAAACTGACTAGTTATTAAAACTGATTAAAATTATGTGAAAATGAATCGGTATATATACCTATTGCACGACCCTAACCTTGCGTGTTAAATTTGATTTAGTAAAACAAAATTTGACCTTGTGATTTTCTAGTATATTCTAATCTTAATTCTATTATTTTTGTAATTTTATTTGACAATTTTATTTTTAATTTTTTAATTGAATTGTTTCCAATTCGAATTATTTGATATTTGTTCCATTTTTTAGTAAATTGTCAAATTTCGGTCAAATTTTCGTGTTCTCATGTTATTTTTATGTTTATTTCGTGCGGATCTTGTTGCACTTTGTTATTATTTTATTTTACTTTTGTGTTTCTTGATTTTAAATTTAATTGCTTTCTTTCTCATATTTTAGCATGGTTAGTTGGTGTTTTATGGGTCCGATTTTAAATCTACATGTTGTATTTGCGTGTGTATTACCGATTCATTTAAACAAACTTGTGTCTTGGCCCAACAGACCCATGGATCGTTTGGTCAATTATAGCATTAGCAATAGTGCTCACTTTTTGCGGACGATCCACCCACTCGAATACAGTTCTAACGTTGCTTAGCAACGGGTGCCGAGTGGTAAGCAAAAGATATTTTTATGGGGTTGTCTGGGTAACAACCATATAGTTTCAAAAAATCAACACCCAGAAACCCACCAGTAGTAAGGATAACGGTAATTTTAAAAATGACAATAATTAAAATAATAATAGTAATAATAATAATAATGATGATAATAATAATAATAATAATAATAATAATAATAATAATAATAATAAATATAATGGTAATGGTAGTAATAAGAATAATAATAAAAAATATAAATGTGTTGGGCCAGAACACAAACGGCCTTGTAAATGTTTAAATGAATCGGTAACACACATGCAAATATAACATGCAGATTTAAATTCAAACCTATTAAAACATCAATTAACCCTATCAAAATATGAGAGAGAAAACAATAAAATATAAAATCATAAACACAAAAATAAATTAAAATAATAACAAAATGCAACAATATCCGCACGATATAAATATAAACATAACACGAAAACATAACAAATTTGACCGAAATTTGATAATTTAACAAAAAAATGTGAAATTTCATGAAAATGAAATAAAAATCAAAGAATTTGAATTAGAAATAATTCAATAAAAATATGAAAAGAAAAATTATCAAATAAAATTGCAAAATAATAAAAATTAAGATTAGAATACACTAGAAACTTCCAAGGTCGAATTTTGTTTTACTAGATCAAAAAGAACACGCAAGGTTAGGGCCAAAAAATAGGTATATATACCGATTCATTTTCACATAATTTTAATCGTTTTTGAAAATCGTTAAATCAGTTTTTAAAAATCTATGTAAGTGAGAGTTTCATTTGAAAACTCTCTCCACGTCGCATCCTCGCAACCTCGATAGAGCTCTGCTTGGATGTCGGCGTGGGGAGAGTGATATTTTTATGATATTTCGTTATGCTCGGAGCAAGTAATTGTTATGTTATTTTTAATATTAATAAACTATTTATAATACATAAAATTATCTTCTTTAATTATTTTTTAATTGTCGAAATTTTTCCGGCCCACAGCCAAAGACACATCACAAGTTAGTAAAATCAACATATTATTCGAATTCATGTAAGTGCATGGAATATCGCCAATGATTCGTGTCCGTGAAGGTCCTATCGACACCCGAACTATATAGGGAAGAATCGACAGATCGAGACTTCTAGAACTTTTAGAACCCGATAAAATGAAATGCCAACTAAAACCCGTGGATAAAGACCCAACTACCGAAACACCCGCTGAGGTCATGGGCATGGACTTAGGATCCTGCGGTTCCGGTAATCTTTGTTTTAGTTGTGTATTAATTTAATTTTGTTTATTTGTTTATGACCCCCCGTGAAGGCTACGCGTGAGAACGCAGTAGCTGGAAGGTCAATATTATCCGTTATAGGGGAAATTGGGAAGTGGTGAGGTAGTCTTTTGGCTGCCCCTCTGCATCCCATTTCCTGAAAATTCGACCTAAAATGGTAAATGACTGTCGGCTAAAATCAACATAACTAGTAGTCCAGTGGGCACTCGTAATATTCTAACATGAACATAAAATGATCTTAAGGTCAAATAAAGTGGGGATAACGGGAACGGGTACTAAAAATCGTTGCTATGATCATTTATTTAATGAATAAACAATAACATCAGTAAAGTTAACAGTTAATATCCTAGAAATAATATGTAAACCTCTGATTAACGAATGAGCACTAATATCAGTAAATCGATACCGTAAGGGTAAATTGTAGTAAATAATGATAGCGTAAGTTTCCAACTCGTAAGCTAAATGAGCGTTGAACTTAGTAGAAATTAACCCTTAATAACGACATAAATTCTGACCCTAAGTAGCGATAGACGAAATTTAATAGTTACAGTGTTTTCCCCAAACTAGCGTAAGGATCCCAATAATAACGAACCAAACGATCTTACTCCTCGGGGATTGTATAGAGAGATTTGTAAACCCAACTTAATTAAGAAATGAATCAACCACAAATTAATTAAGATATAAACGGGAAATCTAGAGGATTAAGTGAAATAGAAATACGACAAAAAATTATATTAAAGGTTGACAATACAGATAAATAATAAAAATCCTCAACTCATCTGAAATGGAGAAAATATTGGATAATAGTGTGACAAGAATTAATACCCACTCATAAAATAGATCACGAAACCCCAAGGATTGGAAATAAAAAGATTGATCCTGATGAGAATTAATAGTGGTAGTAATATAAGATAATTCAACGATAAAAGAACGCACTAAATATCATCAATAAAACATTTTGACGAAATTTTAACTACTAACTCGGAATTTAAATAAATACCTTTAAAAAACTCTCGCTACAATAAAACGTTATTGGGAACGTTATAGGAAGCCGTTGCCTGTAACGAAATTCATAAAATTAGTGTAATGTAGCAGTAGATCCTAATAAAATTAATTTTTGCTTAGTATCAGCCACTCTAAAATTATCCAATAAATAAATAAAAACAATGAATTTGGATAGTAATAATATTCAACATAATGAATTCAAACAAAGCGACTAAGATCAGCGTTTTTATCCACCACCTTTATGCATAAACGCAAACTCTTCGCTGACGAAGACACCGTTATTAATAGACCACCTTACGAGACCCTAAACCGTATCGCCGACGTTAGATATCTGCTGAGTGAACTGTCAATTTGCTTTGAGAGAATACCCCGAGAAAATGGAACACTTTCGGATAGAGAGCGGCAGTTTCATCCCTGTCGAATCCACGAACCGCAGTAGTAATAAGCCCCTGCGAGGCCGAACTGATGAAAATGCCACCGACATAATACCCAAACTGCCGAAAATAAGAGCATTTTAAATAGGAGTTTAACTGCCACGTAAACAATCTTCCCGGAAAACAAGAAAATCACGGAGAAAATTCCAGTCAGGAAAATAAATGAATAATAACCACCACAATGACGAACACACAGAACAATATCTCCGCACACAGCATAGAAACACTATTGACAAATCAAGACCAAAATATCAATAGTTAGAAAATTGAATTGCTAGGACTTTAATTGTACTGCAGAAAAATAAATATAGTAATAATTACTGCCACTAAATGTCACACACTCACCCGCATGACGTGGCACTAGTAGAGATATATAAATCCGAACACTACAACAATTGTCATTTATTGGCAATTATGAATTTCTCTAATGAACAGTCAAATCATGAACGATCCAATAACAATCGCGCAAACTCCAGCTACGGAGCTCGGAGAGAAGAAGGTACACATTGATCGTTATTAAATTTATTTTTAATGTTTATATGAGGACCATATGACCAAGATCAACTGCTAGCTGCTCAAGTATGAACAATCCCTCCAATAGAACGACCACATTAGTCCTGATAAAGGGCATTATGCATTCGATTAATAAATTTATTTGTTGTGTTTTTATGCCTTGTCTAAAACAAAATAAATATATGCATCAACTCATCTTGGATTCATGTTCGTATAACACAGGAGGTGCGAAATCATTTCGTTATTGAACATCAATGAAATCTTACGTAACTAATCTAATTCGAGATGAATACATTCACCGCCTAATTTGCACAACTATCACGTACGTCATTACCACAACGACTTTTCACGGATGAGCCTCTTCAGTTCTTAAAGCCGAAATTACATTGAGCCTCAAACAAACTTCATACAAGATCAATCTGTCTTATTTCGCTTCTTGACAAAAAGAGTATAACGAATTGACAAAGTAGTGATATTCCAAAATGACAGCAGGTTGAAAAGACAATTAGAACTAAAATTCCCATGAAGAGTGGAAGCAATGCAATAATGCCACACTTAAAATAGTGAAATCCGACGACCGACTAAAACATGCCGTCCGAACACCCATCACCACCTATAACTACCTGTTTGACTTTCCAACGCCGCAACTTGACTCCTCGATTGTTTTTCTCCATCCGCTAATAACGACTCTAAATGACTGCATATTTAACGTGATTAATTATCTACTAAGTATGGTAATAATTTCTACCCAACTTTTTCAGACAACTCTTGGATTGATGCATCTCGCGTCACGGTGCGATTTCCCGCACATTCTGCCGCCAGATGTCGCCAAGCCATGTGGGTCGCGGGGTTCTCAATCTCGCCAGTAAGAGAATCCCGCGCAGGTGCTCAACAGGAACATGGAGAAATCGATCTTCCTTATAGTGCTATAAAGAGGGAACCAGGCCGAAATCCCGCCGAGAGATCCGAGGGCAAGCAGAATACCTACTGGCACGTTTAGAAGAACATCAACGCCAGACCAACAAACAAGTGGTACGAGTTCAGCCTTACCTTGCAGAAATAATCGAAGCAATCGCGATCGGAGTTATCCCGAGCACGGACGGGTACACAACGCCGAACAATACATCCTACAATTTAGACGACCCACGTCTAAGTGAAAGCTCCACAAAGATGAACGTGGTGGTCCCACGGAGAATACTTACCAAGGAGATGTTGGATGGAGAGCGGAGTTACAATGGCAACCGCGAGCACCAATATGCTCGTGAACCACCCAGAAGAAATGGAAATCAAGGCCGTCGAAGGCTTGAGAAGTTTTAGTGAATTAGATAAAAATAAATATTAGTCTTCACTGTATTTTTCGTTTCTTTTCATCATTTACACAAAATTATAGAATAAGCCCAAACGTAGGAAAAATTTAATAAACTATGTGAATTCTGACGTAGAAAGCACAGTTGATGATGAATTTTCTTTTATTGTAGATATAAATACAAGTCAAATCTTACAAAAGGAACTAGACAAGGCCCAGAAGTCAAACAAAAATCTACTCCGACAAATTATGCAAATGACTGCTGAAGTCCAACAGATAAGATCCACTTGGATAAAGCCGAAGAAAGTGGAGACCCTCTATCAAAAGGTAGCAGCTGTCCAATGAGGTTGGACCGAAGAAAAACAGCTTAATCAAAGCCTGAAAACTCAGATTCGGGGGCCTAGACGTAGCGTTTTCGGCGTTCCAGGAGGGCAACGAGGTAACCAACCAATTGGTCTTTGCACCAGCCTAACTGGCTTATAAAGAATCAACTGTGATCGCGAACCCTGTGAATAAGCCACTCAAACATCGGTCAGGAAGAAACGAGCGCGCCAAGCGTCGGGCCGCTCAACACGCAGAATAAAATGAGTTTCGATTTTTTCGTTTAATAAATGTTTTTTTTCTTTTTTTTTAATTAGTTGATTACAGGACGAGCTAGAGTAAATAGTAGAGAGTGAAAGATTTAGTCTGTAGAATGAGAAAGGCCAAATATACGAGAAAGGGACCAGAGCAAATAAAAGCGCACACAGGCCTTCTAACGGCAGTGCGTTGAACCCAGTTTGAGGTCGGGCCAGAATAGTTCCTATATGGCGCTCACCTTTGGCGATCTCAAAACCAGTGGTTACATTACAAACGTTGCTTAGCGACGGGTAACCATTGGGAGTAAAGAGAAAGTTACATCTGGGGTCAAGGTTAACCAGCCCATAAACCTTACATTACTAATGTTGTTTATTAATGGGTTACGACTAGATATATTAACACATTGTATGTTTGAGATAAATGGGTTATAATTGTGATACCCATGGCCCACTAATTTCATTTGTATGTCTTTCTGGATTTAAAAATATTAATTTGATGTTTTTATTTTTAGATTTTAGTCAATTTCGTATTGTTTTCGTGTTATGTTACTGTTGCATTAAAACAAAACGAATGTGATTCCTGTTTAAACCTGACATATATATGGATCCATTATTTAAATTTGTTGTTAGTCTATTTTAAATTTTTAAATTAAAGTAATTTAAAAGAAATCCAATTTCTTATTATTTTAATTTTTTAATACAACATCTAACAGTAAATTTTTAATAAATTGAAGGTTCACAGCCTATTCTTCTCATGGGTGTCCACAAAAGGGGGCAAATGGGTGCAGCTGCCCCTGGAATTTCCAAGTTTATCTACTTTTCTGCGGGTTGTTCTAAATATCCTTGTTCAAATCTTAAACATTTCGTTGTAGTATGTAAATAAATGTTTAAAAAATGTTTTGGTTTTTTTACTATACATTATATGTAAAAATATGGCTTTTATTTTTATATATATCTATGGTAAAAAAGTTGTTTCATGGAAACAATTCTGCGGACGATTATGATTCTTCTATTTTGATTTTGATTATATTCTCTATAGTTGATTCTAGAAATTGTTTAAATATTCAAATAATTTAATTTTTCTATGATTTAAATTTTGTTTGTTTTCAATTTTCAAATTATTTGTATATTAATAAATTTAATAATTTTTTAGGATTATTCTATGTGTTATGAAGGAAGGTCGTTCTGAACCAGGGTCTATAGGAAGATTTAAATATTTAGAACAACTTATAATTGAATTTAAAGAATTTGAATCATTTGAGAACAAGCATCAAATTCTTGCAAATCTTGCTAATTTTGCATACGATAGTAGGAACCATAAACAATTAATTCAATTAGGAACTTTAGAAATATTTTTTAATAGTATCGACTTATTTTATAACCAGCAGTTATCTTCAGATAAATTTCTGCACAGAATTCACCTGTCTTCTATTATTGGAATTTGTAACTTTTCCACAAACGTTTTGTATCATTCTATTATTTGTGAGCACGAAAAATTTTGGTTGCTTTTTAAAGGTCTATCATTGGAAGATATTGAATTTGTTATAACGGTTCTAACTATATTTATATATTTGTGTGATAGTGAGATTGGTAGAAAGACAATCATTATTCCAGGAATTATTAATACTTGTAAAAAATTATTAAATTCTTCTAATATTAGATTAACTAATTTGGTAACTATATTTCTTGAAGATTATGCTGCACAGTCGTAGAATATTAAACAAATATGCTAGTTTAACAAAATTATTATCTTCTAATCCTAAAACCAATCAGTCTTTTGAGCAAAACATTTCATATCCTATTATAAAACCTGGCTCTTTAAATTATATTCGTCTTGAATCTGGAGAGGAAATTTGCGTCATTAGACCATTGGATATGACTCCCATTCCCACAGATTTGAAATTATTGTATACTTTTGAAAAAAGTAAAGATTTATTTATTCAATCCAATAACATCAACAAAGATTTGAAGAAGGATGTGAAAATTAATTTTTTAAATAAATGCCAAAATCCACTTATTGGTATTTCTAATAGTCTTGTATATCAATGTCATGATTTTTAGAAATCAAAAGCTTTCCACTAGTGGAATCTATTTCAGATGATGTGAAACTCGTGCCGATCAGTCAAAAATTTAAAATATATCTGAAACTAGGAAAATTTCGCTTGACAACATTTGTTGTTATTAGTTGTGTTTCTGGATTTTTAATGGCTCCAGTTCCTTTTAATTCATTTATGCTTTTATTTGCTAGTAGTGGCACGTTTTTAACAAGTATGGCGGCTAATACAATCAATCAGGTACGAAATTAAATTGTTTACACTGAATTTCATATCAAAATATTCTGTTTATTCACTATTTTATTGATTTAAAACTACCCGACCAGTGCTTAGAGATCCTCACAGATGAGTTTCGAAATCGCCCATAAATCAATTCACAGCCTTGTAGTATATTCTGTTTTCTTATGCTTTCGGTACAAATATATTGTAAATATGGCATTTTTATGCATTTATTGTGATGAAATCTTTTTATTTGTTTGTTCAACCCATTAAAATGCAGCTAATAATTAGCCAGGTACGAAATGAAATGTCTTACATTGAATTTTTATTATTAAAATAATATATTGACTGTTATAGATTAAAAATTAAATATATATATTATGTTAATGAAGTCTATTTGTTACGCTTAAGATTTTTAAATACTTAAAAGAAGGAAGAGAAACCTATCTGCTGTGTTTTCAGAAGTGTTGAACGTCAAAGTGGAGAAAGTATTTACTGAAGTAGTTTTGTTAAGGGAAAAGTCGACTTTAGCGAATTTTACATAACATTATGCTTATATTGGATATTCTCATTGAATGACGCGTCTGCGATCATATTCATATTACGGGACATAAGCTTTCCCCACCGATGATGTTAATGTTCTTGTCACAAAATTTCAATCGTATAACTTATATATTCCAGAAACTCAAATTTATGGATGTTAATAAATAAATTGTTTTTGTATTTATTAATTTTTGTTAAATTATGTACCAGAAAATAGGAAGATTTAAATTAGTATTTTAATGTTTATATCCGTTTGTACAGTTCAGTTTTCTTATTTGACAAAGAAATTTGTGTTTAACAATTAAGTCTATTTTAGTAGAACAAGGCGCAGGGTTTTGGTTGTGTGGTGGATGATGGTCCATCTGCATAGACTGGTATTTTGCTACTGTTTCTTATGTTCGATAAATGTGTGCATTTATCATTGTCATGGAGAAAATAAAGGTCAGTTTTGTGGTTCTAAATGATCTTTCAACCAACCCATTACTTTGTGTATAGTTTGGAGATGTAACATTTTTCTCATTATCTTAGTAGTAGCTGCAACACGTCAAAAATGAGGGCCTATCTCTGTTTGAAGTTCAGATATACATTAATTAGTTATTTTTATTTTCTAGCGATCTAAAAAACCAAACACATTTCTATAAATACATTTTTATTTATTTATGCCTTTATATTTTACAAAAACTTTTCCTGGAATATAAATTTATTATTATTATTGCTACTGACAATTATATGTTAATTCATTAATTTAAATTATTAATTTTCTTTAATATTGATTGTATTGAAATGCATTTTTGAATTTGAAATAAAATTATTTTATGTCCGTAGTAAAAAAGCTCACAACTGACTACTGCTCCAAAAATATTCAGTTACTAAAATCTCACTTATTTTTCAAAATTTCTTGTTAACTGTTTTCTTTCTCAAGAAAGTCGACGGACAGTTAGCCTGGTGCTTTCAGTTGTTTCCTACTGTACAGCTGTTGATACAAACCCGCTTTAACGATTCTACAGGAACTCGGATTCTCATTTATTTTATCTCACAATTTCTCAATTCAGCCACTCATGCTGCCAGTGACCGTTTTTAAATCTTAGAGCTCAGTTTTGTCAGTTCTGTTTAGACTTATCTTTCTAGATAATGTAAGGAATGGAAAAATATGAAATTAATATTAAAATTTTATTTTATGAAACTATCAATTATTCTCAAAAGATCTGCAATAAAATATAATATCTAACACAGAGTTGATATTTTATCAATTAATTTACTCTATATCTAGTTTTATGCTCACTAGTCTTTTACTTTACCGTTGAATTTTAAACTTTCTAAAAATGTTTCTCTGTTCGTCCAATTGAGTGAACTTGATTTTTTTTATTATTTCAACTTTATAAAAGGGATTGATTACTTTACCTATATTTACCTATATTTAGTGTTGCAGTTAGAATATAATCTTAATCTGAGTCGAATATAATCTTAATTCAAAATCGTGTTCCGTTCATCATAAAATATCATTCCTAGCAGAGAAATGATAGTATTCCCAGAGAATTTTTCTGACAGTGCAACAATTCCAATCGCTTTTCATATAGTTTAGTTCCGCTGAACTGAGATTTCAATAAATTTGAAATCACAATTTCGTATTTTTGCTACTGTATGTCGATCTGTATATATAATTTCATAAGATTATTTATTTCTGTGGTTGTTGTTTTTAATATATTCTTCAGTTAGTTTTAGTAATAGTTTCTGAATATTTCCCAAAATTATTATATGAAAATGTTGATGTTTTTATCACCATCTATATTTTAAAATATTTCATTTTTGGTTTTTTGCTTTCCGCAAACTTAAACGTTTTTTCCTCCATTCTTCATATTTTGTCATCTTTGAATGTCTGCTTTTAGGTTTTTCTGATTATTATCTCGAGTTTAGAATGTTTTCACGCTTTTGATATTTATCTACTAATTTATGACTTTAATTTTGAGATGAAAAAGGAAAACATATTACTGTTTAAGAATATTTGCCCAAGTGATGCATGATTTATGAGTTGATTAATTTGTATTTTGCAGATTCTTGAAATTCCATATGATTCCCAAATGAAACGTACTCGTTACAGACCGTTAGTTTTAGGTCAAATTACGTAAATAGGAATGTTTTTTAAAACATATAAAAGTTCTTTTTTAGACCTCTTCATGCAACATTATTTTCAATACTATGTGCTTCTACGGGATCAATGATGTTATTTTTTTGCAATCCCCTAGCTTGTGGACTTGGCTTGTCAAATCTAGTTTTATACAGTTTCATTTATACTCCATTTAAGCGAATTAGTATTATAAACACATGGTTAGGTGCTATAGTTGGTGGAATACCTCCTTTAATTGGATGGGCTGCAGCAACAGGTGGTATTCACACGGGTTAGATTTTAACTGCTATAAAATTTAATTATTGATAGCATAAATGACATCGTTTTACTAATTTCTATAACAGTTCTGTTTTTTACTTTTATTTGTTTTAAAAAGATATTCTGATTTTTTCATATATAAGCTTAATAATAATAAATATATAAACTTATCTGATTCATTTATCTTTGGATTGATATAAAATAATTTAAGATTATTTAATGACAAACACCCGTTTTTGCTTATTTGTATAATAATTGCAGTATATACCAGCTTTCATAAATTACGAGCGACAAGACAAATATTTTGGGCAGATTATAAGTTAATTTATATTTTTCAATAACTTCACATTTAAAATTTATTTTTAATGTTAATATTTTTATTTAAATTAAACTGTCGTATTTATTATGAATTTCAGGTTATTATTTAAGAATGTGAAAAAGCAATTGAAATACCCGCAAATTACATATTTTTATAATTAAAAATGCAAGTAATAAATGATTGTTGATAATATTTATCCCTTGTGCGTATATTTTATTATAAGGTTGTGTATGTTTGTATATATATCTTTCTGTATTATTTCAAGTAGGTATTTATTTTTCAAAAATATTTTATCATGAAGTGTGCAACAAAGACAAATATTATTGGTAGATGGAAAGCTAAAAGTTATATTTTTCATAAATTTACATTTTACTAGTAAACTATACTTTGGTGGTCGGTTAATATCCATGTTCTCATAACCCTCTCAAAATAATCTCTCGATAAAAAGATTTATACTTGGCTTCATCTTTGTTAAGAAATCTTTTGAGTTCGATTTCAAGTAGGAAATACGAAACAAAACTAATCCATATAAATGAATAACAAACTTTAACAGTACAGTTTAACTTGTAAATAAAGGGCTTTGGAAAATAATACCAACTGCGAAAAAATACCAACTATGAAGTATAATTATTGAATATAACATTTTTGGTGACAACTTGTGGACGATACATAAGAACATTAGCAGATAAATAAAACAATTGGATACTAAACAATCTTTATTTCAATTATAAGAACATAATCATAGAGTTGGCATTTTTTCCTAGAATCTAAACAAAATAATTCGCTTATTCTGCAGAATTTCTATTATAATATATTTTTAACTTCACGAATAAAGCATTAAATTGCATCCACTTCAACAATATCATCAAAAATTATATTTTCATTGGTGTCTGCAAAATTATCTTTTAGTAGTATCCGAAGCGAAACGAAGTCTTCAATACTATTTATATTATTAATCAAGTTTGGCCAAGACCAAATGTAGTAAATTATAAAAATCAAAATAACAGTTCTGTAAATTAGGAAGTCACAATTTCGAAACTATTTATTTATAAATAATTAAATAAATTTGGCAACGATTTAATTAAACGATAACACCAATAAAAAACTCTTCGTACGATATATTTCGGCAGCATAACTGTCATCTTCAGGTACACAAAACCAACTATAAATATTATAAATAAACTTTTAATTGAAACAAATTATTTTTTACATTAATTAATTTTGTAATAAATAAACATTTAAAAAATATTCAAATACTTTTAACTAATTTAAAATGTTATTTATATAAATATTATAATTTTTATCTATATTATAATTTTTTAAAAAATAATGTAATTTACAAATTCAATTATTTTAATATTAAAAAATTTTTTTTTTTAAAAACAATACATAAACATGATTTAACATCTTTAAACTATTTAAAAACATTAAAAACATTCGTAGTCACAGCACTTTGCACATTAATCTCTGGATCCAATGACATTATCAACAATGCTTCACATATCACGCGTTCCCAATAATTATTAAAACTTTTCATCAAAATTCTAAAATCAGACATTCCTATTTCACTGTTACAGCCTCTATTGTGCTCACTAATATTGGTCAAACTCTTCAATCGACAATGCTCTAGAACTCGAGTACAGAGATGACGGGAAGTCTCTCCAATGTATGTGGCATTACACCCATTACATGTAAATTGTAAACGAGATCAGAACACAATCCAACCGGAGTTTTTGATTTATTAATAAACATATTGCGTACCTTACACGAATTAGAGACGATCTTATGCTCTAAATTTCCAATCTGTTTACTCAACTTCCTTTTATAATTTGTAAAGCCTTCAGAGTACGGCAATACTAACACATATTTAGGCTCAATTTTTTTATATCCATTTTTACTATTATTTAGATCAACACTCAATTCACACCCATTTGACAAATTACACTCAGACTTTCCAAAACATGGATCCTTAGGATTTTTAATCAATTTGTCAACAGTCTCGTTTATCATCAACAATAAAAATGATTTAGAATACCCATTCTTTATCAACACTTTACCGAATTAGCAAAAGTAGAAGATAAAGACCATGAACGATAAATCAATCCTTTCACCATATTTCTCTTATACTTAAATTCACAAAAGCTTTCTGGAGAAGTATAAAGACCAGTATCAGTTGGTTTTCTATAAATTTGAGTCTCATAATGCTTATCTTTGCGTTGAATTAACAAATCTAAAAACGCAATCGATGACTTTCTCTCCGTTTCACATGTGAATACAATTTTCTTATGTAAACTGTTCATAAAATGCAAAAACGGTTAAATATGTTTCTAGTTTTCAAATACAAGAAAAATATCATCCACATACCTTTTCTAAACAAAGGGTTTCTCAAATTGGAAAGATGCAATTTTCTTTTCCAAACTAGCCAAAAATATTGATGTCATCGTTGGTGCTAAACGAATGTTTTGAATGTTTTTAAATAGTTTAAGGATGTTATATCATGTTTATGTATTGTTTTAAAAAAAAATTTTTAATATTAAAATAATTGAATTTGTAAATTACATTATTTTTTAAAAAATTATAATATAGATAAAAATTATAATATTTATATAAATAACATTTTAAATTAGTTAAAAGTATTTGAATATTTTGTACATGTTTATTTATTACAAAATTAAATTAATATAAAAAAATAATTTGTTTAAATTAAAAGTTAATTCATACTATTTATTTATATTACTATTATTTAAACAATGAAATAAAATTAATATTTTTTAATTTACTCTACAAATTTTATAATTAAAAATAATGTACAGTCAACCCTCTTATAACGCGGTACTCTCAGAACGCGGTTTCCATATGTACATTGTTCTTAAAAATCCAAACTCCTACATAAATTCAATAGTTGTTCAAAAATGATTATTAAATTTTGTAAACTGAATTGGTTAATTTATACCACGAATCTTCAAACTTCAAGACAATTATTTAAAAAAATAAAATTCCTTGTTGGAATGTTTAGAGACTGTAGAGAATTTATTGTTAGATAAAAATATAATTGGATTTTCCGCAATTATGCAATAAACATTGTCTCAATTGCCACAAGATGTAGGATTGTTAACAGTTTCTGTCGGTTTACCTTTACCGTATTTCAAAGTATCTTCAAATCAAACTTTACCATGGCCAATGCACTGATCACTTCATATTCTAGTAAACTAAACATGTCGGCAATCGGTAAGACTCATAAAATTTTAAATATAGAGTTTGCTTGTTTTAATTACAACACTTTCTTATGACGTTCCACCGAATAAATTAGAATAAATCGCGTGAAAAATTATTCCTGTTATACTAAATGCACTTGACAATTATATTCGAATTGCAAGATAATGCTTTTACATTAGTGTAAAAAATTTTTTGCTCTTCTATAGTAAATGTCCTTTATTTATGTTTATACCTATAATTTATGTCGTTTAAAGTTAGTATATTTTTATATTTACATTAATTCTTGTTCAACACCTTAATTTATGGTAATAATGCTATTAATTTATTAATAAAAAGTTTTCATTGACTATTTAATTCTGAGCTGCATTTTTAAACAATTTTTGAAATGAAAAATTTGGTTTCCTTATTAACTTCACCCTTCATTATTATACTTCTTTCTATCTTACTATCAACACTAAAATTTTGTCGACTAAAATACAATTCGAAATATTTAATGAAATCTAAGTTCTTGTAGTCGCAAAACAGTTTTTATTAAAATCTTTGAGGATTTCTCTTAAGAAAATTAGTAACAATATTCTTCAGTCTATTTTAGTCCTGTAATTTGGTTTTAAGAGGTTCTGGTGCTGACATCTGGTCTAGTTAGCATGCCAATCGTAACACACCTGTTTAATAATTTATAATCTATACAAAACTGCATCAAAATTTGTCGATATATTGTTGATTGCTACATAATCCGCCATCAATTCCATTCGTGGAATGTTTATAATTAGTATTGGTCCTACTTTCGCTCAGAGGTTATGAATGTTATTCTAGGCAATTCTTTTGTCTGTTCTCTCAGAAAGATCCATATGTATTATTGGACGCATCGGTGAACTCAAGTAATTGCCAACTATTATTTCTTTTCGTCATTAGACATCTCAAATTTTCAAGATCATTCGACTCATAGATTCATTTATGTATTTAATTTAATTCACAAGGCAACTTTTCATCCCAATCCATTCCTAACAGTCATAAAAAGTTGGCTTATCATAGTCCGATTTATTCAAATGGGTCGAAGACTTTTACCAAAACGCTTTACTGCTTTTCTTTCCATGAGCACCTTCTCTTGAGGTAGGTTCACATCAAAGCTGAACACATCGCTTTCCGATTACCATTTTAACCCGAGAGTTGTAATCGTCATTGCAACATCTGTCCCTATATTTAACGTTTTAACTCTTTCCTCCCCATTTATCGTATACATTATTCTCTGTGAATTGGATAGCCATTTTCTTGCTTGCATTGCTGCATTGCTCCAAACTTTTATTAGTTCATTTTTCAGCGTTTTTCCTTCTTCCTCATGATCAAAAGAATCCATAGTATTGTCAATGTCAGTAGATTTACAAATGGGCTCAAAATCTGTATATACTTCATCTCAAACATCTTTGTATTCTCCAGCTGCCCAAGGTATGGTGACACATTCAGCCCAAACACTAACTGATTAAATTCAAAAATTAATTAATTAATCATGTCTTCAGGAGTAATTCTTACTTACATATACATTTCTGATATACCGCCACTCAAAATCTCCGAAACCGAATTAAAATATCGAAAACTTCATTTTGTAATTTTGGACTACCACTTCATTGCATCTGACTGCTGCATCAAAGACTATGCGTACTTTTGTGATATCTTTATCTCTTCACAACACGAAAATATGTCAATTTTCTGTCATTCTCAATACTTATATAATTCTTTTCCACATAATCATTCAGAATATTCTGATTCTTGTTTAATAGCCCTTCTCTTTTCAATCTTTTATTTAAACTTTTCAGCCGATTCTTTACTATTATTAACATTGGAAAATGAATATTCTTAAGATGTCCACATTTATACTTTTCTCTTGCACAATTTATCACTTTTATTTCTCCAGTGACATATTTTTACTTTCGGTGCGTGAAAGCTCTTTGACTGTCGTTATTAATTAATAACCTTTTTTAATTCTAGCTCTTTTATAATTCTTAGATTGATGCAGCTTGCTGAGCTTGCATAATCTCATAAGGCGTTAACTTTTTTTTATTATTTCCGTTTTTCAAATAGATATAATTGGTTCTTAAACTAGTGGAAGGTTTTTAGTTTTCCTTTTTGATTACTTTTTGAGTCTATACCGTGTTTTTTCCTTTTCCGTGCTCCTCACCTCTGTGTCTTTCGCGTAAAAAATCATTATTGTTTTGGTTACACCCAGTAACTTTGCAGAAAGATGCTTTTTGGCAATCCTTAGTTATATGATTTCTTTTAAAACAATTCATGGAGTCTACAACGAGCCTTTTCCTTTTTCAAAATGGAGAGTTGCTTGAACTCGTCACATCGGTCTTGGTAATGTCTATTCCCACATTATCTATAAACGTTAAAATCATTACCGTTTAACCCAGTTTCGTTTCTTAATCCATCACCTGTTTGTGTCGTGAAATGTGTCTACATTGATTTAAGTGCTTCATATTTCTTGAGGTTGCTTCAAATCTGGGCTAGTTGGATATTGGTATTGATTTGAAGTACAAAAAATGTTCCAGTTATCGATCTCAAAATTTTCACTTGTTATAACCATTTTCTCAATTCATCTACCGTTTCTTGTTATTCTTTTTTAACTCGGCTTTTCCATTTATACACTAGATTTCTGGTTAATATTCATTAACACTTTCGAAAAAGACTCTGATTCCCTCCCAGTGATTTGAAGCGAACAGTTACCCTTTCTTATAATTCAACCAACAATTTTATTTTCTTGTCTTGTTTTACTATCTTCATTTACACTTTCACGACTGATTGAACTTTTGTTTCATTAAATTTTCAATCATTTGATGCTTATGTTTAATATCTTGCATATTTTCCATATGGCTGTAACATTCACTTTATTAAATCGTTTACCAAACTTTCTCAGTTGTCGCAATTTTTCACCGAGTCTTTCTTTTTCTGCTCTTCGTAGTCTTTCCAACCACCTATCTTATTTCTTAGCCTTGTTAATTTTTCCTTTATCTTTTGTTTATAATGTGATCCAGTTGGGAGGCGGCTAAGCCATCCACTAAGAATAGATGTGTTCAATATGGTAATCGTCCGTTTTCATTTGTTGACACTTCATTAAGCAATACAAAATGTTCATCTATGACAACGCCAAAAATAAACAATGCAATTAATTGTTTAATAAAATTATTTGATAGAAGATAACAAATGATAGTGATTGTCTATATCACGGGCTGCTACAAAATTGACTAATACGGTTTGACAAACCTCTGTTTCATTTGGTTTTTAGATGTATCGAAGCTTTTTGATAGGAATCATTTAAATTCCTGCTATTTTTGTACAGCAGTTTTATTACGGTTTTCAAATAAATTTCTGTAATTGGCTTTTATGAACGTTGATGTGCTCCAATATCCAATAAACCTCGATAAACGTTTCGGTATAGATTTGATGAGAAATGAATGGAAAATGTCTAACATTAGCATTGGTTGTGGGTGTGAAACATGCTTATCCACAATTTACGAAACATTAACCTCCAAAATAGAATCACTTTGACATAATTAATCAAATAAATTCCAATTATTTCCAGACTGGTAGAAAGCAAGAAGAATACTCTCAATATCCTTTTAGTAACCATTGTTAAACTTCAATAAAACAAAAATTAAAACTTCCTATAATTTTTATTGAAAATATAAAAATTAGTTATATAATATACATAATACCAAAAAAATATTTTAAAGTTCACAAAACAAAAGTATTTTAAACATAAATATCATTACATGGGTAGACCGAAAAATACTTGTGTAATTGAGATTCCAAAGAAGCGGACTCTTTTCAGTTTACAGTGTTGATTTGAGAACTATTTCGCGGAACCTTTACACATAAAATGTACGATAATCAGCTCAATTTTCCCACAAGGTTTTACACAAAAGAACTGAGAACATTTACATAAAAGTAGAATATTTATTGAATTCCTCATTAATTTTTAACTGATTGACAAAATGCGTCCTTTTAATTTGAATAGTAATTTTTTTCCTTGAAATGAAATTTTAAAGATACTATTTCATAAATGTGAATGCATTCTTTTCTATTTAATAAATCTAATAAATATATAAAAAATCTAATAATATATATGTATAAGATACGTTGTATATATGCTTAACCCTTTCTAAGGTGGTGGCAATATACTGTACACCATTTTAAACTAATAAAAATATCTAAGTGTAACGCTGTCGGTAATCATTTTTACTTTTGGTACAACTACTGACATATTGAGCCACAACAGAACAAATTTATAGTATTTGAAACCATAGATGTGTTTTCCCGCTATATTTATTGACAGCTGACAGCTGAGTTTTACATCACTTTTAGTGTCCCTTGTCTTAGAAAGGGTTAACTGCTCTATTGTTAATTTATGAATAATAATTGAAAGCCTTAATGTTCCAGTTTCTTCTCAGTGCTTCAGTTTCATTGTTTTAAAAGTTAGATCTTTTCACTGTTAAACAGTTGTTCAAGGATCTATGAATTTTCAGCGAAGTTTGAATTCCTTTCATTCGAATATCGTAAAAAATTCATAGTGATTGAAAGTTTGGTAAATTTTTATTTGTTATAAAGACTTTCTTTGTTTGGATTCAGTTTCTCCTTGTATATTGGAATAGTAAATGATATATCTTCTCAAATTAGTGGTTCAATATATTTATTGTCACTATCAACAATATCGTCTGACGATTCAAGGCTGAATGTTTTGGTATTCAAAGAAATTTTACCGTCTTTATTAAATTCAAATAATCTGAAATCATCCGATGTTTTAGATTTACAAGTTGTGCCAGTAATGTAAAATAATTCATTATCCCGCTTAGGAGTGAAATTAATAGACATATGTTGTAGTGAAAGCAGTGGTTGAATACATTAGTTCCAGAGAGTATCCAGGCAATTCACCGAAAAACAATTCATCATAATTTTTGCAAAAATGATATAATTCTTTCGTAAATATCAAAAGTTGAATTTTTAGTGCTTCTAACTGATGTGCCTATTCAAATATTCAAATATAAAATTGTCTGGATACCGATTAAATGTTTAGTTTTTCTATAACTCTGGTTCGACATAGATTTGGAGTTAATATTAATTATAAATTACTATTAATAATATTAATTTTAATTTAATTCTATTTCATTTGGTTATTCAATGAATTGTTTTTCGGTGAATTGGCATTTCGGTAAATTTGTTTTCGGTGAATTGTCCGCGATCCGTTCTAAAGCTATATTGGGAATTGTAGAAAAACTGATAGCACTATTTCCATTATTAACAAAATTATTTTTTGAAACACTATCAATTCCTTTAGACTAGGGTTGCTATAATTCTCGCACTACAGACCGGGACAATCTCCCTTCCCTTCTCGTTACGCTTCACCCCTCAAAAAAGACAACAACAAAACTTTTATCGACAATCATACATTTGTTATGAACGTTAGAATTTTTTTTATAAATAATTGACTCAAATTAATATTATGTAAAAATATGGCCTTTCTTTTTCTGATAACTGGTGTATGGGATAGGAGAGGGCGGAAGTGTTGCTTCGAATGTCGATTTTGCCACGTCCGCGTATCAATACTGGATACTAGCTAAAAGTTCGTTGGATTCTTTAATGTTGAGATCAATTTACTTTTCTGAAACTTCGGCTGCTAAATTTTTTCCGCAACTAGAATCAATTGGTTTATGATAATTGTTGATGTCATTTATTATAGTGCTATCGAAAGATGATGGCAAAGACACAAAAATCACAAATTGAGAATCAAATCTTAAGAGTTCATCGTGACTACTGGTTACGGTATTGGGCTACAAATTTGTTGTTTAAACTTGTGTTTTGATTGATTCGGAATATTTAGTTTTTATGTTATCATATCTAAAATTAAGTCAGCTAAGTTTATGCTCATTCCATATTAATTAATCAACGGTTTTTTTGCTTACTGATGAAATGAATGTATAGGAAATTACTAAAAATATACAAAACGCATTCACCCCCTGTGCAACGCCAGGAAATTGGTGATTTAAATTTTATTATGGTTTTAGAAATAAAGTCCGTTATTTTGATTTGTTTTATAGCTTTTATGAATTAAAGCAGGGGTTCTTAACTTTTTTACATCTTAACCCACCTAAAATTTAATCTCGAAAATTATTAATTTTTTAAAAAAATAAGAAACATAATTAGTGTTATACCAACATCATATATATATTTTTTTAAACCTTCTTATAAGGTTTCCCACCCCAATTTGACATTTTACCATCTGAATTTGACAAAAAATATTTAGCGCTTAAAATACACAAAAAACTGTTATACTATTATCATATTTAATTTGATGGGATAAATTACATTATAATAGTTGTGCTAAAATTAATATCATTAAAAGTATAAATCTCTGACAAAAGGAGTTTATTGTTTTATGGTTTTTATAACGTAACCTCCAAAAAAGTAACACGAAATAATCTAGTTAATGCATTCGCTACTTGCGTCATTACTGAACTTACTTTGATGATTGAATTGGCTTAAAACGATATAAATAAATAATTTACTATTAACTTGAGGATAGCAAATAAGCATTACATGTATTTGAATTATATAATAAAAATGAAACAATAAGTTAATGATTTTATTTTTTTCCATCCGTAATAATTTCCTCTGCAATTGCACGAGTAGCATATCTAATCATTTTTCAAAAATACTCCTTACAATCTCCACTGGTTATACTTTACCTACCATTTTCAATTTCCACCATTAATTCTTCCTCGTTGCTTGGGTTAGTTCTTTTGGTATGCTCTTTCCATTTGCTAAACATATTTTCGACTGGGTTGAGAAATGGTGAATATGGTGGTAAGAAATCATATGCATATCCTTCAGCTGTTATTAAATCTTTTACCGCATTTGTCCTATGAAAAGCTACATTATCCATAATGAATATAGCAGATTGTATGTTTGTTTCACGGAATTTCAAAATCAAACCATTGGTAAATACTAAAAAACAAGCGGTGTTATATGGTGTGGTTTGAGTTTGGTAATGAACTATACCAGTTCGTTTATTGCCCAGCATATAGAAATGTTTCTTGATCTTATATTAGAAACAACCGTAACATCTGGTGTACCTTCATCTGATCTTCCCCTACTTACACTTGTGTTGACTTTGAACCCGACTTCATCAATAAAAATACCTGATTTTAATTATTAGATAATTATATATATAATTATCTTTTTTCAAATTTTACTTGAACAGAGTTTTTTTGTAATGTAAAAGTACAATACGACCCAGCACATACTAGTTTAATTACTTTTTATTAGTACAATAAAATACAGATTTTTTTTGAAATCACCAAAAAAATTATTTTTGTGCTGTCAAAAATTTATGGGATGATGTCAAAATGGGGCGGGGAAAAAAGCATAATTAAGTAAAAATAGTTGTGTACAAAATTCGAAAATGGCAAATTATTTTGCAAAAAAAGTAATCGTTCAAATTTCGTTTGTTATAATATAATTTGATAAAATAGATAAGTTTAAATTTTGAAGATTCTTTTGTTAAATAATTTTTATTTCCATTTTCAAAAAAAGTATAACAAAAATAACCAAATCTTATATCTCCCCTAAAAAAATTAATATACTTCCCCGATTAAGAACTTCTGAATTTAAGGGGTTGGGAAATTTTTTCATCAAATTTGTTTTGTGACATTTAATCATCTATTGCCTTTCAACCATCATTTATGCTGGTGTTTTTTGAAAGATAAAAAATACTAAATTCATCGTCTAATTCCTGATCATTTGTTAAATTTACCTCAATATAGATATTCTCGATGCCTAAATAATATCTGTCCAGGATAAAATATGTATTATTATGTCATCCATTTCATACGAGGCCTCTTTAAAGTTACCTTCACCGGGACAAATGTAATGTGTATAATTGGTACTAACTTCATCCTTTAACAGCAATTCACATTGTGTTCTGTGTAAGGTCAACTCAACAGCACTTGAAATGTATTTTAGTGGTTTTTATTTAATGCGAGTTTACCAATTTCATAAATTTATAAAATTGATTATTTGATTTTTGAAATTAAAAATACAATAATTATTCTAATTACAACAAAGAGAATTATTTTAATTGTTTCTTAATATCCAAAACTGAAAATGTTAAAGGTGTACAAACTTTCTTGAAATACTGGAAATGACGAAGATAATAAAGGAGAATCCATTAAGGACGTCTCCCTAAAAATAAGTAATTTTTGACGCGCCACCCCTTATCCATTTTTCGAAGACCCCATTTCTTATTATTAATGTATTAATAATAGAAAATTTAAGATTAAATTAATCAAATATTAGAATAATCAATTCAAAATAATGAAAATAAAGAATATTTTGTCTTACTGAAATTATATGAAGGATAAACGGGCACCGACACCGAAACATTTTATTAGCAAAGTTCCTATAAATAAGTTCCGTGTCAGTCGGCTTGAATCCTTTTCAAATAAACCGTTTTTTCGTCATCGCAGGTGTCTGCATAGGCTTCTAATAACATAAAAATACTAATGAGGAAATGGGAAAGTTCTTATGCTTTTTATTGAGAATTTACTTAGTGTTTTTTCTTTGAAAATTTAGACTTTAGTGAATTTTAGGTGTTTTTGAGATAGGATATTTCTCTCATTTTTAATGAGAAAAAATATAATTGGCTTTGTAATAAAATTGATCATTTTTCATTTAGCAATTTATTCAAAATTGATCATTTAAACAAATAAATAAAATTAAAGTGCCAAGTTAATTGGTAAAAAAATGATAAAAACTTTACTAGTTGATAGTTGAGTGAAAATTGTAGATTTCTATTTTAGGCTTTTTTATTGACCGAAAGTTCTCATAAAGAATTCACTTTAGGCTGTTTATTTGAAAATTAATTTTTAGGCTTTTTAAGGCAGAATATTTTTTTCCCTTTTAACGAGGTGGAATATTTTTTATTAAATAAAAATTAGTTCCTTTAAACAAAAAAAATAAAATCCCACGCGAATGGTTTCATCATTTTTTGAAATTACTAATCTAAAATATATTTTCTTGTTGGTATCCCCTCGAAACTTTCAAAGAAAAATATTCGAAGATATTTGCCATATTTTTTTTCTTTCAATTTATTTTGGTTCATTTTGAAATCCACGATTTTTTAGGAGGTATTTTAATATTTGTCTTGTTGTTTTGCTGGCAATTTCCACATTTTATGGCTCTTAGTTGGAATTTAAAATCTGATTATGCTAAAGCCGGCTATCAAATGACATCAACTGCCTATCCAGAACTATGCCAAAGCTCCGCTCTACACTATTCAATAATAATTTCACTGTTATGTTCAATCGCTCCAATGACAGAACTTACTAATTGGACATTCCCTATTGTAAGCTTGCCATTCAATATTGCATTATGCTATTTGGCATATCAATTTTATTCGAATCCCGGGAGTTCCAGCAGTCGCAAATTGTTCAAATACACTCTTATTTATCTTCCTATCCTTATGACGTTGTTAATTTTAAACAAAAATTACAGTAATAACCAAAACAGTTCAGAATTTTTACCTAATAAATGTTAACTTTCGACTTTATTTTGATTATTGCTTTAATTTATTAAATAAATCTAAGTGGAGCTGTAAACGGAAGCTGTGTCCAAATATATTTAACTTGTTCAGAGTTCTCCACGAGTAAACTCGTCAAATGTGCTTTGTTAGGATTCTGAATTTTAAAATCCGAAGAATAGACTGTTATTTTAATTGTGAAAATATCAATCAGAATATTTGTAAAAATTATAGAGAAAATCAAGGAAAAATAGGTTTAATATGAAAAAAGGGGACCCGAGTCAAAAAATGGGATTTTTGAATAAACCAAATTTAATGTAATGTAAATTAAAAATATTTTACCAATAAA
The DNA here is from genome assembly GCA_022537955.1 of Schmidtea mediterranea. Lineage (NCBI taxonomy): Eukaryota > Metazoa > Platyhelminthes > Tricladida > Dugesiidae > Schmidtea > Schmidtea mediterranea. Next base: position 211,542,815 of record CM039679.1, on the reverse strand, counting down.
AATAAGACAAATTTTTCTAAAAATAACTAAAAAATAAAAATAAATTATATAATAATTAACTTATATTAGTTTTAATGAATTACATAAAGCATCAAAAAACATTTATCGACTTTCTGAAGTGTTGAAAGTGATCAATTCGCTCAATAAAAGGTAAATTTTCATTAAAAATGCAAACATATGAGCTCCACATATCGGATTTTAATACTGAGTTTTCAGTTATTGTCTCAATAATTATACTTATAAATATGATTTTACTTCTGTCATCGATACATCTTAAAATAAAGTCCCAAATATGTTTAATTTATATCGTGATTAAAAAGTAAAATATTTTTAATTTACATTATTTTAAAAGCTTAATATTTCACTATGGTCCCCTATTTTCATTTTGGTACCCTTCTTTCATATTTAACCTTTACTGATTTTTAAAAAATTTAAGAATTTACCTGAATTACAGAGCATTTTAAATTTGTGTGATTTTTAAATTTATTGGTCGCATTGAAAAACGTCGAAATATGGAATATTTGTTTTAATAATACTGAATCTGAAGCTTGGTTTGTTTTATTACTAGTTTTTTTACTCTATTTATTATTATTATTATTATTATTATTATTATTATTATAAAAGGATGATTTTCTGGTATCAGTATAAATTAAAATTTCAAACAAATAAATAATAAGATATATACATTGCAGAAAGGGCTTATCTTATTATTATTTCAAATAAGTAAATAATAAAATAATCCCTTTCTGCAAAGTAATTATATTGATGAAAAAATTTCGATTGTCAAACAATCCTCTTCAATTTCTTGCACAGTAGCTATTTTCAATGTTCAATTTTGCATTTAATTTTATTAAAATTTTAAAAAAGTTATTTAAATTTTTAATTTAAATTTGAGATATTTTAGTTTAAAATTTAAAACAAAAGTCAATATGAAAAAAGAAATGAATTTTTAATGAATACCAGAATGCATTTTAAAATTGAAAATAACTACTCCGAGAAATAAAAAGGGATTATTTTTTCCTTTTTTTATTTAAAGAGAATAATTTTTGCTCGAAAACAACAAAAGACTAATAATTACAGTTCTGAAAGGAAACCAGCATAAAGATTTCTGTCAGTAGTCATGAACCCGTAAATGAATATGGAGTACGGAATAATTTTGGAAACGGCGCTCACCTACCCATTGATTGTCAGCTATATTAACAGTTGCAATATGGTTGAAAATGGTAATAAAGCAAGATAATTTGGTATTCAGGGATCAAGGTAAATATTGAAGACTTGGAAACAAAATAAATAGTCAAACCGGATCAGAACTAATATCGAGTCAGCAATAAGAGAAGCTACTGAAAGAAGATTCAATCAGAAATTTAAGTTAATTTCGAATGAGTAGTACCTAATTCAGTTCGAAAGTTTTCAGTTATTAAAATTTACGGAAAAGCTTACACATTTATTTTTAATATTTTTCTAAAAAAGTTTTCTATTCTAGAATAATAATAATAATTACATGTGATATCTCTGTCTGAATACCCCTCAAAATCTTGGTAAGGTCATTTCACATAATCCCAATTTTGATGTTTTGTTTAAATGGCCAGTTCTCGGTCAAACAACATAATTCTCGATAAAAAAAAAGTCAATTCTGTTGTCAAAATCTACGGTATCAAAAGTCTATGATACGTCTACAATTTTAATTACATTTAAATACAGAAGAAACAAATTACATAAAACATCCATTTTTTCAAAATCTAAATTCAAAGGCAACCAACAAGTCAAGTTCACCAAAATATCTTTATTGTAATATAATTAAAGAATTGATTATGTTCATTAGTTATAATTTACAAACTTTAAAAAAGTATGAATTAATTTATGTCACATTCTTTTGATATTTTTAATTTGTGAGATTAAGTTTGTTTAAATATTTGGAATGTTTTAATTATTTAATTTTAAAAAGTAATTATCCTTAATTCATATTTAATAGACAATATATATATAACATTTATTCAAAAATTCAAACATAAAATAACCACACAATTACCCCGACTAAACAAATCCATATCATTCGAATAATACTTAATTTAAAAAACTCTAAAACACCATATAACCAGACCGCGCACACAGTAGCCAAACATTTTAAAACTGAATGCGCCCAGGGCAATTGGGTATGTTTAATTCTGTCTCTGCCATAAAGCTCCATTTTGTAACTTGCATGATAATTGGCACGGTATGGGATACACTAGGGGTGGACAAACTGATGTCTGGTATGCCCGACCGAATTTAAATAATAGTTTAAATTAAAAACTAATAAAAATCTAATTAATGTTTTTATTAATAATGTTATATTAAATATATACATTTTGTTTATTATTTTGTGGAATATTGACATACTTTATTGATAAATGTTTTGTGCAACATACATTATTGATATAGATTCTGTATTAATTTTTAGATGTAGATGTGTGACATTGCATTTCATCAATGAGTCTTGTAAAATTTGGTTTGTACTCATTGATGCCATTAAGTGGTAATCAGTCAGAGAACTCCTAAATTGCGATTTGATGTTTTTCATTTGAGAAAACGCTGCTTAACATTGTTAAATGTAACCAAAAATACAAATATCCTCATTGTCACCGATGCAAATAATTGATATTTTTCTTTGTTAATAAATTCCAAAAATTATTTTTATTTACACGTCATTTCAGAATTATATCTAATTAATCGATCTAAAAATCGAATAAGCAGGTAATACAGATTACTAGAACATCATGATATTTGAGCAGACGATTCAATATTTCCAAAAATCCTGTCTTTTAGTATAATATTTATAGATTTGAATAAGGCCGTTGAGCAGTTCACCACAAGGTGTATTCAGGAGATTAGTCACGTCAGTTGTGTTATAGATACATGTTTAATTTTAAATTAATGTTTCATTGTTTGCTAAATTTTTAGTACATATTTTATATTAAAATATTTGAAATTAACCTAGTAAATTATTTTAAATTTCCGCGATCAACTGCTTAACTGTTCGTGATCAACTGTTTGCCCACTCCTGGGATGCACCATCTCCAGAATCAAGACCGATATCCATTGCACGCCCAGGCCCATATAAGGAAGAAATTAATTGAATATCGAAGAGCATCTCTTTACCATCAGCTAACGAAGTTGCGTTTGTTGCAGCAAAATATTGACATTGAACAAAAAGATCCGTATCGTTCACTGTCGATTCTAATGAATCCATAGCCATTCTTTGAGTTAAACCATTTAACGTGTCCAATAATTTTCCACCATCCTATTGTCCAATTATCCAATTCAACTAGTTGATGTCGTCGGCCAAAATGATAAAAATACTGAATTTTTTGTATCAAGTATGAATAAGATATTTGCACCTGTTCCTTTATTCCAAATTAGCATGTCAAATGTTTTCCTTAGTAATAATTTACAATCCATAACTAGCAATTTGAAAGCATGAAGAGTTTTCACTTTATATATTTTCATTAAAAGAAAAATTTAAATCATATATAAAAAAGTATTTTTAAATGCATCTTCCAGTAATTAAAACCCACGACAAGAAAAACTCCAAAAATAAGCGTTTAAATATCATTGACCAGCAAATAAAAATTACATAAAACTTTAAAAATCTTTGTTTTGTCGATAGGGTAATCGTTTATATAATAACATTTAGCTCTTTAAATACCAGTGTGACCTATGGGCCCAGAGCGATTTTCTTCGAAAGTATAAGGCACAGATCAAAGGATTTTACATCATTATTTAGAACTTATAATAACCAATATTTTGCTATAAAAACAAGTCATTTGTTATCAAAACTTTTGAAGTTATTATCACTTAATAAAAGTTTATTGAATTTGTAATAAGTGAATTTTGATTCGGTGCTTTCTTCAATTTTCTATCAAAGTAAATTTAGTCAAACTATCCTTTTCCAGTTCATAAAAGATATTTTGTGCCAAAATGGAGGATTTCAGAGAAAATTATGCGAACGAGGAATTAATGTTCGGTTCAAATCGAGACACTAAAATCGACGATGAAATTTCTATAGATATAAATGATTGGACATATGAGAATCTGAATCCGACATTCATACTTTCTGAACAAAATCGTCTGTGCATTCAAGTTGAACTGAGCCCAATTGATATATTTAAGCTATTTTTGATTAAGAAATGATGAACCACATCTTGCGTGAATCAAATTTATATCGAAACCAGAACAAAATATGCATCAATCTAGAAATAATGAAAAACTAGGAGAAAATAACAAATGAGGAATTGTATTCTTTTTCTGTGCTGATATTTCTTACCGAAAAATATCCAAAAGGAAAATGAAAGACTATTGGTCATTAGATCCATTTCGTCAAACTTCAGTATTCAATCGACACATGTCAGTCGATTTTATGATGTTTTGAGATGCTTTCAATTCAGCAATAATAGTGAAAAGAGTTTAGGAAAGTTAAGCAAAATCTCACCTGTCTTGAAAATGCTAAGAAAAAACTTTAAAATATGCACTTTTTCTGGCCAAAATCTTTGCATTGATGAAAGCCTCATTCTATGGAAAGGGAGAATATCATTCAAACAATATATATCATCAAAAAGGAATCTTTTCTTGCTGATTGCTCAACCCGAATCCACTTTGATTTTATAATTTACACTGTGCAAATTGGAGACAGTTATTATTTTGATAAAACCGTTTTTGAATAATTGATACACAAGTCCAAAAATTTTCAATTAGCTTTTCAACAATAAAACTGGTGCATGTGGAACCACAAGGAAGAATAGAAAGGATTATCCCGAGAGGATTAGAAAGCTAAAAATAGGTGAACTGGAAACAGCTGTGAATGGAACTTTATTAGCATTTAAATGAAGGACAAAAGGGATTTATTTATGTTGTCATCAATTCATTCAAATATAATGGCTGATACTGGTAAACGAACTCGAACCGATGAAATCACAAGGAAACCACAAAGCATTATCTACTATAACATGGGAACGTACGCAATCGATCACATAGACATGCATATGCCTTTTACAGAATGTTTACGAAAAACTGTAAAGTGGTATAAATAAATTATTTTTTCACTTCATGGATCTCGTTGCTTTCGATTCGTACATAATATACAATAAAAAGACAAAACCAAGCATGTTTAGAATTTCCGTAATATTTTTTAAAAAATGTAATTTCGAAATATGTAATATTTCGAACTAAAATAGGTCATGATCACTCAAAAACAAAATTTAATAAGACTTTCGCTTACTGCTTGTTTATCTTTGATCGATTTTTTCCTTCAGGACATTTGAGCGATAACCTTTTTTAGTTCGAAATATTTCATATTTAATTTTTTGAAAAAATATTACGGAATTTGGCTTACATAATAATAATAAAAATTCTAAAAATAATAATAAAATTTGGATATAGCATCTAGATTTTTTTTCAAATGGAAATTCTAACTAATTAATACTAGTTTCACTTTAAAATTCATGGAAAATTTAAAAAAACTTTTTGACATCATTCGGATAATCAGGTAAATATCATTTATGTTATTACAGACAAATTTGAGAAGAACTTTCAGTTTTATAATAAAATATCAATTTTATTAGGAAAAATGGAGAGTTGATGAAAAAGTTTGAAGGTTTTTAACGTGTGATTCCATTTTGGTCTTTTTCATAAATTCTTAAAATTTTACATAGTTTCAAACAGAATAGTAATATCTTTTTACACCGTCATTTAATGAGATTTCTGTAGTCATTTACTTCTATAATAATTTAATTAATTAAAGTCTGAAAATCCCAAGGAAAATATCCCCACAAGCTTTTATTGTACAATTCGAAATTAAATATTCTAACGCTGCCAAATTGTCAGCTGAAATTCTAATGATTTTTTGGGACTGTCAAAACAATTTTTGTTTATTCAATTTGAATAATTCATTACCATAACCACTTTTTAATTAATTAATTTTTATTTTTTTATTTTAACTAGTCATTTACTTATTTCAATTGCCACTTGTTTTTGTAATTTCCATTTCCCCAAAATTTATCAATTATTCATCTTTGATTTAATTAAATAATTTAATAAATTTAGTGACATTAATTTTATTTATTTATTTATTTTTGTTATGAAATTTACATCTTGTTTAATGGGGAATTAAATTAATGAAAGTAAAATTAAATATGAAATAAAAATTTTTTTCTCCAACCTTCAATAATTCATGCTAATAAAGAATAAATTAAAACAAGGTTATGGTAATTATTTTGCTACGAACCTGTTTCAGATCACTGAATACTAAAACAATATATAAATATATGTGAGCAAATGTCTAAATTTAATATTGTATAATCTTGAAATCTTGATTACTTTTTAAAAATATTTACAAACTTGAGCTTTATTTTTAGCTTTTGTTGATATGCTTTTGTTTTAATGGTCAACTGTTGAATAATAATACCAGTTCAGTCTGATGTTTCTCATTTGGAACCTTGGAACTTTTCATCACTACTTTGTTTCTCGATGATCCCACCGAGAGTTAACAGCACAATTTATACTCCTTTGAGTTCGAAAAATTTAATTTTAATTTCATTTGCAGGAGTTGTAATATCGATTTGCATTTTAATAATTTTTATAATTATTTATCGAAAGTTGAAATCAAATAAAGATTTTGACATATGTTGCCTCGAATTTATCAAACAGTTTTCGATGTCTCCTTCATCAGACGAAAGAAAAAGCAAAGTTACTGTCAACAATAAAATCAACAAAAGCTTTTCGATGAGAAGCTTCAAAAGTACCGATTGCTTGGATTCTGAAGAAGACGAAATGATGAGAAAATCCTATTTGAGTTTGGTTCGTCAGCAAAGAAAAACGGCAGGTTTTCTCAGTGTGCCAGAAAAACCGGTAAAGGAAACTGGACCAAGAAGAGCCTCTGTTCAGAATTTTCGATATTTGAAATTAGTAAACAACAAAGAAGACCCATTTTCCCAAGGAAAAGATTATAAATTAGGAAGTTTGCATTTTATCATTGAATTTAGTAAGCAGAAAAATACCATTCACGTTAGTATGTTGGAGGTGAAAGATATTTCAATCACTTATATCAGGGGGGGCTGTAAATTTCATATCTGTATAAATCTCACCCCGGGTTCACATAAAACCTTGTCTACGAAAACGATTTGTCACACTATTAATCCTAGGTAACTTCAATTTGAGGTCGACCGTATCATGTTTTATAATATATAGATTTCAAGAGGAAAAGACTTTCAGCAACATTTCTGAAAGCAAATTGGAGTATTTGACATTAAACTTAAAATTATGCGACTGGAAAGATTCTGAAGGAGAATATGGAGTCGGAGAAATAAATCTTTCGTTGCAATTTCTGTTGGAGGCCAGCGATGTAGATGACAAACGAATATTTTATATAGAGAAATTTTTATCTCCTGTCAAAAAAAGTGACAAGTTAATTATTGCAAATTTTTTATTTAATTAATTTCATCGCAGGTCACTTGGATCTATTTTTGTTTCATTGTCAGTAAATATGAAAAAAGAAAAATTATTAGTTTCTGTTTTGAAGGGGAAAGGTTTGAAGGCACTCGAATTAAACAATTCATCAAATCCCTATTGTTTGATAAAGTTAGGTAGGAATTTGTTATTTAATTAATATTCAATAATAATTATTCCTTTTCGGCTTTAAGTGTAAAAAATAACTAAAAATGAACTTTAAAAAATGACCAAAAGTAAAACTGATTAATTTAGACCGAATGCCGTTGTGACAAATTTCCAAAAAAAATTTCCAAACCTTTCAACAAAATAAAATATGAAGAAAAAATATAAGATGTCTATTTTGTTAGTAACATTTCATACATAATATTCTGACATAACATTTTATTAACGAGAGCCGTCTTATTAGCACAGTAGCGCCAGCATATTGGAGCATCCCTGAATATGATAAATAAATCATCGTTGTTAAAATTAACTTGCATCAAAAAATTAAAAAAATTATAAAGTTACTATTATTTATTTAGTTTGGTTTTTTAGGATATATAAAATTTAATAAATGATATTATCTAATGTTTTAATTTATTTAATAAAATACCGTATACATTTTTTTAATAATTATACTTTGGTTTTTTAGATTTTTTTTGTATTATCTTTATTTGTCTATATTACATTATTATTTTTACTTATTTTTGTTATTGAATTAAATTTAACTTTTAGAGAAAATTAATTTTTTATTTTTGTAAATAGAAGTTTTGTATTTTAAAATGAGTTTTTTATTATTTTAAACAAAAAATTTAAAACATAGTCTTATAATTTTTAACACAGGGGCTCCGAATTTCATAAGACGCCTCTGGTTGTAACATTTAATAATTTTTTTATCATTCATAGTACTCATCAATTAGTTGTAATTCACCCAAATCATTCGCTTTTCAATCTCTTTTTAAAACGTTGACTACCAAGGATTAGTTAACTAGTCCACATATTTTAGCCTTGTACCTCCACTGTATATTACTAGTTTAGTAAATACAATAGTGACCGTCGTTTGCTCAGGGAAAAATTTAAAGAAGGTCGTCCAAATTCAATGGAAAAATAATAAAATCGTTTTCAATGAAAAATATTAGTTTTTGTTTATTATCCGGATAAATAATAACAACAGTAGTAAAAATAGGAATATAGAATTAGACGTATAGAGAATCATTTAATTGCTATGTTATTATTGCCATTGTTTCTTTGAAAATAAAAGTTAATTAAATTTTCTATACCGTTAATTCTATTCTATTATAATTATGAATATGAAAAAAATTTTGTTTTAAATGTTTTAAAGATTGCTATGTAATTTCGATAGAAATATTTTATAAAATATATATAAACTCTGTTTTATAATTTCATTTTTTAAGTGTTCCAACAACTAAAAGAAGAGAAATTGAATGATAAAAAGTGTTCTAATTCATAAATAATAAAGAAAATAATCTATTACAGATTTAAATAAATTTTCTAGGATTATTTAAAATTAAATTACATGATTTAAACGTTAACAAAAAAACTGACAATTAAAACAAAACTACCAGAAAATGGTTATAATTATTTTCAGTAAATTCATCGCTTTGTTGTCCAGCAAACTTTTCATTCGTTTTACGCTAAAAATATTATTAATGACATTTTGTTTAAATTCAACCAATTTTTGCAAAGCAGAAATATTAAGTCTTATTGTCAAAAAAAAACTGAAGTTTATTGAAGGTAGAATAAACTTTTCATTAAATCTAATTATATTTCAATTAATATTCTTTCATAAACTTCCAAAAATATATAAAGTTTACGAGTTAGGTTTAATAAAAAAATAATTTATTTAATGTTATTTAATGCTCTTTCATAAATTATTAATTCTATTAAAAAAGTTTTTTGAATTTTAATTTAACTTGACATATTTCAACAGGAAAGGATAAAAAAATTAAATAGCAATAATTAGATTTCCCAACTGAAAAATAATTAAATTATGCGCTGATCAAAGTAAAATCTTATTTAAACAAATTATCATTCATCTTTTGGTAACATAATAGAAAATTAGTATAATTTTTTGGAATTAAAGTTATTCTGATAAATGTGAAATTTGTTATTAGATCATTATATAAGTTCATTTATTTATTAATAATATTAATAATTGTACCGGATTTAGATTTCTGACATCTCTAACATATAATTGTTATAATTATAACTTACTGTAAAATTTAATTCACTTAAGTAACAATTATATAGGTTATTTTTTGATAATCATTAGAATATAAATGAACATAATAAAATGTTTTTAGACATTATTTTATGCAGAGAAATTTTTATTTTCTGTCAAAACAAATGACAAGTTAATTATTACAAAATTTTTATTTAAAAATTTTTCATTGCATGACACTTAGAGCAATTTTTAAAAAAAAGATATAATTATACAATTCTCATTAAATTTTAACACTAAAATACGCAACAAGTGCCACAGACCGCATTCACTCTGTAAAACATTGACTCCAACTTATAAATATTTTTAGATTTTTTATTTATAAAAATAAAAAGCAAATTCAATTTAAGAAAACAAAAATCGTACTTACAGAAATACGACATTTATTCATTTTAAAGAAAATTTTAATTCAATAACAAACATAAATGATAAATAATAAATATAATAAAAACAAAAAATAGACAAAAAAAGAATAAAATAAACACAGTTGTTTGATAACATATATTGAAATAACATAAAATAAACAAACGATTTTTCATAAGCAATAATGCTAAATCCTTAAAAAGTTATCATATTAAACACGGAAGTAACGCTTTAGTAAAAATTCACTTGCGCAAATTTTATGAAAAAAAACACAAAAAAGTACTAGTAAAAAAAGTTGAAAACTTTGATTTTTTAAAGATTTTTTATGCATGAGAATTAAAACAAAAATGATTTATATACATGAACGTTCAGTTCTGTTGGCACCCTTATGTTTAGCACAAAGAATAATACGGCTTTGTATACAATATAATATTTAATCCAGTTTTTCTATTTATTTTTTATTATATATCAAATTTACGAGTGTTGCATATTATAATATTTTAACGTTTTACATAAGTTTATTGCCAAATATAATGTTTTAAAATGTTACATGTAGCATATTTTACTCATGTAACTGTTAGGGATTGATGAGAACCAAATTGAGATTATAGATCTTAATTTATATATAATTAAATAAACCAGACAATTATTTTTTCACAGAAATGCGTTATTCAAACACATGTTATACGACGTATATCGACATCTTCAGGTAAAAAATCATCCAACATAATATAAATTTAATTTATATACTCAAACCAATTATTAATTTTAATATATTTTAATATTCTTATTTGTTACAAAATTTAAAATTAACTTTTAAAATTATATTTTATTTAAAACAAATTTTATAATATCAAATTTTTAAAATTAATATTAAAATTTTAAAAACAAACAACATTTATAGCAATTTATTTTCAAACATTCAAAACCCATAGTATATTGCACATTAATCTTTGAATCTATTTACTTTATCAACAATGCTTTACATATAACTCTTGAAAACTCAGTAAAAAGTTGATAGTTTGGCTGAGTTGTTGATAAAGAATGAGTATTAGAAGTCATTTTTATTATTGATAACAAAAAGAGACTTTTGACAAATTGAAAAAGAATTCTTAAGATCCATGTTTGAAAATGCCAAATTGTAATTTGACTAATAGGTTTAAATCATATCAATAGTCCATGTAAGAATGATGAAATTATTATTATTATTATTATTATTATTATTATTATTATTATTATTATTATTATTATTATTATTATTATTATTATTATTATTATTATTATTATTATTATTATTATTATTATTATTATTATTATTATTATTATTATTATTATTATTATTATTATTATTATTATTATTATTATTGATATTAGTATTAGTACTATTATTATTCCTTTTTCTCTAGCGTTATTTTTAATTTTGTTTGCTTTATTTTTAAACCATGGTGACATCACCATAATTTTTTTGATTTTCTTTCGTCAATTTTTCACATTATATGCAAACTATGCGCAGAGATGAAATTTTAAGTTCGACATTTTTTATTTGAGTAATAATGGTTAAATTTTGGATGCAAAATTTATATATTTTTACGGAGGTAGTCGAAACATATAGTAATTGAAAAAATGAAGTAAATAATATCAAATTGATGATGGATTACTGGATTGTGTAAATGTAGAAATACAAAACGAACAAAACATTACGCCTTCACTCATCATGACTGAAAATAATAAATTGTAAGGAAAAATTTTAAAGGGAAAAGTAGAGATATTCTTGTCAGACGGAGTTTGTTTTCTTAAGAAAATTAAACAAAAGGAATCACATCACAGCGAGAAGGAATTACGCTATATAATTTTGCCTACTAATTATATTGATTAGTTTATATTAATGAATTAGTTTGTATTTCTTAAATAGCATTTTGTAGTGAAATTATTATAACTGTACTTGTCTTTTCATTTGTAACCCCATATTTGTTTACCGGAATAATATTAATTTTTAATTATTCCAATTCTTTACCTAATTTATAAATTGTAACACAAGGCCTCATAAAGCACGGAGCCGAGTCTCAATGAACGTTCTGAATCAGCTTCACTCCATCTCTTTACTATAAAATGTATTTATAGATTTCTAATATTTGAAAAAATGTATTTTTAAATGTAAAAAGTAAAAATTTGGTTTTAGATGCACATTTTTGCTTTCAGTCTCTTCCAATACCAAACTTGGAACTCGAAGAACCTCAGTCAAGTACAAAACTACTGATCCAGTTTGGAATGAGCCAATTATATTTAATATCACTCAAAAACATTTTCTAGAAAATATTTGTTTAAAAATTAAAGTTTTTAGTAAAGGGAGACTGACTAAAAATGAAATCGGAGAGATAGAGTTTCCCTCTAAATCTGGAACTGTAAATTTTGATCATTGGTATATGATGGTTAATAATGAAGGGGAAACTATTTCAGAATGGCACTCCCTTCAATCTTCTTAGTCTCTTGTGGTTGTGTCAAAGTTTAATAAAACAGATTTCAAGATTAGATCCAGAGAGATTATTAAACTTTTATTTTATCATTACCAATATATTTATTTAATACTATTAGTCTCAGGCTTTCTTACTAATTTTGTTTCTAATTTGATTAGAAAAATAATTAAATTTAATAATAATATTTTAGGAAGTACAGTGTTTCTTTTCGATGGTCATTACTGTTCAATGCTTATGTACTCCTTAAGTAAGGCCTTATTAAAATGAGCAAATTCCTATAAAAATTGGAAATTACTTGCTGAATTTGAAATATGCATATCTGGTTTTAATGCGACAATGAAAGAGAAATTTCAATTATTAATTATTTTTTCGAGTAGTAAAAATCAAGATTAGACATCTGACTTCAGTGAAGGTGAGTCTCCAATATACATATTGAAGACTTTTGATATGCTTTAAAAGAAAATGATTCATTATGGAAAAAATTCATTGAATGAAAAATCTCATAAAAAATAAAAATGTTGAAATAACTTTTCTTAGTTAAAGATTTTCGTGGAACGCATAATAACTCGCAGTTTTTCATCTTTTTCATCATTTGTACTACTTCCGGGTTCAAAATTCTGAATACCTTAATATATTTATGCTCGGGTTTCAATATATAAAGTTAAAGTATTTTATAACAAAATTATAAAGTTGACAATGAAGTCCTTCTCACTTATTTTGACAATTTCTTTGTATGCTCATCAAGATACTAATAAGCATTGTTTCTTTGCAGTTCCTCTTTATTCTACATTATTTTACAATATAGATATTTCTTTAAATTGCTATTTGTATAACCATTTATCGTTCAAAATAAAAGCCGATTTCAAATTAATTTCTATTTAATTTCCCTATAGACTTTTATTTCAAATGCAACCTCAATTATATTTAATATACAATTTATTGCAAAATTTATTAATTCAAATGTGTGTAAGGAATTTTCACCTCTGATTGCTTTTCATTTTGCAAGGGCATAATGAATTTTTTTATTGTTCGACTATTAATCAGATATTTTATTGATATTTACAAATTTTCGGCACAGGTTTTTCATGTGATTTCAAGTGATATTGATTTCAAGTGAAAAAGAGATATTGTGAACATAAATTCCCGAAACACTCTTAAATTTAATTACATTCGAGAATCTTTATTCTAGGAAACTTTATATGTTTCATGTATGTATTTGTTCGGTGACAAGAGAAAATAGTATGCTTCTCACATTACTAACTTATAGTATATATTTAAAATGTAGGTCGATTTTATTAATATAACAACGATCAAACATTCTATATCACAATGAGGGTATAATGAGACTTAAGTTAATGAGTAATTATCAATTTAATATTTTATTTGAAACTTATATCATTTTTTCCTAGAACCATTTGTCCTCTATAAACTTTTATGCATAGTAAAGGATTAGTAGCAAATTTTTAGAACGTTGCTAAATCGGCTGTCTACAAAAATGATTTTAACAAAAAAATTATTAAGTTTCGTTCTTTAGGTTTAGAAAAAGTCAGCATTCTGGACTCCCTGAGAGCGATTTTAATGCTTTGTCACTAATAGTCTATAAAAAACTATTAACGAATTTACCGTTCCTTTTTATGTGGCTTACCTTATTGCATTTAAAACTTCAAATCTTATTTGTTCATTTATATTGTCAATGATGTTATAAAAAATTCATATTTTCTGTTGTATTCGATATCTAATTTTGAATAGAGTTCCATTAATAACTTTATTTCTTCTGGTGAACTGGCTTCTTCGATTTTTAAAATATAATTTATAATAATAATAATAATAATAATAATAATAATAATAATAATAATAATAATAATAATAATAATAATAATAATAATAATAATAATAATAATAATGATATTAGTTATTATTTACTTTTATTATTTTTTTATTATTACAATTATTAAAATTATTTTTATTATTATTATTATTTTTATTATTATTATTATTATTATTATTATTATTATTATTATTATTATTATTATTATTATTATTATTATTATTATTATTATTATTATTATTATTTTGATTATTATTTAACTTATTTTTACATTTTTCAGTAACTACTGAAAATCGGTACAAATTTAAACTGTTTTGAAATTCTAGCTCCAATATCATGTGTTAAATGCTACAGGCTTTATAGTACATTGTGAGTGTTTACTCTCAAAGTTTTCTCTCGAACATTCAACCTGATCACTGACATCGTCAATAAGTAGTTCAGTGAACCAAATAAATAAGTAATATAACTAAATTCCAAATATGAAAATGCAAACCATATTCTACAATATTATTTGTTTAAATGGTTTTGAAAGATTAAAAATATTTCATTAATAAAAATTTCAATTATAATAACCAAAAATAATAACAAAGCTGGCCCTTGCCGATATTTTATTAAATCAAATTTCTGTAGTTTTAAATTTGTCAAGAAATTATAAAAATAGTTCAGGAGAGCAGATTAGGCACAATTATAATGGCAGTTGGAAAACTCAAAAAATATATCAAATAATTTAAAATTGAAATTAAGTTCCTACAAGTCGTAAAAGCAAAAACACATATTAATTAATTAATTAAACTTTGTAGATTTAAGAATTACAAAAGCAGTAACAAGCGAAAGATTAAATAATCATATTTATTTAACATAATCACACAAAATTGGCAAAAGAACTAAATTAAAGAGAACACCAATCCAAAATACATATTCAGCTATAATATATTTTGACTGATTAACAGTCATCGTCAGGTACTTCGTCTTGAACTTTAAACTATTTAGAACAAATCATTATTACTTAAACAAATTTCTGCTTTTAAATTCTCAAAACATTTTATCAAAAATTAAAAATTTTGCTTTTTTTTTAAATCACAAATTTTACAAAATTTAAAAAACTTTAATTTTCTAAATCTTAGGAAAACCGAGACTTTAACAAAATTTAAATAAGATTTTCAATGAAATATTTAAAAAAAAGTTTACCAAAACTATTTTACACTTAGTTTCATCCTGCATCAAAATATTGCGCTTAATAATATCAATCAATTCCATCAGTCGACTGTGATCGAAACCTTGAAAACGGATATGACGGGTAGTCATTCCAATGTATGTGGCATTACACACATGACATAAATATTCATAAACATGCGTTTTCAAGTTCTTGATAACTGTCGAGTTGTATCAAGATCGTATGAAGTGCAACTCGTTTTAAATGACATGCAATCTCGTGCCGTCAGTCGCGCTAAAACAGCTGGAAATGAGTTGTCAATGGTTTTAATTTGTATGAAATAGTTGGAAATTTTGGTCCGAGAACTAGTATCGTCCGAAACGGAAATGTTAGAACTAATTTTAGAGTTGCATGATTCAACAGCTTCTATGTTAAGTGTTTCTCTCTTTAGAAGATTAATGATGTGTTTTCTGATAAGGTGATTATGCAGGCCACTTGTGCTTCCGCCTGCGCATTTTATCGTTGTATTACACCTTTTGCATACAGCTGAATTCCCGTCTTTCATTCGCGTAAAATTATTCCAAAGATCTTTCTTTCTTGCTGCCGACATGGATAAGCTATAATAGTTTACAATAAATATGCAATTAGAATTTAATATTTTAATAATTAAATTTAATACTAAAAATAATAATAAGTTAGGCTTTATTTTCAATGTTATTTTATTGTGATTCATTAAAACGAGCAAACTCAGAATAACCACCTATTTAAAACGGAAATAACCAAAATTAAATATGAAAGAAATTCTGCATATATTTTTTTCTTGATAATAGTTATTTGTATTTTTTAACTACAATTACGCTTCTATATTTTTCAGGTTAAATTAAAATAGTTGAAAAAGTTACACAAAACCACTATATTGCAAAAATTTACATATTTATATCTTAGTCTTACTTTTTTATTACTTCACATCACAACTTAATATTTTACTACAAAAATAACGGTAAAGTTTTTATTTGAATTCTATTAATTTTATCTACACAATCCGATCACAAAATTTCCTCTGTCAACATTGATTTTTTTGAATAAAAAAATCTAAAGATAACTATGATTTTTTTACTTGCATGGTTGGTACTACTAAGTGAATAATGCAGAGTTCACATTATTTCAAAAACGGATGGACAATAAAATTTCAGCACAATAATTGAATAAAGAAAAATAATTTTTGTATAAGTAGGTATATTTTATTTTAAATTTTATGAAAAATGTCCTCTTTTTACATATTATATGAGCGCTGACATGAAATTTGAAATGCCGTTTTCAGTTTTGTAGATAGTTTCTATTTGTTTAATTTAATCAAAAAAATATATTATTAATCAATTAAAATATTACCAAATTTTACCGGTTTATCGGTAATTTATTGCAAAAAACCGGTAAATGTAAATACACTAATATGGAAAAAGTTACCGGTAAACCGGTATTATTACCCCTACTGTCGACAGAAAGAATTGATTAATGTCAGTGAATACAATTGTTGTTTGAATTTTGTGTTTATAAGTAGATTTCAAGTTCTACTTAGATTTTGTTTGGATCTTGGTTTTCAATTTTATGTCATAGGTGAAATACCACATACATTGAAATGATTGCCCGTCATTTCCGCTCTCAAGGTTTTGATCACAGTTTACTGATGGAATTGGTTGTTATTATTAAGAGCAATGTTTTGATACAGGATGAAACTAAGTGTAAAATAGTTTTGGTAAAAATTTTTTTAAATATTTCGTTGAAAATTTTATTTAAATTTTGTTAAAGGCTCGGTAACTCCAAACCATTTTACATTGCTTCAGTGCAATCCAAATTTCGACATTAACCGAACAATTATCAAGAAAGGAATCCTCCATATTAGTATGTTTGGCTCAAAAACAATATCAAGTAATACCTGAATACGTTCTTAAACTCAACATACCGTATAACAATTTAACTTGCTATTATTCTAAAACATTTTATAAATCGAAAAATGTCAAAAACTTTCCTGAAAAACATCCCTTTATGGATGCATTACTCTATTAGCATGAAGAAGAAGGAGTTTGAGGTATAACTAAAACCATGGATCAGAAAGAAATCCAACGAATAAACTGAGTAATGAAGCTCACCAACAGCAGCACTGATCAATATTAAAAATCTTAACTGAAAAGCTAATAAACATTGCTATGATAAGAACTGAACAGCCAAATGAAAACATAAAAGAAGTACTAAAATGGTTAGACTGAACCTATGAAAATAAACTTAGGAAAAGTCACAGATCAAAATGAGTCAAAAGAATTAGGTTCATAATATAAAGGTTGTGCTCATAACCAACGGGGATAGCGTGGAATGCAAGATAAAATGCGGAACCCAAGAAAATGTTTACATTAACAAAGAATTTATCAAAAATTCAAGACAAAAGTACAGATATTCGTGGAGTTAATGATTCTTTCGGAGTGACACAAAAAATGTTAAATCTTTTAAATTTAAAAGACACCACGAGAGGAGAGGATGTTTTTCACGCTATAAAAAAATTTTATCCTGTAATTTTATGCATTTAGAGAAACTTTCTGGATTAACAACGGATGGTGCGCCTGCTATGATTGGTAAAAATAAAGGAAGTGTAAAGTTGTTTATGGATGAACTTGAAGCTCCATTTGTTAAACCCAGTGAAATATTTGTAATACACTGTTTGATACATCAGCAAAATTTATGTGCCCAGGTATTGTCGATGAGCCATGTCATGGATGTGATAATAAAACAGTTAACTATGTTCGATCACATGCGCTTCAACATCGCAAGTTCAAAGCATACCTTGGCGAATTAAGTTCGGAATACGGCGATATTGTCTATTTTACCAAAGTTAGATGGTTGAGTCGCGGAACATGTTTAAAAAGATTTTTTCAATTACGGGTGGTAATAGAAAATTTTATGGCTGAAAAGAGAAATCCAGTTTCAAATTTAAATTACGAAATGTGGTTGTTGGACCTGTATTTCTTAGTAGATATAACGGAAAAAATACCAGCTAAACAAGGAGTTACAGGGGCAAGATAATTTAATTATTGATACTTGTAATCATATAAAAGCATTCCAAACCAAGCTAATTTTATTTGAGTCCCAACTTAGAAATAACAATCTTCACCATTTTCCGTTATTAAAAGAATTTAATAGCAGTTAAAATATTAATTTTGCAAAGTACGCTGATGAAATTAGAAAACTTTCAGCTGAATTTACTCGTCGTTTCTCAGAACTTACAAAATATGACAAAACGTTTGAGATATTTTCTTCACCCTTTCAAGTTGACGTTTTCACTGTTCCAGAAGCTTTACAGATGGTAATGATCAATTTGCAGTGTAATAATGAGTTGAAGCAGGTTAATAAAACGACATCGAAAATTGAGTTCTACAACACGTATATAACAGCGGAAAGGTATCATATCTTAAGATTATTTGCTCAAAAAATTGTAAGCACCTTTGGATCTACATATGTTTGTGAAGCCTTTTTTCAAAATTGAAATTTAATAAAAGTAAATTTCGCGCTTCATTAACAGACGAAAACCTTGAAAGCCAATTACGATGTGCAACTACCAAAATTGATGTAGATTTAAAAACATTGAGCGATCACAAAGAAAAGCAAATAACTCATTAATAAATATTATACTTAAGTGTACTGAAATAATAAAATAAATGTTTTTCTTGGAATAGTTCAAATAAATCTATGTACTGAAATAATTCAAATAAATACTTTAATAAAAATTGGGGTTTTCATATAATATATAGCCCGCTGAAATTTTTGGATAAAAAGGTTGGCCCGCAAAGCGATTTGGGTTGGCCAGGCCTGCTTTAATCAAACAATTTAAAGAAAGAAAATTTGTTACAAATAGTTTGCTTAAATTAAAATTATAAAATCATTAAAAAGTTAAAATAAAATTATTATAAAATATTTTAATAATAAATTATTAATATATTTACTGAAAATAGTAGAAAATTGAATTATTTAAATTAATTTATAAATTAAAAAAACGTCAATTAAACACTCGTACGGTATGATATATTTCGACAGTTTAACTGTCATCATCAGGTACAAAACCAACTAAAATATTATGGATTGTTTCTATAATTTAAACAACATTTTTTAATTATACATTTATTTATATAATTAATTAAATATTTTAATTAAACATTTTAAATAAAAAATTTAGTATTATTTGTGTTATGTCAGATTAAAATTTATAAAATGTTTTATTATTTTAATATTTTATTATAATAGAGATATAAAGTTTAATATTTATAAAACAGTTTAAACATTATTGTAAAAATATTTATTTATTAAAATGTTTAATTAAAATATATAATTAATTATTTATTAAAATATTTAATTTAAAAAATAATTTGTTTAAATGTTTTAAATCAATCCATAATATTTTAGTTGGTTTTTTTGCCTGAAGATAACAGTTAAACTGTAGAATTATATCGTACGGCTAATGTTTGAATGAAGTTTTCTTTTGATAAAACCGTTGCCAAGCTTATTTAATTATTTATTTATAATCTATAAATAATATTTAAAATTAATAAAAATATTTATTTCTAAATAATAAATAGAAATGATATTAAATTAAGTGAAACAATATATTTGAAAATAAATTATTACAATAAAACAATTGACTTTTAACATTAATTTATTTACTAAATAACTTTCAACAACATGGGTAATTAAAATAAAATACTAGATGCAAAACATATTCAATATTTACAAACCATTAAATAATTAACTAGAAAAATATGAATCATTACAAATAATTCTTTATACAATAAAATATTTAATAACAAATACGAAATATTCAAACGATAAATAACAAGCATCTTTAATTAAAAATATTTGGACTAATTCAAAAATTATGACTAATAATAATAGTAATAATAATAATAATAATAATAATAATAATAATAATAATAATAATAATAATAATAATAATAATAATAATAATAATAATAATAATAATAATAATAATAATAATAATAATAATAATAATAATAATAATAAACATAAGATATTCAAACGAGAAATAACAAGCATAAGGATCTTTAATAAAAATAATTAGGACAAAATCAAAAATCAAAACTAATGTATAAACTTCATGAGATGATATACAGATACAAATTTGCATGCTTCATTTATAATTCCATAGCAATGTAAGATTCCATTTCAAAATTTCCGAAAAGTTACAAAATTAGAAATGATAACAAATAAGCGATTATTGCACATTTTAATAAAGGGAAACTTGAAAATAAATTTTGGCCTGAGCATTTAGGAAAACATGTAAACAAAGATCCGGCCAAGACAGTTTTAGCTTGATAAGATTCAATGATGGGTTCAGAATTACCTAGTGCACTTCTTAGGGTAACTTCAATCTGTAAAGGGAAATTTTTTTTAAAATAATGAAATAAATATAAAAATATAAAGCTATTGGAATCCAATATGAAAATTGTTATAGTTTATTTCTTCATAAGAAGAACAGCAATATTTAATTAAAGTCATTTTTAAAAAATTACCCTATTTGTTTCAATTTAAAAATTGGAAATAAACAAACAACATAAATAAAGCCATAAATTAAGGTCTACTATAAAAAATAATACATTTATATATAGAAAACATAAATACACCTACTGGAAATAAGGACATAAATTAAGTACATTTTCTATAAAGATTATAAAAATACAAATAACCTTTAACAAAAAAATACCATGTTATATATAAATATTATGGGTATTTTTAACTAATAAAAATATGCAATTTTAGGATATTTCAAGAGTTTGATCACATTTCACCTTTACATAAGTGTAAAAGAAATGCAAATAATAATTAATTTAATAAAATTCTAATTTAAAACTTTTATAAAAATTGGGAAAATGATGATTTTTTTTACCGGAAATTATGAAAAATGTAAAAGCAAAGCATGGAAAAACGTAATTTAAAAGTGAAATAATAATTTTAAGGTGAAACATTTTTAGGCATGCAGAAAGCGATAAAAAATGATTGCTCGAACTCATGGAAAGTGGAAAATATTACTGTACCCACACAACGAGAACATTTTAAAAAATCCTTAAAAATCTGTATTAAAATAAAAATGTAAATTTATCAATTATATTTAAATATTTTGAGTTTTAATAAATCTTTTTTTATTAAACTTTTTTAATGTGATTTAATATTTATTTTTAAAAAATGTCTAATTATTATAGGCATGGTGTAAAATTTCAATTGTTTAATTTGCGCCGAAAACTGGCAAAAATTGAATGGGGTGAGGCAGTATATCAAATTATTGAAAAAATGTAATTAGTTTTAATGCATAATTTTATTTGTTAGGTTTAGTGATTTTAAAAATTTAAAAAGAAAAAATAGATGATGTATGCAAAATTCAAATAACAATATATAAGTTATGTTTTTTGATATATATTTTAACTAAAGAAAATATTTGAAGTTAAATTAATAAATTAAATTAATTTAGTAAAATAAGAATTAGGTTTGTAAATTATTATTAGTTAATAAAAAAATATTCAAAATTTTTTCTGGTTGCAATATAAATTCTTAATGTAATTGAAAAATGAAAAGAAATTAAAAGTAAAAACCAAAAGAAGTTCTTATATTAAATATTTATTCAAAAAAAAATTTTAGTCTATCGAACAAAACTATTTTTTATGACTAGCTTGGTAGCGTTTTTTATTTTAAGAATTTTGTGGTGAAAAAATTAATTTTTCTATAATAAAATTACTGTCCAGTGTAACAAGATTTACAACACCCAGGCAATTTGGTATATTAAATATATTATATAATTTATTGAACTTTTTTAATTTTAGAAAACGTTGCCCAGTAAAACTAGGTGTATATTAGATGAGTTTACACAATAAGTTTGTACGCGTTTATAATACAAAATTATTGGTTTGTTTCTATATTACAGGTGTATACAATAAAAATAGTTTCAAAAATAAAATTATAAAGTTATTATAATATAAAAAAATTTTAGTCACATTTATGTGATAAATGCATTAAAAATTTTTTTTAATAATTAACATTTATTCAAAAAAAATTTTATTTTCCCAAAAACTTCAAAGTAAACAATTTCAAAGAAAATTTTCAAACATCACATGTAAATACATAAATAAAAATTGCATTTCTTCAAAATATTAACATGATAACTAGCTATGGAAAATATTTCAATAAAATATATAATATAAATTTTAATGTTAGATTTAAATATCAGTATTGGTTGTTTACATGCACTAATTTGCAAATATTAGTCGGTTTTTTTTGGGGGAAATATTGATTAATTATAAAGAAAACATTCTGTTGTATAACAATAATAAAATAATTAATTAAAAATAGAAAAATTTAGAATTTATACTGCAGAAAGACATTTTATCATTTTCATATTTTTGTTATTATTAAAAATTTTTATTATGTTTGTTAGTTTGTTAAGATAAAATGTTATTATATAATTTTTAATGAATTCAAAAAATCCGTCTAACTTGAATTTTTGCATAAATACGTAGTTTTGATGGCAATACAATATTTAAATTTATTAGGCAATAAAGAAGATTTTGTAAAAATTTTGTTACAAAGCCATTTATTTATATCTATAAAGCCCACTTGCAAATTTATAAACAAGCTTACACAATAATAAAAAATGAATTTAATAAACAAAGTAATATGATTATATACATATAAAAAATATTCCTTAAAACTCATTCACTATTTAAATAAATGGTTGTTATGGAAATTATTTCAAATTTCTCCTATTTATATAAAATTCGTGTGTTTACTTTTTAAACAGTAAAAGTACTTTTTAAATATTAATATAAAAAATATTTTTTTACAAAATTTAAATATTTTTGTCATACTTTCATAACATCATTTTACAATAACATCGCTTTAAACCTAAAATTTCAATATACCCATTAGCTACCGTAGCTTTGGTGTTCATAACATTCATAAGTTAAACATTAATCAAAATAACTTTTTTTTCATGAAAATTCAAAACCGATCCCTTTTTCAATATTATTGAAACACCTAATATTTCTGAAGAGTTTCTCCTAGCTGTAAAATATTGATATTTTCAAAAGGAAAAATTTTATTCTTCATACATTCCATTTACATATATTTATTATTTTTAATTTATAAAACATTCTAAATTATTTATTTAATGTTTTAATTCGAAAATTCATTTTTAATAATATTTAACATAATTAATCTTTAAAATTGATATTAAAATTTTTAAATATATTATTATAATATCCCTTCAAACACGAAAATACAAATACAAAGACAAAATATATTTATCAATTTCATCAGTAGATAGTGATCAAGAACTTGAGAACGGAGATTACTTCTAGTCATTCATATGTATGTTGTATTTAAATGACATTTAAATTCATAATCTGAATTATTTTGATAATCTGTTCAAATAAATAATTTAATATCCAAAGAGTTTTTTGTTTCTACCTAATGATGACAGTGAATTTGTCGATATATATGGTAAAAATTTTGTTTGATTGGCGTTTTCATATATTTATATTGATATAATGTTTATTTATATCTTTTGGTGTTGTATTTAATTTTTATATTGCAATAAATTCTTTACAGAATCCTATATATAACAGCCATTATTTTTGAAACTTGTTGCGCTGTGTGTACCTTCTCAAGTAGATAAATAACCTAATTTGTTCGAATAAAAAATTAAGAATTACTATAACGATTGGACAATTTAAAAATAAATTTGCTATAATAAAAAATAGCAGAAAGTATATTTTTATTCAGATTTTTAGGTCTATTAAAATAAAATGTTGCCGCAATAATCAAATTAAATAAGTAATCAAGATAATAAAGGAAGTCACTTTAAAGGAAATGAGTAAATAAACAATTATTTCAATATTAGTGATGTCAATAATTCAACAATTTAAATTTCATTCAGAATATGAAAAAAAAATTAATATGAAATTAATTTTAGTGTAAAATTATCATAAGTAATTTGTGCAAAGTAATTTTTAGTTCAAAGGAAAAGTTTGGCCGTTAAATCCAGTGGTGTCCAACCTACGGCCCACGAGACAGATTCAGACATCAACGCCTTTCAGAGCTGCCCGCCAAAAATTACACAATATTTTTGTGATTTTTAGTTTTTTATTTTAATATAATTTTTCAAAATAATAGAAAATAACATACGAAATTCATTCGAACTAAAATTAAGTCATACTAACGAAAAATTAAAAATCATAGTAAGTCCAAATGGGTATTTGACTTAAAACATTTTTAAACCACTCATTTTAAAATAAAATTTTTAACAGGCTTTGAATTTTTGAAAGTTTGTTTAAATGAAGGGATTTTTAAATATTTTGTTTAAATAAATAAATTTTTAATTTTTCTCCATAAACGACTAAGAATAAAATTATTATGTATTTTCTATGTTTTAAAGCCAAATTAGATTTCTCGCTAAAAGCGTCTAAAAATAAATTTTAAAAAAACACTAAGAAATTTATGATATTTCCTACAGTGAATAAACAAAGGATTTTAGGATTTTTAAGAGAAATCAAAATGCTTTTGAATTTGGTGGTTTCATAAAAAATTTTTAAAATTAAATAAATTCATTTCAGTATTAACACATTCAGATAATTATACACACACGCTTCATTATTGTTTTTTATAGAACTAAAAAATATATTTTTTAATCAGGCTTCGATTATTTAATGCTGGCAATAATAATCAACATAACATAAAGTTTCTGTTAACATGTGCCAAGTTGTTCATGAGATACTCCATAATTAAATCATCGTACGAGTACAAGGTTAGTATTTGTAAAATTTTAATTAAAATTAAAATATTTACATGCAATAATGTGAATATAGATCGCGGTTGAGTCATGTATTTTTTCCTAACTTATATTCAAAATTTAATAATACGATCGAATTAAAAACTATGTAGATAATTATGCATATCATATTTCTGTTTTCCTTGCACCTAATTGAACCCAAATATATTAAAAAATGTTTGTTATCTCAAACAAAAAATAAATCAGGTCTGAAAGGGTTAAATTTATGCAAGAAATTAAACAATATTGTTAGTATTGATTTTATATTACAATATTTATCGATCGTAATTTGATATATTCAAATGTCAGCTGTGTATCAAATTTATCAAATATTGAGTTATTTACAAATATATATGATAAATTAGTTAACTTAATAATTTTAATATTTTTCAAAAATTCTAATTATTTTATTTCGACCACAAATAGTAAAAATACAAGGTTCACATTAGTTATTAATTTCAACTCTTTTAATAAGATATTTTTTATTATTCACTTGTTTATTGCTTTTGATTGAGTATCCAAACCAATAAGATCTATTATACAATTAAATATAGCCTGATTTGCGAAGATCCTGATATTTTGTAAAATGATCCGCAAGTGAAAAATTGAAAAAAGGATAAAGGCATTATAAGTTATCAATATAAGAAATTCTTTGATTTTCACCATTGATTACTTTTCATTTTCAAATGACAATTATAAAAAATTATGGGACTATGAATCAGTAAAGATATCAATGCTTATCGATATTCAATAATTTTGGGCACAGCCTTTTTCAAATGATTATAATCATTATTTATTAATTTTGTTAAAATAAGAATAAATAATTAAATTTTATATTTTTTATTGATTGATTTTAATTTTAATTAATATAAGAATGACCATTTCGGTGATTGGCGTCAGCCATGATACCAATATAAGAACTTCTTTGATTTTCAACACTGATTACTTTTCATTTCCAAATGACATTTATTAAAAAAATATTTGGCTATGCTTTTAAGTTATCATCATAGGAATTTTTAAGTCAATTAAACAAGGAAATTTTCACAATTCCAAATTTAAACAAAGAATTTATTTATAAAACAAAGACAACCTTTTAAAAACTTTGTCGTTGGAGATATATTTGCTGCTTATATAACTAGCAACTCGAGATTATTTGACCCCTAATTAAATTACACAGATATCGGTAGAGGTAACTGTTTTCAATAATACATGTGTGTTAGGGAATGATTAAAATTCTTAAAAATCAAGCTTTGAAAGTATTTTTGTTGTGATATTTTAGAAAACGTTCCTCAGGGTTATCCGAAAGATTATTGCAAAAATATGTTATTTCGTGCTTTGTACCATGTTTTTCTTTATCAGAGCAAACCTTGCAATCATTGTTCTTCCCTATTAAGATTATTTAAACAAATATTTTTTATTAAATTTAAAACTTTTTACATTTTTACAAGCACATCATCATTTGTAAAAACACTCTTTAATCAATTATAGTACTCAATAATATAAATATTAATTTTAATTTAATTTAATTTAAATCTGTTATTATTTGTCATATTTGAATTACAATTTGAAAATAATAATATTTACCTCGTAATTCAATTGTGGTTTATCCATAAAAATCGGAAATTCGAGACGTTTTCTTTCTACATCCATTGTAAAATTAGTCTCAACCCAATTCCATTCAATGTTAGAATCATCGTTTTCTTTCTTCATTTTAATATATACATCTCTGATAGCTGCATTTGCTCCTTTGTATGGACAATCTTCATCCCAATCAACAATTACTATGATAATATTCTTTGTTGTCAAAAATCTTAGTGACTACATTTGAAAAGTAAATATTAACATCATACAAAATTAATAATTATTATTATTAATAATAAAATAAAAATAAAAATAATGTTAAATAATATTGACATAAAGAATTTTTTTATTGATTGACTATAAATCAGATAATTTATTAATATTCACAAATTTTCGACAAATAAATAAATATTTGTACACTTTTACACTGATTTTTAAATTTTTTTTATAAATACTATAATAAAATTTTAAAATAATAATGAAATATTTTATAAATTAAATCATTTTAATAATATTCAAATTTAAAAATTAACAAACAATACTGAAACAACAATTTATTACAATTTAAAAATATTCAAAACATTCCTAGTCATATCATTTAGGACATTTTGAGAAACCCATTGTATATAAAAGGTATGTTGATGATATTTTTCTTGTACTTAAAAATCAGAAGCATGTTGAGCCGTTTTAGCATTTTATGAGCAGTTTACAGAAGAACATTGTATTCACATGTGAAACGGAGAGAAAGTAATCGATCGTGTACTTAAATTTATTAATTCAACGCAAAGATGAACACTATAAGACAGATTTATAGAAAACAAACTGATAGTAATCTTCATACTTTTATTAAAATGATTTAAATTGTAAAATATTTCATTATAATTTAAAAATTTTATTAGAATAAAAATAGAAATTTTGATAATAATAATAATAATAATAATAATAATAATAATAATAATATTTATAAAAGACATTATATTTTCTACAAAATTTGACTATGAATCCGATTTATTTATGGTATTCACTTGAAAAAGGCTGTGCCGAAAATTCGTGAATACCATAAATAGATCCGATTCATCGTCAAATTTTGTAGAAAATACAATGTTTTTTATAAATAAAAATAAAAAGAAATTAGAGGTGAAAAGCAAAAAAATTCCTTATAATAATAATAAAATAAAAATATTAATAATAAAATAATAATAATAATAAATTAATAAAAATAATAACTAATAATAGTACGAATAATTATAATAATGATAAAAATAAAAATAATTATAACTTTTGGTTTTGAAGGAGGCTGAAGTTTTTTTGTAGTCGCTGACAAATTCAAAGAATTTGAAAATTGAAAAGAATTATATGAATCCCATCGAAATGAATAATTTGTATATGGCTTTAGGTTCTCCAATACATATATTTGAGATTTGTTGGCTGCATTTTTTTCTACCTGAATAATTCGTGAAGATTTCTTTGTTAATGAATCAAAATTCTGTAAATAATTATGATTATTATGATAATTTAGTGCTTAATATTTACTGTTGATGGAGCAAAAAATAATTCATCTTTAGTTACAATTTTTGTTTCAATAGTTTCATGAGGCCTTTCAATTTGAAATGCGACCCCAGACGATCCAGAGCATAAAACAGAAACCTTAATATGAATTAAAAATTATTTTTAAATTCACAAAATAAAAAAATTTGATATTTTATTTTATTTTTATTTATTTAATTCAATAATTAACGTTTTGAAATAAAATTTTCGTATCAGGAACGTTATTTAGTATTTTACTGCTATTTTGTTATTTTATTTAGGAACTACTACATTAACTCAGAAACGGATCTGGCATGGTGGGCTTTATTCAACAAATGTGTGTCATCCCTGCATCTGTTAAAGGATCTATAAATCGACTTTATATATTATAATTAGGTTATAATATGGAATCTACCAAGCCTCCTTGCAAAAACATTTAAGCAATGCACCCTGCAATTTGGATCTAAATCAACGCCCAAGTCAGGATTATCCAAGTTGGAGTCACAACCGGTGATCATTGAACCACTCTCTATCCAAAACACTAACATATCTAGTCTTTTTCCATCAACGGCGATGAAGCTGCACGATTTTATTTGAAACTTTTTAACAGAGTTTATTTTTATAATTTAAAATAATGGTTATTTTTAAAAAATAAATAGTCTTTTGAGTAAATTCTTTTCAATTTAAATCTTTTCTAAATATAAAATTTTGTTAAATCAAATAGTATTTTTTAGTTTTTCGATAAATTTTAATATTTTTTCGATTTTTTTAGTGGTTTTAAAAACAAGTATTTGAGATTTTTTATTTAAATTAAATTATTTCTGAACAGTAATGTAAAAATTAAATAGATTTTGTCAATTTCTTTTCGGAAAGGAGATGCATAAATAGGTTACAGGGTCAAAACTTTTGGCCCTAAGTTTATTTGTATCAAATGTTGAAGAATAAAGTATTTGTAAATTATAAATATCTCCTAGGTCAGCTATAATACAATAAAAGAATTGCTGCAGAAAATATTAATTTAAAATATTTAAATTAAAAGAAAAGGTTTATTTACAAGATTGAATTTTTAGTTGAAATAGATTTTTTGTGTAAAAACAACCTGATCATGCATTATTGACTGATAAATGCTTTATTGGGATTATATAAGGGCTTGATGATATTTAATGGAAAGATCAATTGAGCTTATCAAAATTAAAAGCTTATCTAAATTAAAAAAAATTTTTTGGCTATAAATCAGTAAGGATATAAATAAAACATCAATATTATTACTGATTCGTAATCAAAAATTTTTTTTATTGTCATTGCAGAATGAAAAAAAATCAAAGGTGAAAACTAAAATTTACTATAAAATGTAAAAAACTTTTGTTCTTATTCCATATTCTATTTTACTTAATACGATCGATTGGGTTTAAAGATGGATTATGAAGAGGCAAATGTACAATCCTATTATTTGATGACATTAAATGATTGTGATTTGATGAATTTTTATCTATTGAAAGATATCCTGTAAAATAAAGTTTTGCTGTTGATACATTTATAAATAACTGGAATGAGTCCTTCTTGAAATGTATTTTCATTTCTTCGAAGTTTGTAATAATTTTTCTTAATGGAAGTCAGCAACTTTCGGCATAAATTTTACAAGAAAATATAGATAAGAAAAGGTACTGTATAAATGTAAAGTTGTTTGTATAGAAAATTGGTGATGTCGAAACATCAAAATTTATTAGAAAACATGCGTAATTTATTCATTATATTTTATTTAAAATGGTCCATATTTATTGTCCAACTATATGTATTTTTTGTAACAGAAATTTTGTGTACTATAATTGTATCAATGAATTTATTTTTCTGCTTGAAATTACATTTTTCTATCTTACTTTAACGGCTAGTTTTTATATCACTTATGGTGTTTCTATTGCCATTCAAGCCCTTACTAATTACGCTTTTGTGTATTATCAAATTTAACATTTTTTCATAAAGAGAAAGTTGCTTTCTCAATTATTTTTTTGGAATTCCCGGAATGAAAAATGATAAAACAATTTCTCAAGAAATGGAAACAATATTTGGTAATTCTCATTGAATCGACTTTAAGATTCCTGAGACTGCAATTTACAGCACAAAAATACCATATATTTTATAGTGTTTTATCAAACATTTATTTTTATGCTTTTTTAGTGTGGAAAGGTGCTTAGATTTTCTAATGGAAGAACTAGACTACAAATTTTAATTTCTCTGGATTTCTGATGAATAAATGCGGAAATCGGGGTTGTAATAATTTGCTACTTTCTACGGGAAATTTTCACGAAAATAATCCTCCATTCATAAACAAATTAAATTTTATTATGCTTAATTAGAATATCATTCACACATCATTAGTGATTTATTACTTTCAATAAATATAATAATTTTTCCAAGAATAATTTGTCTACTGAAATTCTGATGTTTTAAATAAATTTACAATTCCCAAGAAATATTTTTCTCCTAGGAAATTTCTATCTATTTTTGCTAAAACAAAAATCTAATATAATATAAAAGAATAAAATAAAATAATATTAAAATGCATTGTAAAACGTTACCACAAATTTCTATTAATAACATTCTCAGTTATTACAATGAATATCATACTAAATAAATGGCTTGAAACCTGGAGTTTGAGGAAGAAATTTTGTGAGTGTGAGAGTAATTTCTAAATTTTTATGAAAACTCTACTTGGACATAGAGACCTAAACACTACCTTTACCTTCACCACAGTTAGAACCTTATACACAGCTGCAAAAATCAGCATCACAGACACTTTTACCATTTGTCACCAAATATTTATGTGAAATCCGATTTTCATAATTTTTCACATAAAACAAAAAGCTGGAAATCTCTTAAATGCAAATGATGACTTTCGTGTGACTCTTTATAAAAAAAAGTATTTTCACGAATAAACAACAATGTAGCCGTTAAAAACTGAGGTATAGTTTTTAGTGTATATGTAAATTTATTTGTGTTTTTTAATAAAGAAATTATAATGAAATGGATGTAAAAGTTAAAAATATAGGTAAAAAAGTTAAGAATTTAAATAAATCTGTTGTATTGGTTCACATTTTTTCATTTTTGCAAGATTTATTTTAATTAGTTTTAATTATTTTCACGTCTATCAAATATTAAAATTTTAAAAATACAAATAAATTCTTCTTAGTCATCTTAGATAACTTGATGCGGTTTAGAGAGAATATTATATTACAAATATAATATATCTTTACTTCTAAATGCATTCAAGACTTATGAGATAAAATGTATTGTATGACCTAAAGTTGCATTTTAAAATAATTCACCACCTTTAGGTCATTATGTTTAAGAATATTTATATCATTTAGTACACCTCTTTATTTCAGAATACATAAAAGTACAGATATGAAAGCCATTTTGTACTTAGAAGCTCAAATATAAAACTAAACTATATTATAGTTTCTGATGAATTTTACATCATTTCACACCCTAGGTCCCACGTGGCCCACCTTGTATACTTTTGCGGTCATCGAGATTAAACACAATTTCAGAAAACTATTTTGTGATATAGATTTGAATTTATAGTGGTGCGATCGTGACTATTAAAACATGCAAAATTAACCACGATTTGCAAATGTAAGTTTTAAAATCGGTTTCAAAAACCTAAGTGAAAGAAAAGAGAAACAAATATCTCACTGATTTAATATTCGATTGTTTTATTGATTGCAATGATTATAATCATTAAAATAATATATATAAATAATATATATATGTATAGTTAGATATGTTTAACTTTTCTATTGTTATTTTTATGAATAATAATTTAAAGCCATAATAATGATTTATTTTCTTTACAAGATTATTTGTGTTGACCAGGCTTAATTTACATAGTCGGAAAAATTTCATACATGGTTTCATGCAATAATATTCTAAAGTTAAATTATTTTGTTTAATTCATAAGGTTTGTTAGTTGCGATTGAATTTCATTCAATTTTGTCTGTCATTTGAATAAATCCAAGTATAAAATATATTTTTTAAATAGTTTTAAACAAATTTCCTGAGACTGTTTAAATTTTCAAAATAATTAAAATATTATCAATTCTAAAATATAAAATATAAGATGTTCATAAATTTTTAATCAATTAAAATTTTATAAACTAAAATTTATAAATCAAATATTAAAATCACTAAAATTAAAATTTTAAATCTATAAATAAAAACTATAAAATAAATGGTAAAGAATTTTTTTATTGCTTGACTATGAATATCAATAAAACATCTGATTCATAGTCAAACTATAAAAAAATTCTTTATGTCATTGCAAAATGAAAAGCAATCAGAGGTGAAGACTAGAAAAAGTTCTTTTAATACAATATAAATATAAATATAATTCTTACTTTAGGAATATCTGGCTGACTGGCAATCTTGAGTTTAATATTTTTATTTTGTTGTCTTTTATTTTGATTATCAAAATAAAAGCATTCTAAGACATATGTAGCACCTTGTACTAATTTTTTTTGATAAGCTACTTCATAAGACATTTGTATACTAGTTATGATTAATAGCGACACAATTACAATTACAAATATCTTACCCATCCATTTCATCATATTTTCTGCCAAGAAGTCGTATTACGATTGGCGATGATTGGTTTATAACTCTTAGTTGAATTTCTTCTTCAGATCTTATTGGATATCCTGACACAAAACAGTTAATTTGAACGGGTTTCATAGCCATATAGATTTCAGAAACTGGTGTAAATAATACTGGAAGTTTTTCAACTTTCAGAAAACCAACTTTCTTGTCTTTACCCGCAGCATTAATTGCAGTGCATTGAAATAATCCTCGATCTTCCCATTGCACATCTAGAAATAAAAACAAATAAAACGATACTTAGAAATAATTTGTCAGTGATGGGTCGTTATATCCCAATAAGACTCAAAGGGTTAAACATATATTTTTTTAATAAATAAATTTTATTTTAAAAACACTCACAACTTTTATAAAGTTAAATAAAAAAACAATTGTTCTAAATGTCGTGGATGCTAAACAAATGAATGACTACCCGTCATCTTTGTTCTCAAGTGATTGGTCATTGTTAACTGAATGAATTGATTAATATTAATGAACACAAGTTGTGTTTGTATTTGCAATGTCCTAGTTGTATTGGTATAATGAAGACTTTTGTGTAAAATAATATCGTAAATGAATGAAAAATTAATAAAATTTAATAAATAATGTTTTTATATTCAAATTTTAAAATTTTTATGGTGTTTTAAAAACCAAATAGATGTAAAAACTTTAAAAAATAATACATAACCGAATTAACAAAACTTTATAGAAAGACTCAGATTCAAAATCATAACTGTAAGATTTATTAATACATACTGACATATTTGGGTATTTATGGTATGTTGAAATTGACAACATTACTCAGAATATTTTTTATATTTAATTAAATTCCACACAAATTATTTGTTTTAATAATATATATATTAAGCTTAACTTACGAATAAGAATAAAACCAATTTCACTTTTCTTATTTAAAAAAAAATTTAATTTAATGATAGTTAAAAGATTGAAATTTTAAATATCGTAAATTATTAATACGACCGAGAATATCAAGAGATGCCACTAAACACTAAACATTTCTATCTGACTCAAAACACTCGATCTTAGCTAGCGAAATGAGTAGAAAACAAGCGCGTTAATTCGCTCATTTTGTATGGCCGCCTGGTGCGCGCGGGTATATAATGTATCTATGTGCTTTAAGACCCAAAATGATTAAAGCGACGATTTAGATAAATAATATTAAATCCAAAATCAAGATAAAAATCTAAAAAAACTTTCAAATGTCTTAATTAAGTCTTAATTATTTAAAATGTATAAATTCAATGCATCAAGACTGAAAGAAATATTGGTAGGAATTATTTACGAAGCATGCCCAACTGTCAGGTTGAAAATAGTGTGTAGTTAGAGATTTGAATAAGAAAAATTTTTAGTTTCTTCAACGAAATCTTATTGATTCCTAAAATATTAATTTACACTGGAAAAAACAAGTGCATTTTCAAAACAAGCAATAGTAGCTCAATAAAAAAAATTTTATCAACTGGATTAGAAAACTGAAAAGTAAAAATTCAAAAATCTGAGAATATTTTCATCGTAGAAAAACTCTTTCGTGGAAATATTGATTTCTGTCAGATTATTGCTAAAATGTTCCAGAGAAAATTTTCATTTCATTTTGTAAAATAAATATGAGCTGACAATTTTTTTTCATTTTGGAAAAACTATTCTGGAATAGTGATTGGATTTTTCTTTTTAAATTTATTTATTAGATTTAACTATACATTTTCTGGCAGTAAAATGGCTCAATATTGGAAATGTAAGAGATTTTCACGCATCACTGATTGTGGTTTTAATATAGTCACGGTTGAAATTTTTACCAACATTGTTACATAAGTAAATCACTTTCTAAAATTGCTTGTTGAAAGCCTGTTTATTAGTAAAAGAAATATGTTAAGTATATGAATTGTAACTAGAGAAAATTTTGTTTTTTGGTAAAGAAAACAAATTTTTTTTACATAATACTTGTATTATTAATGAAATTCATAAATCTGAATATGGCAAAACAACATAAAAAACTGACTGACAAATTGTCAGTACACTATAAATAGATTATCAAAAGTTCAGGCTGAAAATACCAAACGTAACTAACAGATTTCCTGAAATAGCCCTTTGAGTATCGGAATATTTTTTCAAAAATCGAGTTATTTTAATAGCCAAATATTATATTAGCAATATATAATACAGGTAAAATTGCTAAAATTCTCACTAGTATTTTCACTGTTATAGCTAAAATATTTTTATATGACCGTTTTTATTTTATAGTGGGATAATCTGTACCAACAGTGCATTATAAACAAATAGTAAAAAACTTAAATTCATTAGCAAAAAAATGTATTATAAAATTAACAAAAGTAAAAACGAAAATATATATTAATTGTGAAATGGAGTGAGATGATTGATAGAGACACTTGGCACGTAGAACCAATGAACTTTATTCTCTCAAAATCAGAAATAAAACCAAACACGCTAATACGGATACGTCACTAACGGCGCAAAAACGGTAACTTGTATGAACTTCATGATATACTAAAGTAGACTTAAGGAGTGACAAATGGGAATTTATATCCTGACTATAAAGCAAATTTGAAATGTGATATTTTTTATTTTACTTCGTGGGTTGTTACGTCCCAATGAGAAAATCAGAAATTGGTAAAAAAAATTAAAGTTATTTCATGATTTCGTAAGAAATTATTTGAATTAGAGAATTAGGCAAAATATCACCATTTAATTCATTAAATGAATGTATATATAAGCGGTTGGTCAACCCATAGTGCGCTATATTCAACACAATTTTACAAAACTATTTTGTGATGTTGCAATTGTGACTAAAACATTCAACATCAACTACAATATGCATATACAAATATTGAGATTGACTTGAAATAGCTAAGGGAAAAGAGAAACAAATATCTCACTGATTATGTATTCGATTGTTTTACTGATTCCTATCATGATAATTATGAAAATAATACATATGTATGTTTATATATGTTAAGTTATATGTTTATCTGTTTCATTGTTAATTTATCAATAATAATAATAATAATAATAATAATAATAATAATAATAATAATAATAATAATAATAATAATAATAATAATGATATATACGACCGTTTGGGTTGGCCAGTCCTGGTATAAAAGCTTAGTTACCATGAAATATTAT
This sequence comes from Schmidtea mediterranea, assembly GCA_022537955.1. Classification (NCBI taxonomy): domain Eukaryota; kingdom Metazoa; phylum Platyhelminthes; order Tricladida; family Dugesiidae; genus Schmidtea; species Schmidtea mediterranea. The sequence continues at coordinate 211,506,524 of CM039679.1, read as the reverse complement.
TAATTTAATAGCCTTGTTATATCTGATACATCAGCAGACTCAAAATTTAAATAAAACACTAAATTAAATATTTCCTAAAAAATTAATTAGCTCTTTTTAAATACCAAGAGACTATATTTGCATAGATAAAAAAATTTCTGTTAAGCCAGAATATAAAGGATGGTTTATTATTTTTAGTTTAATTGTTAATCTTGTACACATTACACCGTGACCTTGTTAGTCTGTCTAATAATAAATAAAATTAATATATTCAATTAACATTACTAGCATATTATGGTTTAATTACCTGTTGCAAATAAATAAAAGCCATTAAAACTGTAAGGAAGGATAATTAAAGAATATTGTATAATTAATGAAGTGTTGAATATTTGTCATGAGAATAAATGTTGTGCACAAAAAATATTTAAATTTTAGTTCCTAAAAAAGCGAAACTATATGCAAACCTCAAAATGATTGTGCATCACTAATCAAAATCTTTCTTTCATAAAACAACTATTTTTTAAATTTCTTTTATCATCAGACTATAGATAGATATATTTCTATATTAATTTCTAATTTTTGGCACTGCATTTGTGTTCAAAATTGTTATCTTTGGTGAAAAAAGAGGTTTTATTGACATTTACTTTTAATTAACTTTATTAAAAACCACCAATAATTTAAGGTTTTTCACAATAAATTGTTGAACTTTATTAGTAAAACATTATAACTTTCATTTATCTTTTAATAATGCTATTAAGATGATTCTAATAAACTATTTAAGGTAAATGCTTTATATATTTTATTGAGATGGGTAAAATTTATATAATTTTACTAACTATCTAAAAATTTATTTAAAAAATTTGTTAAATTAAATATCACTATAGCATAAAAAATAATTAATTAATTAAAATTTAGTTTGATACATTTCTGAAATTTATTAGACTAAAAGTGCATAAATACATAAAAGTGCAGAATTTTCAACACTTGCAAATATTGAAGCTTCATAAATAATTTACGTTAATTGCCTCATTGCAAATAAATATTTGAAAATATAATTATTGTTCAATTAAATTTTAATGGTTATAAATGAATTTTTAAATATTTACAATATATTTTATCAAAAGTTTTAGGAATCCAAAACCTAATAAAATTTCAGTTGCCTCTACATCCAACAGTCAGTGTGAAATAATTTCAACAAAATTACCAATAAATAAAATATTTGTTTATAGCATTTCACTTGTGTCCTGAGAAAAATTTGATCTTTTAAATATCTTTTGAAAAATTTCAAAAATCTGTACATTAATTTATTATTACAAAACACTATGTAGTATGATGGAGAGTGTGAATGTATTTTTTTATCGTTAATGTCTGTCATCCAAAAAAGCAAAAGAAAAATCGTACTTCTCATTGATTACCATGAAATTAACCACTTAATGCACAAACCCGAAATATGACTGGTATATATTAGTAGCAGAAGCAAAAGACATTGTGGGGAAACGTCAGAGAATCGGAAACAATAGCTGTCAAAGCCAAAATGTGGTTTTTATATACGCTCACAATTAAGAAATCAATGACTGACAAAATCTGAGAATTTACAGATTTTGATCAAGATGATGAAAGATTTGCAGCATTTGAAATTCGAGAAAGAAAATGTTTAACTGAAGTTCTGAATTCAGGGCAACAAGAAGACATTGTTTAAGATCTCATTACAAATAAAGCAAGCAATGCAACATTGAGAGTATATTACTGACATACCCAGAAACAAAAATTGAAGAAACGAGAGAACTGGCAAAGATTTTTGAAAGCAATAAAACAGAATATATCAAAGCTATCGGTCAAAGAACATTTGCAAACGTTACGAGGGTAGATGCGAGCTCAGCAAAATATCCTAGAAGCGAATCAGTACGACATTACAGAATAATATCACGGGTGGCGAGAACAACCTTTAAGAAACGATATAATTTCAAATGGATTTAAAAGAAAGCTGTCAACAGTTTCTATGAAGAACATTGCAAAAAGATTATATAACGAAAGCAGAGGACTTCCACATTCACCGATTCCAAAATTAACAGTAGGTGATTGAAGGACAGGTTGTGTGAGGCACCTATTCTCGATTATCCAAGAGAAGGTAGAACTTTTATCTTAGACACAAACTCTAGCTTTGGAGTTATTGGATCAGTTTTTAGCCAAGTTAATGAAGATGGAGAGGAATCTGTTATAGCTTATCATTCGAGACATATGACAGCACATGAAAAGGGCTACTATGTAACCAGGAAAGATTTTCTCGATGTTTATTTATATATAATACATTTTAGATAATATCTTTACGGAAAATGCTCATAATTCGTACCGATCACAAAGCATTGGAGTTTATGAACACTAAAAAACGCCAATCAGTCCACAATTTCAAACATGGGAAGCTAATCTGGCTGAATATGGTTTTGAACTGAAATACAGGAAAAGGAAGAACACTCGAATACAGATGGGCTATCAAGATTGAAAGGCATGATTTGCACCAGTGTCAAACAAGGCATAAAGAGGCCAAAGAATGAAAATCAAAGATCAAATATACATACACTATCCAGAAAAGTATTGAAGATAGTATTGGAGCAGAATCAGAAGAATATCAAATTTCAAGAGATACGAGAGATGTAGGAAAATGGATGTGTACAGAGAAATAAAAATTGTTTGCCATTCAACGTAAAAAATACACGAATTAATGGAGGATTATTAACAGTAGAAAAGAACAGCAGTGTCTTAATTTTAGCCCCAGTAACCTTTGCAGGATTATTTACAACAACCTTATTTCAAGAATTATGCCATATTGGAGTTAAGAAATTATGCAATTATAAGAAAATATATTTTACTGGTCGAAGATGCAGGAGACAATTCACCTTTGTCTACAATGTTGTGATATCTGTTCTAAAAGGAACATCGATCAGACAAGGAAATATTTATCCCTAGATATAGCTCTGAATTCCTAGAGCAAATTGTTATGGATGTAGCGTATATGGAGAGGAATACTATAAAAAAATATATGGTAGTAATGGTCGATCGTGTTAGTAAACTAATTTCTTTAACCGCAATCACGAAGCAAGACGAAGGAACACTTTTCAAGGCGATACTTAACAGTTGGATCTATCGTTTCGGAAAATTAAAGAGCATATTGACAGACAGAGGCCGGAATTTTGAAGCAAACCTTTTAAAATAAACACTTTAGAATCAATCAGGAATTCAGTTCATCTTACCAGTATCAATCAAACGGATAAGCTGAAAGAGCCATAAAAACGGTAAGAGATCTTATTACAGCGATATTGACAAGTAGGTATGAAGAGAAAAATTGACATGGACTTTTACCTAGAATAGAGTTTAGCATAAATAGAGCGCGACGGAATTTTCACCATTTAAGAACATTTATGGGTGAAGTGTTAATTTCCACTCAAACTTGAAGCAAGCAGATAAAGCTGTAGATAATATAAGAGCTATTGACTCGACAAAGAGAGACGCTCGTGTTTTTGAGGTCGTGGAGGAAGTATAAGTGTGCAAGGAACCGCTTAACAGACACGGAGATGACGTGAAATACAAAGGTCCATACAAAATCGTCAGGTTTTTAACTCCGCATCGAATCGAACCTCATTCCCAAGATGGAACGAAAGAAAGAAGAATCGAGTAGCTGAAGAAGTGGATAAAATCTTAAGAAGGTGAGAGTAATTTTTCATAATAATTTTTTATAGATATTCCGCACCATTAAAATTTTGAAAAGTGTTAAACGAAAAGGGTTTTCATAGATAGTCCGCACAAAGAAAACTCGTAATTTTTGTATAAATCTATTAAAGGGTTGTTCACTTATATATTTAAATTGAAAAGTTTTTCCAAAACATATGAAATCATTAAATTGTGTTTGAATTGAATTTAAATTAAATTATATTTTTCAAATATCTTATTTATTCATATAAATGTTCAAAACTCGTGATAAAAAACTCGAGATCATAGAATATGCAGAAAAATATGGGAAAAGACCTGCGGAAAAAACCTTCGTAACCGATGAGAAAAATGTTCGCAATTGAATAAGAAATAAATCGATACTTTTAGCAATGAAACCAATCAAAAGAGCTAGGAGATTGGTTTCAAGAAGTCAACGATCTGTGACTATCCTACAGAAGAATTCGATGACGAGTTGACTGAAATTGAATCTGGTTTAGAAGTGCCTGAAAACTTGGATTTATCTAATTTAATAAATGATTTCAACACTGAATCTGATGAAGACTTCAACGGTTTTAATTAAAATTATTTTGCAAATTTTGTAAAATATATTTAGTATCATTTGTATTTTGAATATTGAAATAAAATTTGATTTTTATAGATAAGCCGCACTTACTATCTACGGAAAATTAGGGTAATTTATTTAAATTATCTTGTGTTTAAATAATTTATTATTTGGCACTTTTTATGAAATAAATCTTGATGGAATTTAATTCATTTAAAATGAGTTGGATGTAACTACAGTATTTAGCATAACTCTTGATCACGTCAGTATTAATTCGGAAAAGAGAAATAAAAGCATTGGTGAATAAAATAAATTTATAATACTTCTATTTCATCGTGTAAAAATAATCAGCGTTAAGGGGTTAATTAGTACATTTCGGGTCACATTAAGTGAGATATGTAGCAAAAGATTATGTACCTGGCAACAAATGGACAGCTTAACTAGCTTTTGGCTACTCAGTATGTATTATTTTCATTTGCAAATGCTAATTTCGTTTTAAACAACTAATTTTGTTTAAAAAAATAGGCTTTTTCGTGGCGAATAGAAATTTATTAATTAATTGACATGCTAAAGTAGAAACTATAATAATTTAATCTGTATTGCTATTGCTAAAAATGACAAAATTATTAAAAATCGTGAAAATTGTTAATTTCAATAAAAAATTTAAATCAAATTTTACTAAAATATTATTTACAGTATTATCGCAAATTAAAGTTTACTAGAAGAAATAATAAACTTATAGAAAAAATAACACTCACTTGGCATGAAGACAAGTATAATGGGCAACGACATAAATTAGGGGATTTTAATATAGAAAAACAAAAAATAAAATACAAAAGCACACACACTAAATACAACACTTTGGAACAAAAATAATAGGTATCAATAATGAGTATCAGGCAATTTGAGGATATTTCAAACGTTTGATCAACTTCCATCTTTTCATGAGTACGAGAATAGCAATGTCAATTATAATTTATTTAACAAAATTCCTTTGTTTTGAGTTTTTTTAGAAATTTAGAAAATGATAGATCATCGAAAATTTTTGAAAAACGTAGACGTATCGTAATTTAAAATTGGAATATTAAATTTCAAGTTAAGTATTTTTAATTACTAATTGATAAGAAAATATTGATCGACGACATAGAACATAGAGAAAACTAAAAATAAAATTTCTCAAAATGATTTTTAAATGAAACCAGTTTAAAAAGCTTTTAAAAATAATTTTTAAAAAAATTAAAAAATTTTATCTTTTTGAAAATTAATTATAAATGATCTTAAATTCATAATAAATGCGAGTATTTATTTAGATAATATTATCAACATTAAAATGTATTCAATATTTGTTTTTGTTCTACATAATTTTTGATAAATTATGTATCATTTTTTCAAAACATTTTTTTGTTGTTTTTAATTGAAATTTAGAAATCGTGCAATTTTTTAATTAGATAAATTGGTAAAATGTGTTTTGAAACTTTATTTTATTTTTATTTTAAACGAATACATTTTTAAATTTATTTAAAGTAAAAGAGTTTTTATCGTAATAGGAGCTTCGCTGACAGTGTATCAAAATGTTGGAGCCAGTGTAATGCATCAGTACAAATAAAGTTCAAATAAAATCATGGAATTTTCTGCAACATATTACTATCCCCAAATAAATGCATGCTTTAATATCGCAAATATAACTACAGAAATTTACACCTAAGACATGACAGTTTTAATTTGATGCGTTTGTTTTGAAAGTCGTTTAGGCTTTGCTTTTTCAATTGATAGAAAATATTATTTTACAAACAATTGAGTTTTAAATATTAATGTTACCTTTTAATAGGCAAGGCATTTTATTTTGAATTTTTAAAGAAAACTTTATTCAATTCAATCAGCATCAGTTAATAGAGCCGGGGGAAATGTTTTTAAAAATAAAAATTACTTGAAATAGGCTGCAGAGTCGTCAATTATAATACCAACTAACTTTTAAGAAAACAATAGTGTTAATTAACAAAGAAAATGATTTCAAATTGTTATGGTATAGATATTTACCACATTGCTATAAAGCATTTATTTCCAAATTGGGCGATACCGCCAATTAGGAAGCGCTGGAACGATCCAGGGGTGATAATAGCAACAGGAGCATTTAGGGAGGTAATAAAATAAGGTGAAAGCATAAAGAAAAAATAAATTAGTAAAACCATTCGTACTTTTTCATTTGTTGTGTAACGTATTGAAACATTACGAATATTTTAAGGGGCTCTGGCTGAATGTTTTTCTGATAAATAATAATAATAATAATAATAATAATAATAATAATAATAATAATAATAATAATAATAATAATAATAATAATAATAATAATAATAATAATAATAATAATAATAATAATAACAATAATAATAATAATACATTAAACGAATCTGATTTAGGTTAAAATGATATGAGGAACACAAATCAAAAGTGACATTCAAAACTTTATTCATGATAAAAATCAATTTGTGTCCTATTTTTTAAAAGTTCATAATTTAAAAAAAGCATATAAATATTATTATTTAATTTTAAAATTGTTTATAATTATTCTGTGATTTAAGTAGTAGAAACAGTTCAAGTACAGAAATGACATAATACTGCTGGGGAAGTGATCAGCTGTATCCTGGGAATATTCAGTAAATAATTACGTAATCGACACACAAACAAACAATTACGCAACTTAACGAATAAGTTATAATTATATGTCTAATTATAAATATTATTTATGTTCTAATATTTCTAAAAATGACAAATTTTTCAAAATCATTTAAGAAAACGGAAAATGATAAAATTTAATAATTTAATGATAACTATTATTATTTATTATTATTATTATTAATTATTTTTTATTATTATAATTATTTTTATTTATTATTATTATTATTATTATTATTTATTATTATTATTAATTATTTTTATTATTATAATTATTTTTATTGATTATTTTTAATATTTTTATTATTATTATTAATTATTTTTATTATTATAATTATTTTTATTTATTATTATTATTTATTAATTATTATTATTATTATTAATTATTACCTTTAATGGTCAAAGTCAAAATATTTCCTTCTTTTTTCCGATCGAATGTCACTTGATATTTGTCATCATTCGTCTCCACCTTTATCCATTTGGCATCGTCCTTTGAAAACCTTTCAAACATCACATCTTTGTCATCGAGAATTCTTCCAGTTATCATGCATTTCAGATAAGCCTGTTCGTTTTTTTTCGCAGTCACTTTCATTAAATCCGGTTTGATAATATATGGCGGAACGACAACATCAATTTTCAAGCTGAATGTGAAAATGTGTCTCTGTTAGTCAAGTGATTTCCGATAAAGATTTTATCTTACCTAGCAGTTTCTTCGACTAGTTTGAATGGGACAGTACTCAAGAATTTGGTGACTTTACATTGATATATTTTTTCGAGATCTTTCGTAATCTTCGGAATCTTCAATATGACTTTGCCATTGTAGCTTTGATCAATAGTCTGAAATAAAGTATTGGTTTCTACTGGAAATATAACAGCTTGAGCGGGGAACGTTTTGAAAGTACATATCAGATTGACTTCTTGGCCTTCCAATATTGGCAATTCATTTTCCAATTCAATTTTCGGATCGATTGGATCGTATAATATCCATTTGAATTCATAGAAACCAGTTCTCAACTGAAATAAAATCCATAACATTTTCCTTGCTTTAAAATTGAACATGTTACTTGATTGTCAATCAGCTCTTGGTATTGACACCAGAGAACTTTGATGGGTTCCTTTGCATTTTCCATGATTGTAAATGACAGTTTATCTTCGGTTATTTCATAATTAGTTCCTTTACCAGGTTTATTCACGTAAATATTGTTTTTTCCTATTGAGTATAACCAAGATTTAAAAGACTGTTGATCTTTTAAAGGACATTCAATTTTAATAGGACGATTTTTCGGGAAATACAATTCAACTTTATGAAATGTTGGAATCAGAGTTTTATCTTTCAAAGTTATACTAATGGATTTTGTCAAATCCAATTTTTTATCATGTTTACATTTATATGTCCCAGCATTTGTAATATTAATATTGTCAATTCTCAAAATTAATCGATTTTTCTCATCTTTCAAGCTGAAAATTCCACTTTTACTTTTATAAGATATAATTTTTTGATTATAATCTTCCCATTTTAAATAATCAGCTCCGTCTGGGTGACAGCACACGATAACAATATCCTCACCTTTATTAACACCGAAATTTTCTGCATCGTTAAATGGAGGGAGAAAAGTAATTTTTTGAGGATCTTTACAACATAAATAGAGATTGATTATTGTCAAAATAAGTATATAAACAATCTTCATATTTGTAATATTTAATAATAAAATTTCTCTAAAAAATAAAATAAGTTTAAATTAAAATATTTACGAATTTATATATTGTTCATGTAATTATTATAAATTGTACTTTAACTAAACAACTATATAAATAACCCCAATTATAATGAATATTAAAATAATAGCATGTATTATCAATGAAATTTAATTTTATAATGAAAAGAGTATTTTAAATGTTATAATATAAATGTTATAATATAATGTTATAATTATCTCGCAGAAGACCAACATTTTATCCAAAATAAAATATTTAATTTTTTAATCGATATATAAAACTTTTGGGATATTATTAAATTTGACTGTTAAATAATATAAAATGACACTGCTTTTACAACCACATTTTTTTATTGGAATGTTTCACTGCTGGACCTAAACACTCAAATTGAAGGTTTTAACTACAGGGATAACTTATAACACTAACATGTGAATATGTTCGAGGATAAAAATTTTTTACATTTCTATGAAATTAGTATACCTTAGTTCTAACCGCAAAATGAGTTTTAATTTTTCTCGGTATCGTGGGATACATTGAATACAGGTGGGATACAGGGCAAAACGGATGATCTTAAGCAACCCAGAAATACAAAGTAGTCGATTTTTCATCCTGTTACCCGTTCCTAGTGGATGTTGTTACTGTTACAAGGGGTTGTACGTCCTTTAAATGCGAGCTTCGCTGCCAAGACTACTCTGGCCTGGACGGATCCTTTGTTCAGTGACCTATCGATAGAAGGTATGTACTTGTATTTTCCCTTGGCTCGGTCTCTTTCTTTCCATTACTGACTTAACATTATTGGATAATTCCGCATTCACATCTTGATAGCTTAATACTACTATTTTTTACGTAAAAGAAAAAAATAAATATTACAAGTTTATATTTTTAAAATCATTCATGACTACGTCACCAACTAGAACCTATTGTTTCGCTAGCCCTAGTTCGGAGAAGGTGATTCCGAGCTTCCTCTACCTTCCCCGGTTTTTACCACTTGCTTTCTCAGGTTTCAAATTATCTTTTCCGTTTAGTTTGTGTCGCCAAGATGTTATGACCCTGGGCAAAAGACCAGAGTGTTTGTGACTGCATTAGCATCAGTGCTGTCTCTTGCGCTCGGATCTGTGTGTGCTGTGTTTTGCGAAAAATGCTTTGTTTTTAGGTTATGTTACCGATTTAATAAAAACAAATCTCAATTTCTATATTGATTCAACAGATACTAAATAAAGGGACTCTAACATAAATTAAGCATGAAACTTTTGACTCTTTTTATTTTTTATCAGTTTGGTAGTGCAGGGTACCTGATGACTACTATTAGAAAGTACCATTAGATAGACGCATGAGAAAATATTACTATTGGATGCCTGTTACGAATGATATTTTATATGTATCCAATGGGTGGTTACCAATAAAAGATTAGCCATATCGGTATGACTACTACTACCCTGGTACACCTCTGGGTTCAAGAGCTACGGTAGAAAGTTTTATTCTCATTTTATGTTAGAGTCCCTTTATTTAATATTGGTTGAAAAATATATAAATTTTAGAGAAACAAATTATATACAATTCGTGTAATTCAAAGGAAACCGTTAAAATAACCAACAAGATCCAATGCATATAAATTAAATTACTATTTACATTTCTTATGTTTACACTATCAACAAAAGGTATCATGATCAACTTCGATTGTGGAAGTGACGAAATTAATTTCCTGACTTATCCCACTAACTTGGCCGTTGCATTGACTTGGAAAATTCGTGAAAATTTTTAATATATTTGGAAACTGTTATTCTTTCTATTATACAATTGACAAGATAATAAATGATAAAAATAAAAAAATTGGTCGATTTAATCAAACAAAAAAATCAAGTCTTTAGGGTTGAAATTCCCCCAAAGTTGTCATGGAAGTCCAGATCTATGACAACTCAAAAATAATTTATGTGCATGACGATTTTTGTGTGATATTCTCAACATATCACCGTAAGAATTTCCCCAAATATTCGATTTTTTCTTTTCTGTGATTATTTTGGAAATTTTCCGAATATTGAAACTTTTTATCATTGGAATTTATTAATTGATTATCCAAATAGATGGCCTTCGTTTTTTATTTAAATTTACCAATAAAATTAACTTGGGTCCACTTATTTGATTTTTAATAAATTTTATAAAACTTATTATTTTTTTGCTGATTTTAAAAAATAATTTTATAGTGTAGAAGAATTTTTCGGTGGGAATTCTCTGCTGAAATTTTATGTTTCTCTCTTTTTTTAAATAAATTATTTAATAAGAAATTTCAAGTATCGAAGCTCAATTTTAATGTTATGTTAGTAATAATTATTAATTTTCAAATAATAAAATTGTTACTAATAATAAAATTTTCATTAGAAAATAATGCCCAATATTGGAATAATAATTTAATAATAATAGAATTTTATCAGAAAATAGTGTGCGATGCAATGTAAATGCATAATATTTTAACCTTTCACCATTGATGCAAATATTTTTCGATCTTTCCATTTAATTCTTTTCTTTTACATATTGAATAAAATGACCATTCTGGTTTCATTTGTATTTTCCATTGCGTTGAAGATTCAAAAGGTTGTCCAAACAATGTATTATTCAAACAAAATTGTTCAATAAAACTTGGAGTATTTAATTATGCTTTTCATGTTCTAAGCGATTTCAACATGCTGCAATCATACAAATAATTTTTAATATATAACATAATAAAATAATGTACATATTTATAATAAAGGTAAATTAATTATTAGATTTATCTCACATACTCCTCAAAAAAAACATTTTTATCAATAGTTTTAAATTCTCTGAACCATTCGAGATTTCTTGTAACACTCCTTCCAGCATTCATTTTAATGACATAGCTTCTATGATGTCTCTTATTTATGATTGTCCCTTGACCTTCATATCTGTCGTCTTCTTTCTTATGTAGTTCTTTCCTACCAAAACTTTATACACAATCAGGAATTCGCGATTTGTTCGTGCTTCATTTTTGTAAATAATTTTGTTTTCATTATTTGTTATATCTTGATTTTTGATTTGTCTTCCTTCTTTTTGTATTTCTATATATTCATTTGGGTTCATATTGTCATTCCCGACTAGTGTCCATTCTCTAAATAATTTTTTATCATACACAATTTTAGTTTGGCTAAACCCTAATGTACTCTGCTTAATAGAATTGAATGAAAACTCTACTCCGGGAAATAAATCTGCCCAATTTTTATAAACATTGTCTTTCATAGATATCTGAATTGTATCTCTAATCATCAAAAATTGTCTTTCAATCATTCCATTTCCCGAGTGACGATATGAACTCGAATATTCTACTTTCATTTTATGTTTTCCTGTCAGTGATTTTATTAGATTGGATTCAAATGTTTTGCCTCTATCACACTGTATTAGTCTTCGTGCATCAAATAGCAAAATCCAATTATTTCTTACTATATCTGCAGGCGTATCTTCATCGTGTGTTGACACTGCAATTAACGAAATATATCTACTGAAAAAATCCATAATCGCTAATATTAATTTATTACCATTGATTGTAGTTTTAAATAGACCGCAAAAATCAATTAAAATCGTCTCAAATAACGCTGGAGTTTTAAGCTTCATTATCGTCTCTTTGGTGCGTGTTGTAATTGTTTTTCTCTTTTGACGGTTTTCACAACTTGTATTACTTTTTCAATATGTTCATTCTTATTTCACATATCAAAATAAGAAGATACATAATTACTTTATTTGCTCCTACATACATGATATCTGATGTGTATAATTTATAAATGCTTGGCTGTTTTCCTTTGGGATCCAGATTTTATTGATTTTTGTTTCAACTATTTCATTCACTGTTTTGAACTCTGTATTTTTTTATTTCTGATCCGATTTTTTTTCTTTAATCTCTACTGAATTTTCTTGCCATTTTGAGCCATTATTTTCCATCATCATTGCCAAAATTCTTGTTTTTAATCTCCCTTTCTTTGGATCTTCATGTATTGTCTGACATTGAAAACACGTATCACAATCTTTTCTAGACATTGCTATTAGTATTTTGTTTCTGGAATATAAGCATTTTTCTCAACATATAAATCATACAGACTTTCCTCATGTCCAGACAACAACTAACTGGTTGTCTGGTGGAAGAGATTACTGGGAAAGGGATCTGAGCCACTTAATAACCGTTTCACTTCTGCCCCTCCTCTAATTCACTGAAACAAGTCAAGATGGTGAAATCTCATTTCAATTGTCTTGAATTAGTTGTTATTATTAGCACGACTCGCTGTCAGATCAATAATTATTAATTTTATATTTCACCGTCAAGTAAATTTCCCTAACAGTATTATTTTACAATCATGAACATATATATATTTTAGTGGACGCTGATAAAAGTGTAAGAACTGCACCATACAACCTAAAAATATTTAAAATTATCGCAAGTCACAATTTATTATTAAAATTGGCAAATTTTTAAAGTAGTTCAATTTTTTCTATTTCATAGAAGGTTTCTTACTCAGAAATATCGAAGTCGTCATAATATTCGATTCCTTCGGTTGTCAGGCAATTTTGTGCATTATTAGAGACAGAATAAGAATTATAAATAAATACATTATTTATATTTTATATTGCATTTTAGAAGACATTATGATAATTTGGGGAAATAAATAAAATTATATATCATATTCATTATATGGTTACTTTTTTATAATTCTACATTAACAGTTGGGTTAAATAATGGTAAATGTTAAGTTCTGTGTTTAAAATATATTTTGGCGATATATTTTTTTATTTCAGTTTGCAGCTATTATTGTCTTACGCAGTTTGAAACTGAAATTATTATTGAATAAATTACACATGTTTATAATTTTTAATATTGAAATAAATTATAATTGGTATCAATTTACAATTACATAAATATGATAATTAACATAAAAAACGTAGTAGTAAATTATAAATTTTAAACTTATGAAACTTAAGAGTTGGTGAACGATAAACTTGATTTTAAAATTTCATAATATGTTATCCTTTGCACTGAAATCTCTTTCCCTTCAATCGTAGGTCACATTCTGCAATTATAATAACGTGAATGATACTTTTTTGTTTTGTTTCACGATAGTACGCGTTGCTACTCTGAAGCAAATTAAAACATAATCATTCATGCTATCATAATTACATAATATGTTCTTGTGATGTCCGTAAAACTAAATTTGTTTTGCGCTAACATATTAATTTTAAAAAAGCGGTTATTAACGGTTAACCATCATTTTGCAAACCGGTATATATAGTAATTTATAATAAATCATAACTTTATATGATTATCTTATTTAATAATTTGAAATCATTTTAACTTTAATAATATGTATCTTAATATTTAATGTAATATTGCTATTATTTTTCCTTGCAATAAAGTTATTTAATTTTGCAATAAATTAATTAAATTATTTCATAAACACCTATTCCCCGATTTACATGATAGATTGGTTTCTGAGAATTCCGTGTAAATCGAAACCGTGTAAATTGGGACAAAAACAAATAGTATATTTGTAAGGGATTGGTCTGAGCAAAGAAGTAAACGGACCTATAAATCAATGGAAACAAAACATCGAGTAAAAAACTGCTTAAATGAGACAAATGCTAAGTTTATAACAAAACAGAAAGAAACTAATATTAATTTAAACATAAAATAAAAAGGTATAATTCATTTTATAAAACATTGTAAAATGTTACTGAATTTTAATCATCAGAATCCTCAATGTTCTGCTTTCTCTTTAGAAATAGAATAATTTAACTTTCTTCGATTGAAATGGATATTTCTGAATCATTTATAGACTGTGTAAGAACTTCTTCCGGTGTGATCTTTGTCAAAAAATCTGTAATTAACAGTTGAGTGCTATTGTTGGGCTCAGAGCCAAAATTAAAACAAATTTACAAAACCAATTTAAACAAAAAGGTGAAATTTGTATAAGTTAAAACAAAATAATTATTGTCGTTTGGAAATTGTCAATATGGCTGCTGTAACATAAGCACGCACCGCAAGAAGAGACCAAAAATAAAATAAAACATATTAATTAAAACAAATTAAAAACATAACAAAATTAAATAAAAAGAAATAATTAATTAAAATTCGTAAAAAGCCTATAGCTGCATACAGAAACATACGAGAAAAGAAATAAACTGCCAAAACCTTGCAAAATAAGGTTTAGAAAAAACACAGGCAGAAGAGGCGACCAAAAAACAAAATATTGGGGTTAAAAAATTATATTGTAAGAAAATAATAATAAAAATAAAATCCAACAATAAAATATTAATATATCAAAAAATAAAGAAAAATATATAAAAAATTACAAAAATATTTCGAAATAAATAAAATAATTAAAAAGCTCGAAAAATCGCCCATTGGTCTCACACAGGCACAAAAACACTATATATACGGCAGTCATTTTCATAATTTCTAACCGAATTTTAGAAAACAGAATAACAGAATTACAGACTTACAGACTTACAGAATTTTTAGACATTCTTAGACAAACAGTGAATCACTTGTAGTCAAAATTTTTATTCCAATTTATGCCAATTTTTCAAACCTGGTTGCATGACTGTGGATTGTAAGTACTGTTATTTTTGTATAAATATATATTTCGGAGTTAAAGTTTTTGATTTTATTCTGGATGGTCGTGGAATCTTTTGGTGCCACTGACAAGTCCCCTTAAAATCTTATTTATAATAAGTATTGCAATAGCTATCGATCAGACAGATCCCGGTCCGGCTGGTGGATTAAGTTCCCTAGTTGTGATTGTGGGTCGCGCCTTATCGAAACCTCGGTAGTCCGCAGTAGGGTCTGGCAAAATTGCACAGGACCTCCACGCAGGGCATCGTTGAACGACTCGCAACGACTGATGAAAATCGGTCGAGGCGAGCAGAAATTAAAATCACGGGAAGTGCGACTTTAGTTAAGGGGGAATAAAGTTTTGTAGGGAAAGTTTAAAACATTGTCAGAAAATAAATCAGAAAATCAAGTAGGAAAGGATAAGATAGTGTAGACTCATAAAGTTGAAAGCATTTTTCCAATAGTTGAATGATATAATCTGGCAGAAAAGAGAAAGGTTTATTAAAGTGACCGCAGAGGGTTTTAACTACTTAAAATCATGGGAAATGTACCGGGAGTTAAGGAATTGTTAATCAAATTTCTAACATAGTGAAAGATAAAGGTAAACTAGGACAAATGTAGTCGATACCGTGATTAAACAAGTGAAATAGGCAATTTACCAAAAAATAAGGGAGGAACGCTGCCAAAATTTTTGAAGGATACATTTATAAATAACGGGTAAAGATGATAAAAAAGTATGAGAATTGTAGGAATAGACGAGTAAGGACCAGGATATAGAAAGAGAAAGACGTAAGACCTTCTATCGGCAGTCCAGAACCCGAAAGTGAAAATATCATGATGAGTAGTTCTAGAAATGGAGCTCACCTGCTCATGAATTTTCAACCCTTATGTACATTACCAACATGGCAATCACCATGAGTACATAGGAGGGATAGAATAATAATCTTGATGGCGTTTAGGGGGTAGATACACAAAAACCCTAGAAAAAATAAATTAAAAAAACCAACCCCATTCGCCAACACTATCTTTGGTCAAATTTTTACTTAAATGGGGGAATTCCCTGTTTATGCTTATATTTTTATTTTTAAATAAATATGTATATACATATGCATATTATTATTATAAATATGTATTAATAAGAGTCAAATCAAAAAAATTATAATTTTCGAAATCGTGTAAAAGCGAAAACGTGCAAAACAAGTACCGTGTAAATCGGGGGATAAGTGTATTATCAAGATTATAAAATATTTCAATGAATTCCATTAAAATAGTAAATTATTTCATCAAATCAGAATAAAGAACAAAATACCACACTGAATTACATCAATTTAATAAATTATCACAATAAATCTTAACAAAATTATAAAATATTACAGTGAATTGCTTAAAATTAATAAATCATTTCATCAAAGTGAATCAAATTTATAAAATATTACAGTCAATTGTATTAAAACGATCATTTATTTTATCATATTACATCTAAGTTATAATATATTTCATTGAATTGCTTCAAATTTATAAATTATTTCATCGAAGTGCAACAAATAAATAACTTATTTTATCCAATTCTAACAAAAATAAGAAAATATTGCACTGATTTGCAACAAAATATTTAAATATTACAACAGTTAATAAAATATTTCATCAAATTCTAACAAAATATGAAAATATTGCAGTGAATTGCAAAAAATTACAAAATTATTACAACAAATTACTAAATTATTTCATTAAATTGTAATGATGCTATGAAATATTGCAACCAAGTTATAATATATTTCTTCCAATTTAATCACAATAATAAATTATTTCATCAAGTTGTAACAAATTAGAAAATATTACAGTTAATTGCATCAAAGTACTTCAATATTACAACAATTAATAAAATATTTCATTAAATTGCAACTAAGTAAGAAAACATTTCACTCAATTGTATCGAAAACATAAATTATTTAATCAAATTGTAATCAAGTTATAACATCTTCGAATTGTAACAAATTATTTCATCAAATTGAATCAAAGTTATTAAACATTATAGTGAATTGTAACAATTTAACTAAACATTGCAACAAATTATCAAATTATTTTAACAAAGTGATAAATTATTTTATTGTGATACACATTTTACCAGGTGAAAATGCAAAACATTCAATATAACAGTACATTTTAAAATTTCAAATCAAACTATCTTGTAGAGAATTAAATTATACCAACAAATTATTACAATAAAAACTCCATAAAACTATGTAAAAAGTGTGTAGAACACACACCACAACACTTCAAAAATGTGAACAAACCATGCTGTAGAGAATTAGATTTTACATATTCTTTATTACCACATAAATTTGATAAAATTATAGAAACTGTGTGAAAAGTATCAATTATACAGCAAAACATTTGTGCAACACACGAACCACAACATTTCATATTTCAAATCAAGCCATATTATAGAAAATTAAATTATGCATATACTTTATTACAATAAAGATTCCATAACAGTATGCAATCTATGTAAAAGTACCAATAATACAACAAAACACGCGCGTGGCACACACAACACTACATTTTATTTTTATGATCAAGTCATTTTATAGGGAATTAAATTGTCTTATATATGGTTACATTATTTGGGAGCCACAACTGTTGAGCCGGCGCTGTTCGGGCCTTATGAATGTCATTATACATCTCATAAATCAAGCAAGACACTATCCGCAGCATTCAACTCTATTGCTCAATCCACAACAGCCTCATATTCCACCACAATTACTCTTTATCCTCAAGAGTTTCGATTGAATGAGAAATTTTAATCATTGAATCAACTCGAATTTACTTGGATTTATTACAAATATATATTCAACAGTTTGTAATAATAGCGCATGTTAGGAGTGTTGCTTTTTATTTATTAAAAACACACAATTAAGACCCTAAAGATTCTAAATTACGATTATCGTTATTATTATTAAGTTATGACAAGTAATACTTATTTTTGGGATTTTATTTGAGTATTTAATTGAGACAAAAATAAAAAGTTTTATAGATTCGCAATCTGACTCCAATTATACTCTTGAGTATCGAATAAACTAACAAGCAACACTATAAATTTATTGATACCAATTTTTAAACAATAATATAACAATGCATTCAAATTCGACAATATCACTCCAACACTGAACATCCTAACAGGGACACAGAAGCTGGAATCATATATTGATACGAGTCTTATCTTTTAAATATTTTCATTTCTTCATTTTGATTATTTTTAATAATAATGTTTATATTTTTACACTTACCAATTTAACTCTCAATTCCTCCATGTCTGTCTATGGCTTTGGCAATCAGGAATGAATGTGGAATGCTCACGAAAACAAATTTGATTTGTGTTTTACCATTTAAATCAAAAAGCGTAGGTACCTTTTTAAATTTATTAAATTTTGACCTTTAATCTCTTGTAAGTTCAGTGATTATGATTTTTATTTATATTTTCTTTGTTTTTCCTTTATTATTTTAGATCAATTTCCCACTTACGTTTCTACAAAACGATAACTAGGAAATAATTAATTTTTATTTTTTTGAAATCACAATAATATACTTGCCACTTAATCACCGGGGAAATATGATTCAATGAATGAGAAGGTATGAACTCCTAAACTTATGTATATTTAATTACAGCATCTCTTCGAGGAAAATGAGTAAATAATATATGAGTAAAAAATATATGCAATTTACAAAATTATAGTAGTTATCTTTTTTGTTTGCCCAAAAATATTTTAATTTGAGTAATATTTTTTTATTAGTCATTAGGAAAAATTTCTTTCATAACCCTAGGACTTTCTAACACCAAATCTGAGAGACCCTTGAACTATAGTGAGACGAATCGTAACCCGAAACATTCACTTTTACATCACACATTTATTGTGCAAAAAAGGCTATACAACTCATTTCCCCAATTTAAGTTATAAATATGTTACTTACAAGTATCAGTAGATAATTTACATCACAAGCAAATTTTTTTTATATTTTTGACAATCTTTTAATGAAACTTTGAGAAAGCCCGATCATGAACAAATGTTTAAATTAAAATTTTTTTTGCGAATTAAATATCACTCTACACTTTTTGCTAATCACATGTCTTACCACTCGTAAATATTATAAATTTCGTAATATTAAAACAAATGACAAAATAGATTTTATTCAATATAATAAATATTCAGCAGATATATTGATAGGTATTTGAAATTTTCACACAATACTAATTATAAAAATAAGAAAAATAAAGGTTAGCATTCTAAGCTTTGTTATTTCTAAATGTTTATTACAATGCATAGATTCAATCAGTGGGCATATAAAAATTATATACAGTAATATTTAGCATAGATGATGACAGATAAATATTAGAAAATCACTAAAACTTCAAGAATAAACATAAAGTAGAATAAAGTAACAGAACATTAAAACAAATTTCAATCACAGATTATTTTAATTATTTTTTAGAATTTAATTAAATTTCAATCACAGCTTATTTAAATTATTTTCTTAATTTTCTTAAAATCAAATGTCAGGATATGAAAATGAGCTAAGAATTCAGATAAAATAAATTATCTAGAGCCGGGATAAGCTGAATACGGTGGAGGAGACCTCGATGATTGAAACGCTTCAACAGCCATTATCTAAATACAAAATATAAAGAAATGCAAATAAATATTAAATAATTATGTGCAGTATACAATACAGAAAACATTTATAACATATCATACAAAGCATTTTCGAGAGTGCAACATATTCATGCAATAATATATCAATGGGTATAGTTTACATATTAAAGAATAATAATTTTAAATTTGTGGAATTTAATGAATTGTTATATCTATGGAATTTAAATAATTTAATGAATTGGATAATAGTAAAAACTAGATATATCGTAAATTATTTAAAGAAATACAAGTTTTATTAAATTTTTAAAAATATATTGTTATTAATTTAATATAAATTAAATAACAAAATTATTTTTTCGATTTTGTAATATTTTCAACAAATATATTAAAAATGTATATATAAAAATATTTTATAATAATCTTATTTTCAAGATTTTTAAATATATATGATTTTATAATGTTAATTTAAACTTACTACCTGTAAAATATCGAAATTAATTATTTAATACACCCCGAAACAAATAAAAACCAAAAAAATTAAAACACTCATGCTCAGATCATTATATACATAAATTTTCTGATCCAATGACCTTATCAACAATACATCGCATATGATACGTTACAATAATTAAAAAAATTTATAAAATTATTATAAAATATTTTTTTAAAAACGTTTTTAATATATTTGTTGAAAATAGTAGAAATTTGAAAAATGACTTATTATTTCAACTATATTAAATTAATTGATATTGTCGGTAAAATGTGAAATTAACAATCAATGATCTGTTTCCAAAGCGGTTCATAAGTTGACAACAATGAATATAAATTTTTATTGATTATCACAAATGATTAGTAATTTACAAAGATACATAATGATTCAATATTGCAACAGTAACTATCGAGTGCTTTCGAGAAGAATAGTGCTATTATTAGAACTTGGAATTTATGATTACCTGGTTTCGACAATCGTTAAAACAGATCTAATTGCTTTTTTTCTTAACTCGAAAATATTCAAGACTCGCGACAAATAATTTGTTGAAATTGCTTTTTCAATCAGACATTTTCTTCTCCAATAACTTCGTAATTCAATTTGTCTTAACCTCTTCGTTTACATTGTTTTTTCGTATCCATCTCCTGTTCTCTAATCCAATCAGTATACCACTTTTAGACGTTGCCATCTAATAGCACTTACGGATAATTTTGCTTTAAATTTTTATATTTATTGTTTTCTCTTTCTTACCTCACGATGAAAGGAGAACTGTCGAAATACATCGTAAACGTGTATTTGAATGGTGCTGTCTTGTAAATATTTAAAATAGTAAAAATATCTAAAATAATTTTTTGAAATTTCAGAATTCAAAGTTTTATAGACAAAAAATTTAAAACATCTATATAAAATAAAAAAAATATTATGAGAATTTAAAAATTTTTAAATTAAGTCATAAGTGTCACACCAATCTAAAACTAAACTATAGGTGCACACTAACCTTCAATAAAAACAATATTGAACTATAGCAACGCCAATATTCCAGAAAATATGTTTGAAAATAACACATTTTCATATATAAAAATAAATTACACATAAATCTGAGTACTAGTTTTTTACTATGATTTTTTTTGTTTTAATTTATGTTGATAAGCATTACATCATGATATTTAGTAATATCACGGGAGCTGTGACATTGGAGTCGACCCCCTTCATCGGACAATGATAAAGAAGCGTTAATATTAGATAATGGCAAATTATTGCAATTCTCTATTTTTATTAAATGAGATACATCTTCGGACACAGGTCGTCGACGAACGAAGTTATTTTGTATAATATAGTTATTTTGCAATCTGTGATTACGAATGTGGCGTTGCAATAGTTCAATACTCTGGCTATGAGCAGAGTTGCGTTTCTCCTCAAGATTTTCTAAGGTACTTTTGAAAGCCCGTATAACTCGCAACTAGAGATAGGAAATATAAAATTAATTTCATTTTAATACAAACAAGCAAATTTTTGCCTTCAAAATTTTACACATGGCTAACAGATTATTTACTGTAAAGTCTTAATTGAAAAACTAGTGAAAAGTCAGATCATATTTTCAGTAAAAACATTATCTTTGGAGAATGAGTAAAAACTAATATCAATTTTAATTATTGAAGTTTACAGAATAGAATTAATTTTTCTGTAAAAATTTATATTAAATAATAAAAATATTTTATATTTAATTTTCAATAAAAAATGAATGTTATAATTTATATTTCTACTAAAAATTCTTGGAAATTTAAACAGATCATAAAATAAACAGCAATAATTACTAGAGAAATCAAAATTCGGAACATTGTTTGTTTTAAACGAGTAATAATCAAATAAAAACGCCCATGATAAGCACACGTTTGTCACGTGCTTTTAAAAAGGCTGTTAACCCTTCGTAAACTAATAGAAAAATTCTTTTAAAAAAATTATCAAAAAAATGAAATCAAAATTTTTTAAAAATGATAAAATTTGGAAATATCTTTTGAGTAATGAAGTTGGTAATATAACAAAATATGTTTCATGTAAAAATGATTTAGTAGTTTAACTAAAGATTTTCATTATCATAAAAAAATTTTTCATAACCTTCTAAAAGTCGAAAGATAACTGATTATTTTTAAAAAATTTAGTTCCTAAAAATTTGGTACTTGCTAAAATGACATCTACAGAAGTAAAATGGAAAATCATTGCATTGAAAAACACTTGAATCTAACTTTTTAAAATTTGTTATTAGAAAACCAGAATTTTTCAAGATTTGTTCTCGATAGCTTTGATAAAAAATGAGATTGTAATTTTAATTCACAATAATAAAAAAGGATATGATCTCAAAAACATTTATGATCAATTATCAACGATTCCTATGACTGCAGTAGAGTCCGAAAGAGTTTTTCATTAGTAATAAACTTTTGCAATAAACTGATATTTGATATAAATGGTGACTACTTGTTGCATTATATATTTTATGTTTTTCCTTTAAAAATCATTGAAAAATACTGATGTTTAATAGAATAAAATATCACGAAATCCCGGGTTTGAAAACACTGTCCAGAATTGCATGCTCTACTTTCGATGAATAGAATATGATAAAAATTCTTCACAAATATTCTGTTTGATATTATGACAAACGTAAAAAGAACAATATTAATCGTTTTGGTGATATTTACAACAAAGACATTTACAAGATTCTAATTACTAGAAAAAGCTGTTTTTTGGTATCAATCACTAAAATGTATTTTCTATTAATAAGTGATAACAATATTTTTATTTTTAACATAAACATTTCAGGAATGAAAGGATTAATATAATTTATCTGAAAATTTAAATTCAGAATATAATTCAATTAACTTTTTAAAAATTATAAAAATTAAACATTATTTTTTTAAATTCACAGATTAATGGTGTCAGATAAATCACAGATTGACTGTTGTTTAAATTATTATTTGATAATTATTATTGTATTGTTATTTTAGAAAAAATCTGTCAAGAATTTATTAGTACCTTTATTATTTTAATTACAATATCTATGGAGTTGAAGAATATAAAATGACATTGTCTAGGTCAGGAGTAGGCAACCTGCAATTTTTTTATTATCATAAACAAGAACATTTTTAAATATTTATTTGCAATTGAGGGTATTGTACAACTTAGTTTTTGAGTTGGTATTTAACACCAATATTTGTTATATTTAAATAAAATTTAATGTAAAATTTAATTCACTTATTTACATCTTATCTTTGGGACTCACCTCTCTTTTTTGATTATGATATTTACAAATGAAATGGCTTTTTACATAAAAAACGTTACTGATACCTGGACTAGGTCTTGGACTCTAAGAGATGATCTGATGCTGAAATTAAGTTTAGGAATCGAAGGAAGATATACAAAATCGAATACAGTTGATTAGCATACCATATAAATTAATAGATGAAAAGAAATGAAAATAAGACAATTTTTACCATAAATAGGAAATTTGGGAATGTATTCAGAAATTCATAAATCTGAAAGTCAGTGGTTTGAATATAAAAGGTGAACACTAAAATTTTGAAAAAATCTCTACATAAATAATAGGGGATGTGAAAGGAGTATTTCAGAAAAAATAGAATAAGTAAATCATCAAAAAAGGCAACAGTAAAAATATGCAACACTCGAAATTCAAAGTTTAAACCATGAAATAAAAAGTTTAAAAATACATCAACGATAACCGAAGAAAGCAAAGACTTAGTCAGATAAGAATAAATTAAAAAATAATTAGAAAAAAATAGAAACCGATATATTTCGTGATTGTCAATTGTAAATCAGAAATATGCCATATAAATAACAGCTCGACTGTTGTTTAAATATTATGGTAAATAAATATTTTTCACATTCATGTTTTTAACAAAATTATAAACCTAGAATTTTAAGAAAATATGTTGCAAAAAATTCAATTTTTATGAAAAGTTTTCATTTTTAACTGACAGTAATTTTTTGATAGGGCCTATACTAATTGAATTAAACCATACAAATATTTAATTGTACAAATATATATTGTAATAATCAACGTTAGAAAAATATCAAATATTTTTAATCATAAAATTAATTCAATTTTTTAAATTATCCCATACATTTTATATTTCAAGAAGAATTTTAACATAATTTAAATAAATAAAAAAATCGTTTAAAAGGTTACAAATTAATAATTTGATGAAATTTAATTTTTTAACAAGCTAATAAAGTTCAAATAAAAAATATTTCTTAAAAAAGTTGCAAATAAATTCAAGGAATACAACAAAATCATGCTTTAACCACTTAACAGACAAATCGCTTTTCATAAACAAACTTTAATAAAATTATTTACAATATTTTTTTAATTTAATGGAAAAATAATGTTTACTCAAAAATGGGGTAAATCCAAAAATAATATTATAAAAGTTTGCCATTGTCTGGAAAAGACAATGATATCCGAAAAAAGTGTATATTATTCTACTGACTATAATTAAGTAGAATATATTACGAAATAGAATTTTCTTAAATTCAGAATAAAGTTTCTTGGTCTTGGATTAAAAATGATTTATTTTACTTCGACCATTTATGACGACTTACGACGTTAGTATCATTAAATTATCACATATTATATATTTAAAAATGATGAAATTATTATTTTATTTTTTAAAAAATGTTAAATGAGTAAATTGGATTATTCAAAATTCATTTGAAATTTAAACAAATAAAATATTTGAACAATCTAACTAAATAATAAATAAATAAATAAATGATGCATCACTAACTACTGGCAAACACAACTCATCAAATAGCATAAAAACATATCAGATATAACGGTTTGGATATAAGTACAATTTCAAATACATACGGAAATATAATTCAACAAGCAAAAAATGATCCCCCATTTAAAAACATACTCTGTGAATTAGAATTTGACTGGACTGGATGGAAGAATTAGGAAGCATTGGACGATGACGATAAACCGTGAAATTTCAGTTAGTTTTTCTCATCGCCAGAAAGTGAAATTAATTAAATATAAATAAATGTCAGAAACATTCATCATTTTTGTTTTAATTATCAATATAATAGAGAAATTTCATAAAATATCCAATGTCAAAGAAGAATAAAAAACTGCTAAAACATAAATGTTACAGACAGGAAACTAATACTAATTTTCTACGATATAATAATAATACAGTTAAAAACAAATGAAACGAGCCATATAAAGTTATAATTATTAAATTGAATGTAAATAAATTGCAAACAGGACAGATTTAATCTGTTTATAATGTTGTTTTTTTTATAGCGACCATAATGCGAATATCTGCAAGCTTAAATAATTATGTTAAAATTTTTGTTTAAATCATTCGTTTTCCTCTTCTTCTGACTCTTCGTCTATTCCTTCAGAACGATGTAAATCAGATTTGTAACCCGGAGTATTATTTTGGGGAGTAGAAGAAGCACGTGAAAAAGGGTGACCAGAAGACGGTAAACTCATAGTCGAAATTAACTTGTTTCGTTCAGTATGTTTATCTAAATCTGAATCGTATTCAGATGAGACAGAATTAGCGGATTTTAACCGTCCAACCGGACAAGATATTTGCCGGCCACCCAACATGGGAACAATGCCAGCTACTTGACTAAGAGTATACCTTCGAACTCCTCCATAAACACCGTCAGTTCTATTATCCAAAATTGAATTACGCTTGCTTTGCTAAATAATTTTTAGAATAATAATAATTAAATTGTTAATATTTTTCAAACGTATTTTCAAATAAAAATCAACAGTTAAACCGAAATTCCCACCTGAGTTTGGAGCCTAGATAAACCTCTAATCCAAAGTTTTTGTCCAGGACTTTTCAATTCATCTTCAGATTCACCATATGGCGTAGAAGTTCCCAATTCGTCAAATTCTTCATCTGACTCGGATTCGTCTTTTTCTGGTTGTGGAATTTCTTTCTTTTTTCGTTTTGGAACAATACTTGTCGGAACACTGTTCACAAGCTTAAAAAAGAAAAAATGTTATTTTGAGAGTTTGCCATAATAATCTCTCTTTAAGTTGAATATTTTTGATTTCTTTCAATAATATATGCTTAAATATTTTTGTTTAAAAAACGAAAAAAACCTTGAAGTTTCACTGCATTAAATTATGTCTAAAATATTCTTTTTTTCGTTGCCAAAGTATTGAATGAAATTGGTGTATTTTCTGGCCGCTGATTTTGAAAATGAATTTTCAGATAATATAATTACTTTCACATATCTATGGACTTTATTGTGTAATAGCTAAAATATCTAAGGTTTAAGATTTACATACTTTAGTGAAGTTTTCGAATTAGATTTGATATACTTTACGATGGAAAAGACCTATTTTCACATGTATAAATCGATTCAAAATGTTTAAGGAACTTTTGAGATATGGTCACTCAAAGAGATGCAATATTGATAAATTCGACAATATTAGTCAATTTATGTAAATAATTTTTAATTTTAAGACTAGGGGAAGCTTCTTCGATATTGAATGGAATGGGTTAGCTAACAGGCAAAAGTCACCTTCTAATTATGAAAAGTCATTAAATCTTCTTGAAAATTCAAGATATAAAGTCTTTAATTGGAAACTTTGTGTTAACATTTTAACTGGAACTTCAACCTATTGCAGGGTTTTAAAATGAAAAAGTTATTTTCTTATTCAAGTAAACAAAAAGTAATAATTCAGTCATGAATAATTTTACTACAGAATGCATTTCATGTGGAAATTTTTCTTTTCATTGAAACAACAAGATGAGTTCACATAGATAAGATACAACATCAACACCAAAACCGAAGTCTTCTATTCAATTGGTAATCCACTTTTTGTATTTTCTAGCAAAAACAAAACCCTATTCTTAGCTCCAATATTCATTTCAAAACCTTAATTATTATAATATGATATTAGTATGAAGCATAACATTCTTATAATCCAACTCAAGAATTTTCAGAAAATTTTTAAACCCTCAATGATTCAATCCTCTGGACCTCAACCTCACTATTTCTTCGGTAGGCTTAATATCAAGATCCAGTAGTAGAATATTTATACAAAGATATTGCTGGAGAGCAATATAGTGAAAACAATTGATGGTTTAACGAGGATTAATTTCATACATTTTACCATGAAATATTTTTAATAACCCTTTTTTTACCTACAAGAACGTAATACACTCTCTTACGGTTGTTTACAAAAATAAATAAAGTCTACCACTGCTATCATATTACAATTAAATCTTAAC
Source organism: Schmidtea mediterranea (assembly GCA_022537955.1). Taxonomy (NCBI): domain Eukaryota; kingdom Metazoa; phylum Platyhelminthes; order Tricladida; family Dugesiidae; genus Schmidtea; species Schmidtea mediterranea. The sequence continues at coordinate 211,478,869 of CM039679.1, read as the reverse complement.
TTTTTATTAAGCATGACATAAAGAATTTTTTATTATTTGACTATGAATCAGTAATGATATCGATACTTTATTAAAACATTGATATCATTACAGATTCATAGTAAAATAATAAAAAAATTCGTAATGGCATTTCAAAATGAAAAGCATTCAGAGGTGAAAACCAAAAAAAGTTCTTTTTATTAACAGTTTATTTGATATAATTAATTATTATTTAACAAAAATATTTCTATAAAAGTTTTGATTTGTTTACAGATTTTGTTCAAAAAAATTTATCAATTTCAACATTGCATTTAAGAGAATTGCGCTGTAAAATTCAATGAAAAAATTAAAAAAAATTGAGCGCTTTTATTATTTTAAATGAATATTTCAAGTAAGTTGAATGCTAATTTATTATTTCTATCAAAATATAGTATTTTTTTCGAATTAACAATGAACCGATTTAAAAATTGTGTGATAAATCATAAATTGACAGATGGAAATTTGTTCCAATTTAGTGTTTTATTGCTAATTTGCTTCTGCTTCTGGAAGCTATAACAAATGTCGGGAAAATATTTAGACGTTCTGTGAAATGAATAATTAATTTAGGTAAGAAGATATTTTCTTTAGTTATATATATATATATATATATATAATATATATATATATGATGATGATGATGATGATGATGATGATGATATTAAAATAATAATAATAATAATAATAATAATAATAATAATAATAATAATAATAATAATAATAATAATAATAATAATAATAATAATAATAATAATAATAATAATAATAATAATAATAATAATAATAATAATAATAATAATAATAATAATAATAATAATAATAATAATAAAAAAAAAAAAAAAAAAAAAAAAAAAAAAAAAAAAAAAAAAATAATAATAATAATAATAATAATAATAATAATAATAATAATAATAATAATAATAATAATAATAATAATAATAATAATAATAATAATAATAATAATAATAATAATAATAATAATAATAATAATAATAATAATAATAACAAAATTCATTTGTGATCTTAGTGGGATTTGTCGAAGCTCAAAACTTGTGCTTCAATTTTCTTTGTAAGTAAAATTTATTGTTTCATGTTTAACGTTATCAATGTTTTATTGAAATCATACATTTTGCTTGTTGGTACCTAATATTTATAAAATCTAAATATTACTAAATCTAAAAAGTAATAATTGTTAAATAATAGTTTATTTCTTAACAAATACCCTATAGCCAATAAACTAATAAACTGTCAGTATAATATAATATTTTTCTCATTACTAATTTATAATGTTAATCTAATTATATAGAAAGCAGTCAATTTAAAAGTGCACATAAATTTCACTCAAACACAAGAAATGATAAATCAACCCTAGTATTACATGAATATAAAATAAAAGAAGAAAATTGATGCTGACATGTACAAAATTAGGACGCATTTTGTCAGTTCAATTTCATTTATGTAATTCTGCAAATAATATGTTTACCTGTGCCCAAAGCAAACTTCCAAATCCAAAAAACATACACCACATCCAGTGTTCAATATCTAAAGGTGCCGTACTAAGTGCATAGCCGCCGAATTGAATTATAACAATCTGGAAATAAAATTCAAAATATTTTTGTTTATTATAATTATTATATCGCATTTAAATTCATAAAATCTAAAGGTTTGATTTGATTAGTAAAATTTCAATTAGTAATTATTAATTAATATAATTATTATAAAATATTATAATTAATATAAGCAATTAATCCGCATTAGTATAATTGAAAACTGGAACGACTCTAAAAATATCATTTTAAACGCCGTAAGCAAACGTATGATTACCAAGTATCCATAAATAGGATCTAAAAAGAAAGAAAAAAACTACTTTTAAAAATTATCACTAGAAAAAACTTCGGTAATTTTTCGATTCTTTTTTATTTTTAATTTTGGTTGGATGTCCTATTTTTATATAATTGTTGAGGAAACCTAAATAATGAAACAAAATAATTATTGGGGTACGAGAGGTAATTAGGGAAAAGTGTATAAGATGATTGGTATATTGTTCTAGAAATTTGAGAACCGAGGGTGAGAGAACTAAATAAAAAATGAGACGAAAATAACAAAATCAAACAATAAATACGTCAAGATAATTATAACTAACAAGTGCAAGTTGGATTGAGAAAACAAACAACATAATGAAACTGGAATTACTTTATCTCGACAGCTTGGTCAAGATAACGAATAAACCCCCGAGAAGTCGGTAAAATCTAAAAACCCAAACAATATTGCACATCTTGAATAGATAACGAAGAACCTAAGATAATGGACATAAGTATGAATGGCTGAGATTGCAAAAAGAAAATGAAAACGATATTGGAATTATCTTTAAGTCCCAGAAAATAACAGCATATAAAAAAGAGGCACAAATGGAGATCAGAAGAAAACCTAGAAGGGAAACAGAAGAAAAGTATAGAATTACTTGGAGAAAACTATAGATGTGGAGAAAAACTATCATAGGGATTAAAGAAAGTAAACAGAAATATAGGTAAACAGTAGATTGATACAAGTATATCGAGAAAATTCGACTGTAAAGCAGTTGGCGATTATTAATTTGGAGTAGTATTACTCACTGTGTTGTAATAAGTCCTGAGTTATCAGTCTTGAGTGGTGAATCTTTTGTGCAAATTATATTAGCAAAAATCAAATCGATTATAACTGTTATAAACAATAAAATATTGATAATCTTTAAAACTTGACGTTGTTATTAATAATTCATGAACACTTAGAGTTAGATCAATAATTGATAACACTTGATACCATCGACAACTCCAACATAAGGTTATATATTTAAATATTATACAGAAAGTGTGACATCTTTGATTAATTTTATACAAAAATTATAAAAAAGTGTTGTGATATCTTCGAGGCTTAGTAAAATTAGATAAAAAGGTTTTCAGTCTATCATTTGATAACACATTAAAGATTAAAGAAACAGCTATGAAAATCAAACACGGTAGTTTTCACTAACCTATATAGTTTGTATTAGATAAAATCTAAATATAATTTCGCCTTATAATTTATTAATAATTCATTATAGGACTGCCACCTTTTCATAATAAACAGTTCGAAGGTGGGGAGCTAAAACACACGCATTCTTACAAATTAAGTTTTCTATTGCACTTGTACACGTTGGACATGTTGCTGAACCTCATAAAACCAAACATCAAATAGGTACATTCTTGTACGCAATGAACTAGTAGACTCAGATTAATGCACTTTATTTGAAGTTTTAATGACTGAGCAAAAAAACTCTAATGTCTCTAAAAACCAAGACATTAAGAGTTAAAAGCTAGAATATTCAGAAAAAACCCAGATATATATTTTAATGCTCTTCAGTCAATCGGCTTCTTTTAATAAGTTTATTAATTTTCATCTGCGAAAAAGTGCTCAGTTTTGTATGTATTGGTAAAGTAGATGATTGTACTTATTGCCAAAATTCTTCATTTATTATTAGTTAAATACAAATAAAAATAAAACGAAAATTGGATATTCTAGATAAATATATAATTATTTTGGTTTCCTTTTATCATTTTTTAAAATAATTTTAAAATATTTTTTAAAGTATTTTTTATTTAATTTTTATTAATTTTCCCATTTTATAGTTAAGAAAATGTTTTTTTAAAAAATCATGACATACTTTTTTAGTCTATTATCTTTTATTAATTGTTTATATTCTATGAAATTTTTTAAATATATGGTTGATTTATTTTAATGTTCTGTTTATAGCAAACAAGATCACAAAGTCGGTAGATTTATTTTTGTTTGGTTAGGCTGAAAAAAACCACTAACGGTATTATATTATTAAGAATATGCTTTATTTAAATATTTAATGAATAAAAAATTTTATAAAACATACAAATATATATTGTCTATTTAAATCTCTAAGTTGAAAGTAAACAATTTGGTGTTGACACTGCTTAGTGTGTACGTTTGTTATTATACATGACAATGATGACTCACATAAGGTAACTTTCATGATATTATAGTGTGCTTCTATGAAGGTCATTAAGAAACAATAATCGGTTTGCCAAAACCAATGATATTGATATTTAACGATAATAATTAAGTATAAAATAAAATACAAAACAAACATTTATCAACTTAATTCAGAAACGTCATAATAATTACCTTACTAACAATGGATGCTAGAATAATACAATAAAATATGCATAAAAAATTAAAATGTAAAATCATTTTGAAAGTAAATTTCTTAAACAGTTTTTAATTTCAACCAACTTTTACTAGAAAATATTAAAGTTTATAAAACATTATTTTTGATTGAAATGTTTCCCAGTCAGGATGTCTGGGATTATCAAAATATTTGATACTTTATTTACCCCATATATCTATATATTAATAGTTATAAATGAATACTAGATGATATTGAAGAGATTACATCTAATACTGGACCCAAATAAAAAAAATTATGTGAATAACAGGCACAAGTATCGTATTAAAAAATTTTATAGCTATTTACCATTATTTATTTGATGTGCTATGAAAACAAGCTTAAGAACTCTTGGATATTAAAATTAGAAGATACGGCGGTAGATGCTCCAAATAAGCTGAAAATGGATACAAACAATTGGATACAAAAAGGGATACAAAAGCATTGGAATCATCTCTATATATATTTACGCTCATCACTGGCTACCTGACTGACTGACTCTAGAACGCAATAGATTTTTGGGTTTATCTTCCAGACCATTTGAGATAGCCCCTTGAAATTTTGCATATATGTTTAGTATTAAATCGGAAGCATGTGAGCATATTTTGGTTTATTATCTCCCATTTTTTGAGGAAGGTGTGTTTTTTATGAATATTTCGCTCTTTAAGAAAGTTGTAGACGTATTTTAGACTTCAGCGACTAATTTAATTTAGCTGATATATAAAGCATAAATGATATAAAGCATCATCCTTATTATTATGTACTCTTCCCATATATACCTTTAAAACGCTAATATTAAAAGGTTTTGAAAAATCGAATCGTTTCTATGCCAGCAAATCCATACAAATCGCAAAGAAACGTTTCGATAATAAAATAATATATTTCTCTTTTGGCCTGTTTCAATAAAATAACAAAAAGGTCTGCAAAACTAATTGCTGTATGTAGCATTGTCACGATCAAGAGTTGCAAGACAAGTGAAGGTGTATATTGAATCAAATCCACAGCAAGGAAGATTATTGAATAACCAGAGACAATTCACACGAAATGTAGTTTTTCAAGATGTTCTTCGTTAAAAACGATTTATTTTTTCTTATATTTATTTGAGACCTTTTTTTAATATCTACTTTAATTTTTAAATTACAATTAAAACATTTAAATTCATTTCAGACATTAAGGTTATATCATAAAATGCATTTTTAAATTTAAGTATTTAAATTTATAACTTTGTAATAAAATTTACAAATCATTAAAATTAAAATTCCATATTAACTACTAACCTTAATATAAATTTAAATCATTTTTTAAGAATGAGCAATGAGTTTATAAAAAATACGAAATTACTTGTTGAATTTTTAGAGTAGCATCAAATCGAAATTAAACATAGAAATCTTACAAATTCATAACAAGCTGTATCAAACTTTGGTGGTAAGATATCTTATAATTTTCCATTAAAATTCGACGAATCAAGATTTATTAAATACAATTCTAGATTTCAAAAATGTTACTTTGAATAAAATCAACAATTCAAACAACATTATTTTTTCATAATTAAAGTACTATAATTATTTTAAAAGCACATAAACGCGGACATTAAAGTTTTAAAGTAATTTGTTTAATTAAACTAAATCAAAATGATTGGGACTTTAAAAATTCAGAAGTAATTTTTTAAAATTAATATGTAACCACTAACCTGACCAACAAATGTTGTAATCCATATAATAATGAAAATTATATTGCGATTTATACCAATGAAAACATTTCGTTGTCCGTGAATTTTGCGCGAATTTATTTCATTGAAAAGTGTCATTATAACAAACGTATTGAAAACAGCAGTAAAATGTTCAGATGGCTTGGTATTTCCTCTTGCTGTCATCCCTCTTGCATTGTCTACATCCAAAAGTATTTCTCCTGTAAAAAAAAATAATATAATTAAAATTATTAATGACTAAAAAAAAAATTTATTTGAAACAGACATGTTTAACCAAAATGAAATTCGTTCAACTCGGAAACTGGTAACAAGCTATCAGACTACCAAACAACTTGAAAAATTTAATTTTATTTATCACTATGTCTGATTCTAATCAAAGAATATACGATGCATTAAGTGGTTTGGTAGTCTGATAGCTTGTTAACAGTTTCTGTGTTGAACTTGTAGTTCACAGAGGTAATATTCTATTCTAACATGGTTTCAAGTGAAAGGAAGTTTCAAAATAAAGATTCGTCTTTTTTCTTGCTTTAAATCCAAACTTTGCAAACTTATTTGATGTCCAGTGCATCAGGATAAGTGTATAAAAGTGTTAACTTGACACTGTTTTTACACTTACCTGACGCGTAGAGAAACCTGAGCGCCTCCCGCATAGTACTGATGAGAGCCATTAGCTCGAAACTAGTATACTATTGGGAATGTACTGGATATCACTTAATGTATCGTATATTCTTTGAATAGAATCAGACATAGTGATTAATAAAACTAAATATGTTTGTTTGTTTGCTACGTTTTAAATGGTTCATTGCTAATCATCAGAAATAATATATAACCGTAGAAAAACACGGGATTACGGCTAGAAAATATATAATTAAAAACAGTAACGAGTTTGACATCATTGCAGGATAGTATCGAACTGCCAGATTATTGTGCAATAAGCTTTTCACAGCCTAAAGCATATTAAAATGCAGTAGTTATGGCTGCTACGTGTAATAAGTAATAAAATAAAGCATTCGTCAGAGTTAATTGACTTCTCTTTAACTAAATTTTGAATGGGATAACAAGCTATCGCAGCTTTATTGAAAAATCAGGAACTTTTTCCAAAGTATTCCATTGGGTTTGGGAATTTGAATTGAAAAGTCAAATGCTTAGAGCTGACAATCACATGAATCAGTTACTCCAATGTGATCTGAAGGGACGGCTTTGGATATGTAGAGATACTAATTATAAACTGCAATGGGTAGTTATTCGGTATCCAAATCTGATTTGGTAAAATTTTGCGGCTTGAGTCCATATACAGCCTATCAGATATATAAGATTGCAGTCAGATTCTTTGAAACGTCTTGGAAAACTGGTAAGAGTATGAAAAGACGGAGTCACATTATAATCTGTTGTAGGACTCAGAGATAGTAAAGCCTGCTCAAAATCGAAAGGAAGTAGTTCTTTTAGATTTGCGTAACACATATACAGATTCAGGTTGAAAAGAAATTATTAAGTTGCCAAGTAAAAAAGTATATAGTAAAGACTCGGTTAGGATTCGACCTTGATTAGGGTCATAAAATAACTGCTATTCTCTGCAATTTTCTTTTTTTCTGACGTCGGTATTGGAAAAGTTAAGCTTAATTATATTGAAGACATTACAAAGGTCGTTTATAAAGCGGTAAAAAAGCTACTCGATTCGTTTGGCTTGACAAATAAGCATCCCGCTATTTTAGAAAACTCAAAAGGATTGAGGCTATCTATATCACAACCAAAACATAATGAGTCGTGTTGACGAAAAGAAAATAAATCGAGGAGTTTTATATAATACATATTACGTTGTGGAAGTTTCGACTGCTAATTGTGATAAGTAATAAAAAAAATCATTGGCCATAGTCATTTAATTTTTAGTTAACTAAATTATCACATCGTTTTTTGGTGAAACATTTTATTGGGCATTTTGTTTTATAAATGTCAAGAAAAAAATCTTGGTGAAATAGAATTTCTTATTTGAGCCGAAAAAAGTATATAATTTATAAAACTATGAGATCCTTGGGTAAAGCACGCCTGACATAAAATTTTTTGAAATTTCAAAAATTTAGTTTTTATTTTAGATATTATTATCATTCAGTCAAAATTTTTGCGAGAAAAATGTTTACAGTTGATTTGACAATTACTCCTTTTCAAAACTTTTATAAGTTAAACCCATCAATAACTGATTAACAAGATACTTTTAAAGTGAATTAAGTTTCAAATTTAGAAAATATCTTAAAATTTATTTAACTTAGTTTCTAAAAAAAATTTAATTAATTATCATTATTATTATCATCAATATTATTATTTTCTTTTATTATTATTATTATTATTATTATTATTATTATTATTATTATTATTATTATTATTATTATTATTATTATTTTTTTTTTTTTTTTTTTTTTTTTTTTTTTTTTTTTTTTTTTTTTTTTTTTTTTTTTTTTTTTTTTTTTTTTTTTTTTTTTTTTTTTTTTTTTTTTTTTTTTTTTTTATTATTATTATTATTATTATTATTATTATTATTATTATTATTATTATTATTATTATTATTATTATTATTATTATTATTATTATTATTATTATTATTATTATTATTATTATTATTATTATTATTATTATTATTATTATTATTATTATTATTATTATTATTATTATTATTATTATTATTATTATTATTATTATTATTAATCATCATCACTTACCATGCCAAATTAGATAAAATGTCACAATAAGCTGATAAAGAGATTGACCCAAAATATTTTTTACCATTCGACGACTAATTATAGACTTTGTTCTTCCATAAGGAGCCCGATCTAATAATTCCTCAGTGGGTAATTCTGTCGCTAATGCTAGAGAAGCCAGAGTATCCATGATAAGATTTACCCATAACATTTGTACAGCTTTAAGAGGACTGTCCTGTATTTAAAAACAACTATATTTATTCATTAGAAAATATTTAAATTATTTAATTATTTAAAATTAATAAGTCATCTCCAAGATCTGAATATAAAACATGAATTTAGATTAGAGTCTTGGAAATTAAATATTGTTTATTAAACTTGATAATTAAATTGCAAATGGTATTTTTAATTAGTAAATCCGTGGCGTCTTATAAAATGTGGGGACCCTGTTATAAGAATTATAGGACAGTTAAACATATACACAATTTTTAACTAACTATAATGATATCAATCAAAAACAATCGAATATTTAATCAGTGAGAAATTTGTTTCTCTTTCCTTTCACTCAGGTTTTTCAAGTCAATCTCAATACTTGCACATTGAAGTTTTTTAAAATACATTTTTAATAAATATTTTTTAAATTGTATCAATCAAGAATTAAAATATCTTTCTGAATAAAATAAAAACTACGGTTTGATAGTAAGAGAATAAATAAAAATATATCATTTTGCTATTTTTATCGAAATTTCAAAAATGTATTTTATTTTAAAATAAACCTAATGCATATATAAAAATCAACGCATGTGAAAAAATTGAAGCACAAACTAAAAATTGGGAATCAAAAAGATATACAACGCAAAGTGAGGTATATGTGTATTTTTAAAATATACTGGTGTTAAAAATTTGATTCTCTAAATAAATTATTATAAATTTACCTTTTTGTTGTTTTAACAAAAATCTAAAATTTTCTCCGATGTGTCGCAAAAAATGTCATTAATGTGTGTGTGAGAGCACAAAGGTTGCGAAATACTGGTCTAAAAGTTTTAAATTTAAAAAAATATTTGTCAAAAAATTAAAATTTATTGAAATGTTTTTGATTTAGAGATGTTTATCTTCCGACTACAGTTCTATACTGATATTTTAAAATATTAGATTGACTTTTCCTAACAAATAATATATTTTACTGAAAATGATGTGCAATGAACATTGTCAATCGGATGGATCTATCAATATTGGTGGATACAATAAGGGATGTGTAAATAAAATAAGTATGTCTGATTATAAAAATTATTTAATAATTATTATGGATGTTTGATATGTAAAGCGTTGTTGAAACCAATGTTCATTGAAACCAAAAATAAATGTACAAAATGCTGTGGATACGTGTTTTGAATGTTTTTAAATAGTTTAGGCTAGTGAATTATAGATATTGGGACTGTTTTTGGTTATTTTTATCGAATGTATTGAATTATTGTGTTGAATAACTTTAAATTTTTTTAATTACTTTTTTCAGGTAGTTAAAGATAAAATTATATTAAAATTATAATAAATAAAAATTTTAAATAGTTAACATAAAATTATTATCAAATATTTTCAAAAACATTTTTAATATATTTGTTGAAAACAGTAAAAGAATGAAAATTGAATTATTATTTAAGTTACATTAAATTAATAAAAAAAAATATTTTAAATAACTTATAATATATAAAGTTTTTACAATTCTACCTGATGATGAAAAGAAAAGTGTCGAAATAGATCGTAAAACATGTGTTTAAAAGCACATTCTTGTAATTAAATCATTGCTATATTTATTTAATTTTTTATATATAATGAAACTGGAGTATTTGTTACTTCTTACAAACTAAATAAAAGTATTTACATCAACATTTCCAATTTATTCATTCAAAAATTATTGTTGATATTTATGTCAAACAAATAAAAGATGTTATATTTCATTTATTATCTTGGAAATAGCTTTCCATACAATTTATAACAATAAATCGGCTAGTATTATTTAATTAGAGATAGTTACATAATTTTTATAAATTTTTTATAAAAATTTTAAAATATAAAATATAAAATAAATACAAATAAAAAAGTATTAAAAATATTACTTGTTTTTCGACAAAAATGTTATTTATTTATAAGAAACTTGATATGTATGAAACATATATATTTCCCATTAATACGTTAACGTTAAAAAAAAACTTCATTAATAATTAAAAAAGTTTAGATGAGACTCGTTGTTCACAAATAAGATATACGTAGTTGGTTCATTTAGTACTCGGCCTTACAGAAATAGTCGTCTAAAATTAACGAATTTTTGACTATATATAGCTACATAAGAATAGGTAAATATAAAGATCTTGTTTTCATGTATTAATTAATTTATAATTATTTTCAGCAATTTTTTGAAAAAAGTGAAAGCTGTTGAAAACAGAAGTATAATAAAACTTTTATTTTTTAAAAAGAAAGCCGGCAAAGAAATTTACAAGAAATTAAAGGATACATATGGAAAGGATTCCCAATCACATAGCTTTGTTAAATATTATGTGCGCGAATTCTAAGGTGGCCATGTATGTCAGTTTTTGATGACAAAAAGACCGGTCAACCAGTTAAAATGCCTGAAAAAATTACAGAAAATTAGTAGAAATCGTACAGTAAGAACGCATAATTAGTATAGTCATTATCCAAGAGGCTCAATATTAGTGATGGTAAAGTTCAAACTATTATGAAAGGTCTTGGGATTCAAAAGTTGTGTTCCAGATTTATACCAGTGTTCTTAACATCTGAAATGATGGGAAACGTTTGCAGTGCTGCAGTAACAATATACCGATTTATATTGAATATGGACGCAATTTCGTATCTAACATTGTTACTGAAAATGAAATCCCAATGTCTCTTTACATCCCGGAGTCAGAAATTATCCAGTGAGTGGAATTTATCCGCCGAAAAGCCTACAAAGAAACCCAGAAATGGTAATGCTCGTCGAAAATTAATGATTCTACCAGTTTTTTGGGATTCTCTCGGGATAATCATGTTGGATTTCACCGTCATGGGTGTCAAATTGAACACACAATATTACTGCCATTTAAAAGAACTTGTACGAACCAAAAGACAAAAGTCCAGAAATGTTTTAATATGGTATCTTCATGATAATGGCCCTATTCACACTGCGGCTGCTTCCTCATCAATTATGGATAAGGTTGAATCTGGCTCCAAAGTACTTTTACCTTTTCCGCCACATTAAGAAGCACTTAGTTGGGAAATGTTTTGAAAATAATGATGAAATGAAGGAGGCAGTGATAGATTTCTTCGACAATTAAGGTCCATATTGTGATCTACTGGGGAAAATTTGTCAGTAATTTTGGTGGATATATCGAAAAATGATGCCTATGTTACATGAATTTTTGTATTGTGAATGAAAATTTAGTGTTCTCAATTAATTTTATGTCAGGCCAAGTACTTAATGAACCAACCACGTAACTAGGATTTGGTTAAGGAAAAGCAGGACAAGCCTTTACTTCAAAGCTTTATTTTAAAATGTTTCCATTCACATATAAATATTGTAATACTCTTTATGCCTGATTTTTGTGTTTGCTCAAATTTATTACGATTTGAAAGGTATCCATATGTTACAATGTGATAAAAGCTTCGTTTTGGTACAGAACTTAAATTTGTACTGAAAATAGGTACACAATTATGGGTATGACGCTAATTATTGGTGACTGTTCATTGACTACTTAAAGAGAAATTTAAAATCAGTTTTGGTAAACAATGGAAATGAGTTGCCATTTCTCCTCAGGCGTTCATTCAATTTGAATGAATGAAACGTATACAAATATGGAAATACTTCTTTCTGTAATGTGCTATAACATTCACAATGGGCATATGTGATGATTTGAAGATATTATCTATGCTACTTTCATTTCAAACAAAAGAAATGCTTGGACGCAATGACTGTATACCGGGAAAAGATAACATGAAATATCAACCCCATTATTATGAGACTCGTTGTTAAAGCACTCAATATCAGGGGAAGCGCATTTGACTATTTAATGAAGAAATTCCTATAGGTAACTAATAAGAAGTTAAAAGCTGGTATTTTTATTCGACCTCAAATATCCGTTTTCTTGAGGGATTCATCATTTATTGAGAAAATAACCACTGTCGAGCAGAAATAATCACGGTCAATGTGTAGAACATTTATAAACAATTTCAAGAAATTGGGTTTTCAAATGAATATCAAATTGCATTTCCTCCATTCCTACTAACAGTAATTCTCCGAAACCCTGAATGCATACAGTGAGGAGCATGGAGAAAGATTCCATGAATAGAAAATATCAAAGTCTCTTAAATGTGATGGCAATTACTGTTGGTGTTTGAAGTGGTACAAACCGATTGCTCATAAAAAGAATTCACGGAATAATTCCTGCACATTTCATCAATTTAAAGATATAAGGGATCACACGTTTTTACGATCTTTTTGACAAATAGTTTCATGTCTTAACTTTAAAAGCGGGATCTTCAAAAATTCAAGTGAGAGCTATATAGCTGTTTGAAATCATTCATTCGCATGAAATTCTGTACTTAACTTTGCTTAGAAAAATGAATGTACTGGTATTAAATGTGAACTTTATATAGAAAAATGAAAAATTCATAGAAAACATCTATTGAAAAAAAACAAGTGAAAAATGCAGATCAGTGATATAGGTAAGTAGTATACAATGAGTGCATTGTGACAATAAGCAGATTCCCACAAAGACAAGGTCATATTACATAATAGTTTAATGCCATATTGTGCAATATGCCCAGTTCGCCTGAGTACAATGTTATGTAATCTTCGTTTTAAATTTCATTTTGAATTTTTTGTTTAATTGGTCGTATTTCAGTCAAACAGCACCATTTTTATATTTATTTTGAAGTACCTTGATTTAAGGGTACTTTGGAGGTTTTGTCGTTTAATTGGGCCATAGTGATGCCGGATTTCAAGCAAAAAGTCGGATTTCGATCAAACGGCATCCTTTTTTGGTTAATTTTGTTTAAAAGAGACAATTCTAGTATAATTTTAAAAATAACAGTCAACACATGGCTAATATTGAGTAAGTCTGTTAAATGTACTTTGGCCTTTAAACGTGTGATAAATAACGCATATTGTTTAAAATTTTTTTTATGAATACCAGAATGTAACCTGAATACCCATTTGAACGCATGATTATCGTGTTTTTATGTGAGAATTCGTTTGAATGAATTTTTTTATTACAAACGACATCTAAATGCAATAACAATGCATGATTTTGATTGGTATGTGTGCATGTTACATCATTATATAAATGTTACATGCATGAGTGTCAAATTTGAAGGATTACTTGTCTGATAAATTAATATAACACTCGCTACATTGTATTTAACCCTACCGTTATTAGACCACAACTGATAGTATTCTACCATAAAAATATCATAATTTATCGAACCGGTACAAATTTATCCATCGGATACCCCCTTCACACACACACACAGTTTACTCACCTTGTGTCCACTTACAATATCTTTAAACCTACATAACCCTTCTAGACCAAACTGGTAGTGTTCCAAAATAAAATCCTACAATGTATTAATTAAATTTAACTAACTTAGCTTAATATTAAAAATAAAAATAAAATTTACATAAATTAACTAATTTAAATTTAAATTAAACTTATCATTAATTAAATTTTTTACTAAAAATTTTACTAATGATTTATTCTGTCTTAAATGTTCACTTCAAAAAATTACATACATTATTAGATATATATATATATATATATATATATGCGACCGGCGGGATTTGGGTTAGTCAAGTCGGTTTCTGATCAATGTTAATCATACAGTTTGAATGAATTAAAATAAAAGTTAGAAATATTTGATCATTTATAATTTGACTATTATAATTTAACAGACTGAATTTAATATATTAATTAATGAGCAGAAATAATTGCTTACTGTGAGCACGCAAGCGCCAACAAACGCTACAATAACTGCAACAACATTAACTGTTAACTGAAATTGAAGGAATTTTGAGATCGAATCATAAACATTTCTTCCCCAAAGAACTGCTTTAACAATACTAGTGAAATTATCATCAGTTAGAATAATGTCAGAAGCCTCTTTTGCCACATCCGTTCCTGCTATTCCCATAGCAAACCCTACATCTGCTTTTTTCAATGCCGGTCCATCATTTGTACCATCTCCTGTAACAGCTACGACTTCTCTAGCCGTGCTGAGATGGCTGTCTATAATACCAGTTACGAGAGTATATTTATCCTGAGGTGAGGAACGGGCTAAAACACGAAGTCGAGGCCAAATCTATAATAGATGAAAAATTTCTTTAATTTTAATTAATGTCAAAATATTTCAAAAAATATTTCTTTATTTGATTAAAAAAAAGAGGATTTTCTAAACTATTATTCAATTGCAAATTCAATAACAGTAAAACACTGAAGCTATTTCCGTAGTCAAATAGGTTTGATAATGTCAAATAATGTTAAAAATTAATGATAGTTTTGTACTTCTAATCACATTAATCAATTACAAAACTTAAATTTAAAATTAAAATGTACAAAATATATTATAAATTTAATTTTGAATCCATTATTTTACGAGCTAGAAAGGCTATAGGAAAAATCGCGATAATTGAGAAGACAAGTTTCAGAAAATGAAAATCTACATTAAAAATAGATGTTGTCTTACTACAAAATACAGTTGGTGTATTTGTGACCAAAGGAAAAAAAAACGTTTTTTTTCCGGTTGAACAATCTCATCTTCACTTTTTGAACTTTTTTTGAAATCTGTTATTTTGATCTGTTTTGTCACTATTAGAACTTAGTCGTATATTTCCTGGAATGAAAATAGGCAACTTTACAGGTCTATTTTAAATTTTTAACTCCTTTCAGTGGAAGGATCAGCATTTACAAAAACTAATTCATGAATAGTGGAATCCTTTATGACTGGCATCATCAATCCAAGTACTGAGAGTTTTTTTCCCATTATTGGTACATTAGCATGAGCTGAATATTTAGCCGATATCGAAAAAATTAAAGCAATTGCATTTCAAATTTTTTTCTTCAATTTTGTTTGTATTTTTTAATTCTAAAGATATTAATATTCCTTTAAATGTTTCTTGACGATTTTCTAACATGGCTACATCAAATATAATATATTTTACATGTACTTTAATTGAATACGCATTTATCCTGTTAATAAAAGTTTATTATAGCAATTTATGTAGGGAAAAATAAGTAGGATTATTTATTCCGATAGAGAATAAATTATGGAAAAAATCGTGTCATAGAAAATCGTATTATACAAGGATTTTTAGCAATTTGCTCTGCCATCTTAGAGTGAAACCGTGTTGTCGGAGGCATGTCCTAATGTGATAGAACATTTGTAAATAAACTTCAGTGATTAAACGATATCGAAGTTTAGTTTGGTGATTTGGGAATGGTTGCAAATGTTGACTTACGATATGACATAACTAATAACTCACAAATTTTTAATAATTTTACAAAAATATTTATATCAAAATTTAGAATTTAGTACTTAAAGTCTTTATATGTCTTTTATAAATTCAAACTCAACATATCCCAATTAAAATACTTCAATATCAAAAAAATAATAGTGAAAGCTTTCTTTAATAGTGTCTGTGAAATTTAAAATAATTATTTTGAACTTGCTTTTCTCCTTGTATTATCATTTAGTTTCGCTATATACTCGATAATATTACTCACGCATCTCAGTCGGCTATGCTTCTGAACCCGTGTGCGAAGATGACGGGAAGTCTCTCCAATGTATGTGGCATTATATCAATTACATAAAAATTTATACACCAGATCAGACACTATACCCTATAGTGGTTTGAGATTTATTTTTAAACATATTTATTGATTTTAACGATTTCGACACTATTTTAAAAACATTTGAGATGGAAAACTTAAAATTTTTAAAACCTTCCGTTTATAGAATAACCAAAACATGACATTTTTTAAAGTTCACCTTCATTGAATATACTATAATTTTCATTGTTTTCATCAGACGCAATTAAAAATCACTCAATGGTTTTCTTTGTCAGTCTTTATAAAAAAACCTAATGATATCCATTTTATTTAAAAGAGAAACGAGCTTATGTATACTTTTGTTAGATTTTTCAAACGTAGAAGATAGTGACCAAAATCTAAAAATCAAACCCTTAATCATATTTCAAAAAGTGCACCGATCTATCGGGAAAATGATTGCCTTTGATATTCAGCTCTATTTAGTTGTTGACGATAGTGGTTTTAAAGGATTGATTAATGCACTTGAATCAAGATATGTGCTAGCTGGCCGAAAATAATTCAGCGAAAAAATAATTTCTGAGATGTATGATAAAAATTGTATCATACAATTAAGGGCTGTGTCCAGACTGCCATCAAGAGACACTGACCCATTAGATTAGTTCATGCTGTCACGCGTTATCTTTGTACACCACCTACAAGCGTACCAAGTGAACGTCTTTTTAGTACTACTGGGAATATATTCAACGATACGAAAAGCTGCCTTAATGCTGACAACATGGAACGATTGAATTTTTTTGAAAGATAATGTGGCTTTTATGCATTAACTAAGCTGTTAGGGATAATTTACAGACTGACCGAAGTGGCAATATATGGAATTTTTTTAATGGTTAAATATTTTATACTACAATTTGTAAATAAAAATTCAGCGTACAACATTTGATATTATGAATGTATTTCAGTCTATTTTATACTATTCATATTCGTATTCAGCCGAATAGTGATAATCATGTATTCGGTACAGCTCTATAGAAAATACTAAAAAATAAACGTTTATTTATCTTAAAATTAACAAAAGTAAATAAGAAATTTTTTTCTCTAATTTTGAAGGAAAAATTGATACAAGAGTTAGAAATAAAGGCGATCCAATTGCTACAACATCAACTTGTTCATATTAATTATCATTGGAAAGAAACACGATATTAGAAGTATCAAACCTCAACAATTCACAAAAGGCAACTCCATCTAATGTCTGATCCTCCAACATATCCTCTTTCCATAAATCCCAACAAAGATCAATAGTTTCATATAAAGTAACATTTGTAAAAAAACTAGTTACATCGAAAGACAAATATAAATTATATATTTTATTATAAATATTATAAGAATTTCTTTTTAATTTTTACCACTGATTTCTTTTCATTTTCAAATGGCATTATATTTTTTAATAAATATAATGACATTTATTATAAATATTTATAATGTGAATATGCTGTTACAATATTTATAAAAAAAAGTTTTCTAAGTGAAATAAAATATTAACTATTAAACTTTAAAATTATAAGTATAATAAATTAAAATCACTATGAAAGATATAAAGTGCAACAGTAATAACACTTGCAGTAATATAATTAATTAATTAACAATTAACAATTTTAGAAGTTTAACGTTTCACTAATTGTTACTCAATTTTGTATCATATTTAAAAAAATTTATTCCATTTATAATTAAATTGTTAAAAACTCAAAATACTAAATTAATAGTATTTAAAAATTATCTTTGAGAGAGAAAGAAAAAGAGAATGAGTTTAAGTGAGGGATTCAAATTAATAATAAAATTTGTGCTTTATTAAATTGTTTTACATTAATAGTCAATTAGACACCAGTTTATTATACCAAGAAGTTTATTCATAAACATTTATCTAAAAGGTCATACATACATTGTAAAGCACCTCAATGAAGTTGTAAAGGTGTTAGATTCAATGAAAAACTAGTATCATATATGCCAGCTTTCATGGATGATCAGCAGTTTAACCACAAGTTAAAGTTAAGTTACTATAAGAAATAATATATTTATATATAAAAAAATATAGATACCTTGAAATAAGGACAAAAATTATAAACATTATCCTAAACTAAGGGCGTTTACTATAGAAGAGGAGAAAAGAGGTTTGGTGAGAAAAACAAAATGCTAACACGCTTCTGCAACACACATGAAACCTGTAATAAAAAATTCACACAACAAGACAACAATTATGAGCAGCAACTATTTATTACGGGCCTTTTAAATTATAAAAATTTGAGGACATTTCAAGCGCTTCATTACATTGAATCTTTCCATGAATACACCAAGAGCAAGAAAATGCAACGTTTTTGTAGAAATTTTAAAAATGATAGATTAGTGTAAATTATTAAAATGTAAAATAAGCATCGATAAACGTAATTTATAAGTGAAATAATAATTTTAATTATTTTTATATTCAGAAATTGATAATAAAAATCTGTATTTAAATAACAATTTAATAAATCTTACTTTTTTTAAATAAATAAATAAATTATACGAAATTTTAATTTCAATAAAAATATTATTAATATTGAAAAGGAAAATCTTTAAAAAAAACTTTAAAAAATGTAAATTAAATGAAAAATATAACCATAATATTTGTTAGTAAGGCTTGTAATTTACGAGATGCGGAAAAAAATTTTGTACAAAAAAATAATCATTTTTTTTCTTAGTTTAATTGTTGAATCTTGATTTGAATGTATTGGGATTTTTTGACTTTTTAGAGTTTTTTATTTAATTAATTATGATTGGAATAATATGGATTTGTTTGTTCGGGGTAATTGTGTTTTTTGTTTGTTGGAATTTTTGAATTAAGATGTAAAGATGGGTTTCAAAATGGTTTTAAATGTAATTTTAAACGTCTTGGAAAAATTAAAACAGGTTTAGTTGATTGGAAGTTTCGAATTTGTAAATATACGTTTGGATTTGTCTACTTTCATTTTGAATTGTTTGAAAAAGTTATTAATTTGGTGTTATAAAATTAATTACATTTCTCAAATTTATTTTAATTTCATTCAAACAGTTTCTCCTGATGTCAGATAGAAGCAATACTTTAATAAAATAGATTTAAATGTATTAAAGGAAACCTTTTCAAATGTTCAAGTTGTTAATTTCACTATGGATATTGGTGGATCTATTGTTAAAAATCAATTCAAGAAAAAAGTTCTGGTTTGTGAATAAGTTTCATGTTGACAGTGATGTCGAGCGAAATCGTCTTTGCCTTTTAACATTTGAAACGAAATATCTATCATAATGCATTCATTACATTATGGAAAATATTGTACCTCCATCATTTATGAGTGAAAATAAAGATTTTAAACCAAATGATTTTGAATGTCTTGATCATCCATGAGTGATCAGAGCATATGAAGATCAAACAAAAAAGATTCTAAGTAGTAGATATAAGAAAGTTCGACAGAATTCACGGTAGAATTGGTTCACAGTGGAATAGGAAACCAAATATTGGCCACATTGCGAATTATAATTTTGTAAGGAAGAATAGAATTGCGGATGAATCAAGTTTCGATCGGAAAGAAACTGGTCTAAGATTTATCAAAAGACCAGTGAATCAACAGGTGTTTATTAATAAAATCAAGAAATGAAAGTATATTTAAAATAATTGTTTACTTGGTCAATTTTGCTTTGTTTAATTTTTCCAGTTTTTGAATCTCTTATTTTATTATTAAATTCTTTCCCTTCCATCACAATAAAGTCATCTTCCGGCTTCAAAATGCCACATTTAATAGCAATCGACCTGGCAGTATTTACGTTGTCACCTGTTACCATGCGTACAGTAATTCCTGCATTTTGGCATTTCTTAATGGCTGGTGGAACCTCTGGTCTGACCGGATCCTCTATTCCAACAATTCCAATGCATGTGAGATCTTTTATTATATTATGTTCGTCTTCTAAATCAATATTAGGCAAATATATGTCTTGACCTTTCTGAGGTTCACTTCCTGAAATAAATTAAAAATTTGCTTTAATAAATTTGGCTAATTAGTTACCATCATCTACAAATTCTTTGTATGCTAATCCAATAGTTCTAAGGCCATCTTTAGCCATTGGCTCAATTACAGATTTGATCAACTCATTGGCATCATTTTTTGTAAAGTTTTGTATTGAGCCATCTTTCCCAACAATAAACGAACACCTAAAAGAATTGAATGAAATTCATAATAAAAAACTATTCATAATTTATTATTTTTGTTATTTTATATATTATAATATATTATATTACATTATAGTATAGTATATTATACTATATTATATTATATATTTAAAATTCTTCTGATATTTTAATCATTACCATATAAAATACACTTATATTTCGAATCAAATATTAAAGGAAGATCAGCATGTCATAAGTCAAGAAATACATAATAAAGATTCCATGCATAAAGAAGTTTACGGAAAATTTATCGCAAGAAAATGCACTCCAGGAAATTTTATCGAAAATTATTTGACCCTAATTTTCAATAAATGAATCAAGCAAAAGTTGAGCAACCTTTTATTTGATATTAAAAAAAATAAAAGCTGTCAAAATAATTCATGGAAAGAGTTGAAAGAATTATTCGGATCCTAACCTCACAGAAATCTTGATCCTTTACTTTCTTTGATGTAAATAAGTTATTCAACGAAATTTGATGAGATTGTTCCTTTTTGATATTTCAAAAAATAAACATTTCAAGCCAAAACTATGTCACAACAGAACCTATTTTTGAGTAATGCCGATACAGACTTGCAGTAAAGCTTTTCATTTGTAGATCTGCAACTTAAGACTTTTCGTCTTGATCCAAAAACTTTTAATTTGTTACTTGTTATCCAAAATTAAACTATCCGTAATTTATGGTCTTGGGTCCATTGCAGTCTTGTAAATTTGATGTATTTTACTTATTTTGTTCAAAAAGCTAAGATTTTTATTGTATTTGTTTAATAAACCTAGGATTCAATGAGGTTCGTTTCTCGTGATTAAATCGTGTTGTTATTTTTGGTGCAATTTCCTTGACTAACTATCATTTAAAACCGTCCAACATGATTCCTACTTACAGTTCTCTGAAATATATTTAGTTCACCTAGAATGGAATGATTACCTTTTCCAGTTTCATAATAAACAATTGTCAAAAACTTCATTTCACACGAAACTATTTGTTTTTGTAAGAATAACTAATTTAAAAATCCAGAAGTCACGTTTGAATTTTCGTTGGATGCGATGGAAAGAAATGCTATCATGACATTTAAATTATTATATAGTTTTCTACCATAATTAATAGTAATTTATTTGTTTAAATATGTAGTTAGTAGTAGTTGAAGAAATTTTGAATTCTTCAACATGTTAATTAAATCTTCATATACAGTCTACCCTGTCAATAGTGGATATTAGCAATGGTGGACAAGACCTGTTTAATTTTTAGCCAATAAAATTATTACATTATGTAATTATTACCACCATGTTTTTAAAAAAATCGAATGAAAGTTATATGTCCACTATTTTTCAGTAGTAGACACCCAAAAAAAGGTTACCGCCATTGACAGGGCAGACTGTATACATGGCTGAATAAATGCATGATAGCTCATTCGATCCGTCCTGGTCGACGGAAGAATTGGTAAAAGTCAGTGAGTGATACAATAAGTTACCCAGCAGATATAACATAGACAGTGAGTCATTGTCAAACTATTTTTATGGTCAAAAATAATCATATGAAAATTAAAGACAAGGCATAAAATCCTTTTCTAAAGAATTCGATTTTTTACAATGGTTGAAAAATTCTAATTGAGAATTTGAAAAAGTTAACGGAACAGGAATGCGTGTTGCCACTGTTTATGCAAGATTGAGCTTTTAGTGTCAGAATCGCTGGATGAATGAATCAAAAATGATTACCAGTTTCAGAGCTGCCTTTTCAATCAACAAAATTTGATATTTAGTAGAATGGCATCAATCGGTGGGTTAGTCTTTTCAAATGTTTGTTTCCCCAGAATATATGAGGAGATTATTTGACATTTCTTGTTATTCATTACACCCTATCTGCTACGACAATTAAAGATAAAATTGTAAGTTACAGTAATGTGCTCAAAATAAATTTGAAAGGTGAAATTAAAAAGCTTTAAAAAATGGAAAAAGATTCAGTCTAACATTCGACTAGTGGACATCTAATAGTAATTTAAATTACGGATGTATTTAATTTATTTGTTTAAATGCGTATTTAGTCGCAGTGGAATAAGTTTTCAATTTAGTTGTTAATGCATTCAATAAATTATAAAATTATCTATTACAATATAAGGTGATTTTCAAGCTTAAAATGATTTTTTAAAGATTCTCATGATATTTCTGATTAAAATATTTATCGATTTTTTAAAAACCTCATTTAAAAAATGAGATTAAAACATTTGGAGAAATGTTTCTGGGTACAAAAACACTTAATATCATAAAAAATATATAATTTCGATTTTTTTGTAATAATTAAGTACATATTTATTTTAATAAAATTATCTCCATTTAATTATTCAAATATGTTAAAATATCGTTTTAATAAATTAATATTTACTTTTAATCATATAAGAATTTTTTTAAGTTTTCCAAAAGTAAATTTACCATTTCTTAAAGTTTACTTAATGATTCACAAAATAAATTTTTCAATTGAACTGACATTTTCAAATGAAATCACTAGTGAAAGTTTGACAGAAACCAGAAAATGAGTATGAGTTTATCATTAGTTTCTCATCATTGCCATTGTTATAATGCTTGAAATTGTTTACATGAGTAAACACTGAGAAAAAAACAAATTGCATTCTTTATCAATCTGGTAAATTTAGTTTTCGAGATTGTTAAGAAAATAATATTCAACATTACTATATGTCACGCATGGTCAAGTTGCGGCTTTTGAGGTCTTCAATGCGGCTACGTGTGAAATTGATAATAAACAATTGGCAAAATAATGAAATAATTGTTGATTATTACCCAGAAAAAAATTATTGTAGCAATGATTGTAAATATCTGCATAGAATTTAAACAACAGTAACGTTCGGATATAATAAAATGCCTTTTGTCAGATTTTTATTATAACCCGATATAAAAAAAATATTTTAAATTTGCCTATGCAGTCAAGTTAATTTTACAATATACAACATTTTATTATGTACTACTTTACTATAAACAGTAAGTCAATGCTGATGATATATAGTTATTGGAGCAACAAGAGTAATATTAATACTCGTCACAGGTCTTGTGATATGATGCGGCGGATGTATAAATGACAATTTGAAGCAGTTAATTGAATTCGAATATTAATAAATGCATCCTATTTAAGTTTTTAACATTTTTCAAGTGAAATTTAGTAAGAGCACTTTTTATTTCAATAACATTGATGATGAACATAGTGAAAATATGACATATTTTTCAGGGACATTTTGGTATCATTTAAGCATTTCGATTCATTCAAGATTTAATTGCTCTCTCTTTCTCTCTCTCTTATATATATATATATATATATATATATATATATATATATATATATATATCAACTTAAATATTATTTTTTTTAAAACATGTTGGTTTTTAATTACATAGTGAAATATATCCCAATGTTAATTCATTTCCTTCGCCCACCCGTCAATTTCGTATTTTCACATGTGGTATGCATATTTTTAATGTTATGAGTTAAATAGCTAAATGGTTAAATATTAAATGATTTTATAGTTAGTAGTTTTAGACACATGAAATATGTCTCGCATAAAGAAATGTATTATAAAAATCCTAAAAACAGCTCATGTTTAAGCTTTCATGTTCAATCTTGTAAATTTATTTACCTAGTCGCATACCAAATTTATCATTCGATTTGGGCCTCAAATGCAATTACTAGATTTATTTGTGGAAAAGTAGTTTAATAAATATTTCACCTCTAATTACGTACGGTTGCTCATAAAGAAAAAAATCGCTAAGATTTTAAATTGCTACAAAACTGATATAAATAAAGGCCAATCGAAAGCCGTATCTGATTCTCAACTGGCAATGAATTAGGTAAAAACGAGGATAAAATATAGAAAGAATCAAATGGAATTGACTTTTCGAACAGTGACCATGCAGATCTTCGTTATATAGTTACTAGCAGAAGGAGAGTCCGTATTCTGAAATTAAATTATATATTACTGATACATCTAATAATTTAAAAATTTCGTCCGAAAGAAAGAAGATACCAGTCAAACTATTAAACGAAAAAAATATCTTGCAAAGTGCAGATAATATAATTCAGGTATACGATAAATTTTATGTGAAACCTTATAGTATTCAGTTTTGCACCTTTTAATGGATAATTGAAGAGATTCTGAAGGTGTTGTCTCCCTACAAAGTACTAGTAAATAACTCGAGCTGTGACTATATTGTGACCTATAGCGAATATATGATTTAGAAATGAAGATTCGTGAGAATCTCGAGGGAACGCAGAAATGAATAAGTGGAATTTGCTTCAATAAATAACTGCGAAAAGGAAAATTTAAAAAAGTGTGTTTTTAGTAATAATAATTTTTAATAGATCTTACAAAAATATTTTTAACTAGCCAAATCTTCACAAATAGATTTTAAATTGTTAATAAATTCTTCTTGGACATAAATTAAATTCTTCTATTCAAATAATCCCATGGGCATTGAAATCATATATTTTCTGTATCATTTTACAATTAAAATTTCATTTGAAAAATTTTTGATCCTATAACAGAAAATATATCCACTTGTCTTGATGAATATGAGTCTTTCTTTTTGATGATGATGTGTAATATCAAGCTAAATCATAAAAATATTCAAAAAACTTGTATCTAGTTATGATATATAGGATCAGTTTTTAAAACAATAGTAAAGATCAAGTCAAAATAAATCGACAGAAATTAAACAATTTTTTGACAAATTATTAAATATATATATATATATATATATATATATATATATCACTAGTGATAAGTATACAGTGAATCTTTATTCTTAAGCAGCCAACTCAGGTCAGATAGGCTTTTTAGTATTAACTATAAGCACCCTCTGAAACAGTGTTTACCAACAACCGGTCCACGAAAACTTTAAAAATATAAGTCAGTAGAAAAGAAAATTGTACATTTATGTGTGTGATTGGCGGAGAAATGCCAGCCTGCAGTGGGCAAAATTTATAAATTTACATACCACATGTTGATTATTTAACCGTCAGTGTTGTTATTCTATGCTGTGAGTATTTGAATGCGTCTCAATGAAATTTTTAAATAATATTGTCACCGACCCGCGTAAAAAAGTAGATATCTTGAAGTTAGTGATGAGTTCAGAAACACTATTCTATAATATGTTAAAGTTTTTTCATCATAACTGATGATGTTAGGAAAGCTGTAGAAATATACCATAAAATATGTGCCCGAGTGGTGCTTTCTTTTAACTTAATCATTGCCATGTTTATTTAATTATTTATTTAAAAATCATGCTTCTGCTGTTCTAATATCAAAGGACTAATGAAGATTTATAATAATCCTAGAAGAAAAAAACTAGACTTTTATTTTCGTGAAACTTATGTAGAAAAGATGATGTAGAAAAGATAAGGAGAACTTTGACGGGTAAAAAATCACCAAATATTGGATACATGTTGAATATTATAACGAATGAGTATTGTCTGTAAATATGTGTTGAACGGTGTATCAAAATTTTGATTTCCTAATAGAAGTCCAAAATGGATGATCATATTAAAAAATTGGCAAATTTGAGGGTTTAGTGAATGTTGTAATAAATGAGTAGGGATGTTTTGTCTGAGGAACGTATTTTGAAATATGCATATGATATCATTGCATTAAGAATTTGTTGAGTTTGTGTATGGTGGAGTTTGTTGATGAAAATATCTTTAAATATTAGAAAATAAAAAACAATTTTTACTTGCTAAGAACCATTTCTGAAGCTCCTTTGGTGAGCAATAACACATTTTTATCTTTAATTATGGTACTCATTGATTTTCGGACAGAATTAAATGTATAGATTTTAATAAGTTTATCTTCTGTCCAAATAGATCTAAGTTCTGCATAGTCTTTACCAATCGCTCCATTCATAAAACCTAATAATGAACATTCAGTTTTATTTCCAATTTGAGTAAGCAGTTCTCCTTGGGATTTTCCTGGCTATATAAAACAGTTTAATTAGTTAATTAAATAAATGACAACATAAAATCGTTTTATTATAATTGAATTATTAACAGGAGAAACAAAATTTATTTCAAATTTTATTTCAAATTTTATTTTAAAAATATATATTCAAAATAAAATCATGTGCATAT
Source organism: Schmidtea mediterranea (assembly GCA_022537955.1). NCBI lineage: Eukaryota > Metazoa > Platyhelminthes > Tricladida > Dugesiidae > Schmidtea > Schmidtea mediterranea. The sequence continues at coordinate 211,452,086 of CM039679.1, read as the reverse complement.
TGAATCCATTTTAAATATCAACTGTCAAGTTTTTAAAACAGAATTTACAATTAAATTTTATTAAGAATATTTTGCAAAGAGACATGGCCAATAAAAAGGAATTATACATACAATAAAATATTTCAAATGCTTCATTCATTAAATAAAAATACAATAAAAAATGTTCAAAATACCAAACATTTTTCATCATGGAATAATTAGAAGTGAAGAGCCTGAGAAATAAAAATTTAATTTCTTTAAAAAATTAATTAATTAAAATTATAGATACAGTAGGTAAAATAAAAATAAATTTTGTTTGATTATTTATCGACTATTTTTAATTTCTACACTTTCTTAACTCAAACTAATGCAACCGAGCTCTAACAACTCCAGATCAATTACAGGGTTTTCAGAATGCTTTCAGTTTTCCCAAATGCTTTCGTTTGTTAATAAATTTTCTATAAAAATAAAATTAAAGGATTTAAATAAATTAATTCTCTAAGATTAATATGATTGCTATGAAAAACACATAATTAATACTATGTTTATTGTTGTCTCAATACATGTTGATTTTATTTTAAAGTGATATTAAACATATTATAGCCAAAATATACGATTAATCTAATTATTGAAAGGTTTTCCCTACATTTATATAAATAAATGTATAAATTTGAGAGGTGGAGACAAAAGGAAGCTAAGCGATATTGAAATAAATTGCATTGAACCCAGGATCGGTAAGGTAGGTTTAACATTTCTATGAGACGAAGAAATGGTAGATTAAGAATTAGGCACAACTGTACAATTTTTGTTCCAGGTATACGCAACAGAAAGATTTCTGCTTGTTTTGCAATGTCAAAAATGGTGTCTTTGATTATAAAATCCAGAAAAGTGGATAAGAAACAGTGTATTTATTCTTGATAATGTGCCATTTCATAAGTCGGAAATAATAAGGCGTGGATCAAGTCAAAAAGAAAATTCAATTCCCTTTTTATCACCGTGTCTTAACACAGTCGAAAAGATGTTTTCTAAATGGAAACAAAATATAAGAAGTAGAAACATTCAATCAGAAGAAGAATTAATTAATTAATTGCCTGAAGCTTTGAGATACATTTCAATAAAAGATTGTGGTGGGTTTTCAGACATGTTCGGATTTCTTTCGCAATATCAGAATTGAAGAATAAAGATTTGTTAAATTTAAGTATTTTTTTTTAAAATCAAATGTACTCAATATTAAACGGTTTGTTTTAAGAAATATATTTTATTTGTTATTAAAGCTTAAATTTTAGCTATTATTAAATTTTTATTTTTATAGAAAACCTATTAAAAAACGAAAGCATTCGGAAAAACTCGAAACCCTGCATGTCGATAAGTAGTCAAATTACCTTATTTGGAAACCACGAAACGACTTTATCAACTTCAAATTTATCAGTTTCAAGTATTACATAGATTTTCTTGTCTGGTTATATATTAACACTTCTCCTAGAAGATTTAAGTTAATCGATTCTTATTTGCAATTCTTCTATTGTTGTATTGTCGGAACATTCACTTTCAACGTCTTTCTATCTGGATTTATCTCGTGTGTGACATCATTCGTTCTACCCCATACTTAAGAACTTTTTGATTATTGGTTAACAAATACTGAAATCAAAATGCCAAAATTTTCAACAAAAATTGCAAGGAATATAATTTTGCAAAATATTAACCTTGCCTCAATTCACTATTAAAAGTACAAAATATAATTGACAACTTCCTGATGAAATTCAATTTCATGTATAAACCGAGGCAAAACATTTCCCTAGGTGAAACCATTAACTCTTGGCGCGAAAGTCTAAAATTTGGAATATATAATTTAAGCAAGATCAACAAATTATGAAGCGCTCGTAAGAATTTTTTATGCCGTATATACCGCGGTCTAAGTCGAATTTTCGACCCCAAATTTTCAGCTTTAAAATCTTACTTCGACTTATATGCCGACTGGTATTTATTATAATAGTGTTAAACAAGCATTTTATTTTCCTGTAAAGATAATAAAATCACTGCGTTCTCTTTAGCTTTATCCTCGTCTTGTCCACGACAATCGCGGAATAAAAAATTACGTCTATTGACAGTCTCAAATATGAAGCCAACAACGGCTTCGCCAAATTTAATATGTATTCCACAAATTCCTAAAGTTGTTATTCAATTCAATATTTATTCAAATTTTTGTCTCAAGCTAAAAAATTGTAATAAATTTAGTTTATTTCCAAGAAAATCATGACTGATAAATATTTTATAATGTATCTTTTTATTGAAACTATAATTTATTATTTACTTGATACATAAAATTATAAAGATTTTAAAAAGTTTGGTTGAAAAGTAATTAATTGGAGTTTTGAAATTGCTTTGTTTAAATGTTTTAATATTAAATATGCAGGTGTTCACAAAAATTGTATTTTCTTGATTCCCAAGTATTATAGTGAATAGTCATTATACACCATTTCCAAATTCAATTTGCAGAAAAACGCCAACATCACCCGATGCATCCACATATGTTTATTAGTGGCATGCTTGCAGTAAGATTCGCGGAATTAATGAATTTGGATAAATTCCATTAAATTTGCGAACAACATTAAATTACTAGCGTAAATACCATAAAAGGGTCACGAGAGTATAGTGTACAAATTATATGCTTATAGTAGATTCAATTTGGAAATGGTGCACCAATTTTGTAACGCGACCATAAATTTTTTTATTTTATTTCATATTTTAAAAGAAAATCAACTAATTTCCCAATTTATTTTAAAATATTTTAAGAAAGAGTGTCGAATTTTAAGGCTCAAAGACTATTGGATTATTAAATATAATTAACACTTTTGCAATGGGTGTATTAAAAAAATTAAGCAAAAACTATTCAAAATATCATAAATTGCTATTATTAAAGTTTTATTATTGAAAAATTCGTGGAGTTATTTTAATAATGTGTTTTATTAAATTTATAGCATCAATTCATTAAATGCTTCAAATGCAATCAAAACTTAGGCCTGTGTAGGTAAGAAGAAATTGTTATTTTATAATTTTCATCCTGACAATTAATTTTATCTATAGAAAAAAACAAATTACAATTTATTTTTATTAATTCAAAAATAATAATAATCTCTAATATCATTCAATTAAAAACTTCTGAGTAAAATCTTTCAACTTAGTAATGCATAAAAAAAGAATTTAATAAACCCCATCAAACAACAACATACATTCACACAATCATAAATTATTTTGTTATTTATTAATTTGTTAAAAATATCAAATTTATTTTGTTAATTTAATTAATTTAATTAATTAAATTCTCGCAAAGATCATAATAATAATCATTACAATTATAGTAAAAAATAATGATTTACCTGAAGTAACATCAATTAATGTCAAAGAATTAATAAATAATATTACTATAGTGCTTTCGTATTTATTTTATTTATCAATAATAGTCAAATTATAATTATAATTTATTAATTCCAGTAATAATTTTCTCCATAATGTTATTCAAATCCACAAAGAAAATATTTCGATGTAGTGGTAATAAGATAGACTTATTTCAAAGAAATTTAGTGGCTCCAGCTTGTTGTTTTCGTAAAAGTTCTTTGTTTGAAAGAATAACTTATTAAAATAATTTATTTGATTTATGGGAAAATACAAATATTTTATGGGGAGATGTTACACGGAGTTAGAAAAATTTTTTGAAAAGGTTATGACGCATTGAAAATTTTTACATGGGTACTAAAATATTCAAAACACATTCGCTCATATCATTTTGCACATTAATATTTGGATTCAACGACCTTATCAACAATGCTTCCCAAATAACCTGTTCTCAATAATTTTTTTAAAAATTTAATAAAAACAGACTTGTCTATTAAACTATACACAATATTGCGTACATTAATATTGTTTAATCCCTTCGACCAGCAATGTTCAAGAATACCCACTAGGCAAATTACACTCAGACATTCTCAAACATTAATTGTAATCGAATTGTCGACAGTTACTTTTTTCATCATTAACAAACATGATTTCTTTACCAATAAACTCAATTAATTTATCAACATATTTTCTATTGAATTTACCAAAGTAAAAGATAAAAGTCATGCATTACAAATCACCATATTACTCTTCAACTGAAAATTATACGGATTTTAAATTGATAATGCAAACAAACTAATTTTTTAAAAAATATAAATTATATTTTTAAAACTCAAAAAAATAAATAAAATTTGCAAATCTATGACATTTTAAAACATAAAATTTAACTCAAAACTCATATTTTCTTCCAATTTATAAATTTTAAACATTAAATTTTAAACTTCATAGTTTAATTTAATATTCACGGCCGTTCTCTTAATAAATGAACTATCTAATATATTTTTCTTATAAATGATTATTAATTAAAATTTCCAAGTTGACGATTTCTTTGCTTCGTCCATAGAATCGAGCACGAGATGTTTGTCTCTCGTAAATATTGTCTTTTTAACTCTGAGATTATTCAGATTGTTGTTGCATATCATTAACGAAGCTGTTCATGATTGACATCGCTTTACTAGAAATTCCAGTGTGTGGATGAACTTGTTCGAGAACTTTGTAGATATAAATACGATAGCTTTTTTTTGACTAATTTGTCAACTTCCTTTAAAATTTTCTTGACTGATTTAGCAGCATTGGCAAAATTCTCAATGTAATTTAGGAACTCATTCATCGTCTTTGATTCTAGAAAACGTTTATACAACTCATCACTGAGCTTCTTCAGATACATTTGACTCAGCATAAGGGACGAATTTATCATTATAGCATTTTATTTTAAAATTGTAATGAATTCAAGGCACATTCTCAAAGTATTAGTGAGGTTTGTTGCTAAAATCTTGGTTCTTGCTCGTTAAAAGAAACAGTTATGTCATTTAAAAAGCAATATCGGCATTATTAATAAGAATATCTTAACCGCCATATATTCCTTTATCAAATAATCTTTGTTGTCTTCATTATCCAATAAATATATTATCCATGCCTTACCATTTAAAATTTTAAATATTATTTCAACTATGTCTTTATCAATGCATTTATTAGATTTTATGACTACAACTTTTATGGACGACGCCATAATTCCATTTGTTAACTATCTCCCGAAATTTTACACAGACAAAATCAAAATTATACATGCAATCCCATAAAAAACACTAGAGAATAGGTGCTCACTGTTAGTTGCGTTACTTTTAGTATTAATAACGTCCATAATAAATATTTATAAAATTCTAAATCACAAAATTTATTCGTAATATTTAAACACAACTATTGAAGAATCATATTAAACGCAAAGTAATGTAAGCATAAGGAATTTACGTACCACATAAATCCACAACATACATCCATTTAATTTTTTATTTAATTAATATTTATTTAGTTATTTATTTTATGAATTAATTTAATTATATTCTCACACTCATCAAAGAACCACAAATCACGCAGTAAGCACACACTAATAGCACAATAAAAGTAAGCAGAAATGTTGGTGACCTTTGTGAAAACCCACCAGAAATCCTATCATAATTTACCATATTACTTCGTCGAAAACTTTCATTTAGTCGCTAGTAGACTTAAAACTTAAAGAAAAGATTAATTATATCATTTATAAATTGTTTTACATTATTATTATAATAAACTGATTAATTGCAGAATATAAAATAGTAAATAATAATAAATGTTACCAAAAGCCGGGATGTGTAGCTACTATTCAAAGCTATGTTTTTCAAAAGTTTATCAGTTAAATTTTCTGGTAAGTCATTATACTGTGGTAAATTTTGCCGATAATATTTCCCATTAAAAAAAGCTTGAACGACAGTCATTCGGTTGGTTGTGAGTGTACCGGTCTTATCAGAACAAATAGCCGTTGCATTGCCCATTGTTTCACAGGCATCAAGATGTCGAACCAGATTGTTATCCTGAATCAAAACACGATATTTAAGTCATACATTTATTTATGTCATCAATTAGATAAAATTTCAGACTGTCTTAAAACTAAAAGAAAAAATATTAATTCAAATTTATAAAAAAATTTTAAAAAAGTAAACATGAAAATATTTTTTAATCAAAAATATCATGAGATATATTTCATGTTTTTTAATACGATTCTTTACTTAAAATCCAACATAAATGAAATTCAGTAATATAAAACTATTTAATTTTCAAACCGCATAGATTTGATTTAGAGTTGCCAACATTGCATCGATGTTGGCCAGGAGAAAAGGTATTTTGTTGTAGAAATGGAAGAGGGTTGGAGGGTAAAGGAATACATACTTACATTTACACAGTATATTCAATTCATTGTAAATAAATCAAAAAATATAAAATTCAAAAATTCACTATACATTATTTTCTAAATTTATATTTTTATCAGCTTACGCTTGTTCGACCAGCGACTTCTTTTTCCGGAGCCATTAGAAATGAATAAGAATCTTAACTCATATCAAAATTATTCCGAATTTCCAGACAAACTTAACTCAGTTTAATCGCATTTTGCTCCTATCACTCCTCCATAAGAATTTCAAGAAAACAAAACCGCTTTACTAATTGCAATCGACATAACTTTTGAAACAATTCTTTTGATTTTAGCAATATTTTCAACTGTTTAAACATTTTCACCCAAATTTATTAGTTGCCTAAACTGGAATCTGTACGGAAGTTATATTTATTAATTATACTAATTTATAACGTCATTATAACAATATAACTTCCAGCCTCCAGGCGATTTCAATGTCGTTTGTGTCAACTACATCAACCTGGGACCCAGGTAACTTGGACCTAGGTTCTTCGTCAAATCCGAGTTTCCGGGTCAAAATTACGGTGTTGGCAACCGTAATCTGATTTTATTTTTTGAAATAGATAACTTGTTTTAAAAGTTAGAGGAAAATATCATTTTAATTTTATGTTGTTATCTTATATATTTTAATATATCTGTATTAAAAATTAATACGAAAAATTGTAAAAAAGTAAAATATAAAATCAGTTATAATATTATTAATTCTATTTCATTTATCTGCATTTCTTATAAAATTTCAAGTCAATAAATTAACGAAAAATCTAACCCATTTCTTTAATTATAATTAAGGAAATGGATAAATAATTTATAATTTAATTTAATTTATAATAGTTTCAATAATATTTAAATATTCGGTATCCATAAAAACTAAATCAGTAATCAGCATTATTTCAATAAAATCCAATAAATAATTACTAAATAATTCACTGTTATTTAACCCTTCGGGACAGTATTCAAAAAATTGTTTAAAACAGTTTGTATAATTATATGTACATTCTAGCATATTTTAATCATTTATAGTTAGATTTTCTAACTAATATTTATTTGAAAAAATATAAAACTAATGGTACACATTTATAACAATCTAATAGACGACTGGTACGTATGTGTACCACTTAACCTAATTTAGTAATAAAAACAAAATGTGTAAAACATAATTATACTTAGCTGCTTACCCACGTTTTCTTGCCCATTGTATTTACTAACAATCACAAAAACACGCAAATACTAGTTATATTTTGCTAAAAATAGTATAATTTTTGATACATGGTCTGGACGGACGGAAAACACAACGCGAATGGTGCTAAACTAAATACACTTTTATAGGTTTATGTGAGTTTTATACCACAGCGAAACGCTTAAAATATGGCATGAAACAAATTGCATTGCTTTTATACATTAAGATAACTGTTCAGATATTTTTTTTCTGCTCAAAAAGAGGAATGTTAGGAAATTCTGAGGGAATGCGCGTAATAGAAGTGTAAATTTCATACTGAATGAACCTAGTCCAGATTCGTCCCACATTTTCTTTCCTCTGAGATATTTGAAAATATAAGGGAATTCTGTCAGCCAAACCTACTTATTTTTAATGAACATTGTAACCAATTCCTCAGAAATATCAGTACGGCGAATAAAACCCCTTTATCCCTGAATGTTTTTAAATGTGAGTCCGTTGAATATAAATTCACTGAAGAAATGAGTTCCAGGAAGATGAGATCTGGAAAATTATAACGAAAATTGTTGATATTGACAATTTTTTGTGATCAAAATGCATAATCTGTATGAATTTCGCTGAAAAATGTCTGCGAATTAATTCTATCTACTATAGAAATCTCTTGGTTAATTGCCAAAATCCCCGTAGTTATCCTTTACCGCTCCTCCAAAACAACGTCTCAATCCACAAAAGTGCAGAAACAATTGCAGTAATTGAGAAAAATTGATTTGTTCTTTTAAATTACCCTCCCTACGGTAATGATCTTGTGCCCGGCAATTGTTATCTATTCAGGCATATAAAGAAACATTTGTGAGGAAACATCTACCAAAATGTAGCATATTTGCCACAGGATGCGAAATCTTTTTTGAAATATCAAAGCTCAATTATTTACAAAAATACCTTTTGAAACTCTTGAATTGCTGGAGCAAGTGTGTAGTCCACAATGATTTCTATATTGAAAAATAAAGCATAAATACCCCTTGTGGTTCTTATGTTAAAAATATATCTTGATGTTGGTTTCTTTAGATACCTAGTCCGGGTACTTATTGAACACGCCACATAGAATAATTATTTCATCCATTTTTTCTACTTTTAATTTTGTGAAGTTAAATTGTAATTATTTAAAAGAATTTTGTTCAAATAATTAGTCTGAATTGAATGAGCAGATTTTGAAATACAAATAAATCATTTAATAGTTTTATTTTTAGTTTTATTTTTATGGAAAACAACAAGCTGTCGCGGCCACCAAAGTTGATCCAGCTTCTTGGAATTTGCAGTGGGGATGATGAATCAAATGCCCAAGAATTTATAAAGAAAAGCAGAAAAGTGGCTAGGGTGTTTGGGGAAGCAGAAGTCTTGGCCATTCTACCTTTGGTTTTGACACGAAACGCATATTCAATGTTCGACAAGCTTGAAGACAATTTGGGAGAAAAGATGTCTTTAGAAAACTTTCTTTTAACATTGGAAAAAACATTTGGTAAAACGCTTTGAATGGCAGTAGCCGAATTAAATAAAATGTAGTGGAAATCTAAAGAAAATCTGGACGTGCACTTAGGAAATCTCAGAACACTGATGGAAATCGCTGGAAAAGAATCAGATGGTTTACTAAGACTATTTTTTGTAAATAGTCTACCGCAGAACTTAGCAGCCCATGTAAGTGCCAGCCCTGATTCTCTTTCAATTCCTTTTGCACAATTAGTAGAAAGAACAAAGTCACTATCGACGTCTTATGGATTGGAATTCATTAATCATGCTTGTGCCACTTCTAGGATTCGCATCAAATGTTACTAGTGTGGCAAAGACGGTCATCTTAGGTCTCAATGCCCACAATTAAAATGCCATAATTGTGGTAAACCTGGCCATTATGCAAGAAATTGTAAAGTTATTTCGGGAAACGATATGGTCGATCCGTCAACGCGACCGGATTTGGCCAATGGAACGTTCGCACATTAATAATACTTATTCAAGTGGATGGAATGAGTAAACGAGCTCTTTTGGATACTGGATGCTCGCAAACAATGATTGAAGGGTATTGTAATTCAGGGATCAAAAGAAACGTATTGCTGGTAGGATGTGGTAAATTGACTTGCTATGAAAGATCTGTGTCGATGAACGTCATGGGTAAAGAAATTAATTTAAATGTTTTAGTTACGCCAAAGGTCGTTTCAGGATGTAAAGTTCTGTTAGGAATGGATGCGATATATATTCTAAGAGGTGTAATTGTTCGAGGAACCAAGGTAAAGTTGGCAAATGAACACATGTAACCAGAAATTTGTTGCTTGGGCGTCAATCTTGATACAAATAAGTGGGGAGTGATAGAACCAAAGAGAGTGCCAGATTCTGTTATAAAAATTGAGGATAAGGATTTTTAGATAAATTTTGACGGTAATGCATGGACGGTGAAGTGGAATTGGATTGACAGCACTCCAAAAGCACTGAAGCCTTCTATATCTCAGTACAAAGTTCCCCACAAAGCCGAAAACGAATTTAACGAGGCTGTTGAAAGTTGGATTAAAAATGGATGGTTGCAGACTTATAGTGGAGAGATTAAGGCCGTGCTTCCTCTGATGGCGGTTATCCAACAAAATAAAGAAAAAGTGGGACCAGTCTTGGATTATCGAAAAATAAACGAATATGTCTCAAGTCACAATGCGCAAGCGGGTGCCTGTCAAAAGAAATTGAGGAAATGAAGGAGATGGGGTGAGGATGTTGTTGTTATTTATTTCAAATCAGCATATTTACAAATACGTGTTAACAAATTTTTGTGGACCTTAGAAGTACTTAAGTTCAAGGGGAAGACGTTTGCACTGACAAGACTCGGTTTCGGTCTTAACGTCGCGCCGAAAATCATGACGACTGTGTTAAAACATGTTTTATCAATGGATGCTGGCATCTGCGAAGCAACGGATGCATACATTGACGATATATTTGTAAATACAAGCCTGGTCTCAGTGGAATGTTTGGTAAAACACCTGCGAAAGTTTGGATTGGAGGCGAAGGATCCAGAGTTAATTGATGGCACTCGAGTTCTTGGGAAATTGATCCGGAATCTGAATAATCAAGTTGATGAATTGCAGGAGAGAGTCACCAAGCGACAACTGTTTTCATGAACTAGGCAAATGATCGGACATTTTCCTGTTGCACGTTGGTTGAGACCGGCTTGCTCGTTTGTAAAACGACTCTCTGGTGACAGAAGATGGGATCAAGATGAGAGAGATCGAAGTTAAAGCACAGAAACAAGATCCAGTGGGAGGAGAATGCAACGTGAAAAATACTGATTCAGGAATTGTTTGGTGCGATGCAAGCAGTCTTGCAATTGGAGTAGTTGTGGAAATCGGAACAGTGCGTGTGTAGGATGCTACGTGGTTGCGCAAGTCAGATGATGCAGCAGCCCACATAAATCTTGCCGAATTGGAAGCAGCTTTAAAGGGAATAGAATTAGCTATCAGTAGGAATTTTCAAGCCCTTTTACTTATGATAGATTCGGCTTCGGTATATAGTTGGTTGAAGGCAGTGCTCAGTGATGATTCCAGACCAAAGGTAAAAGGGGTTCTCTGAATTATTGGTTTGACGTCGCCTTGAGATGTTCAAGTCGATAACTAACGAATACGACATTAAAGTCTCGGTGGAATTAGTGCCGACGGAGTTAAACAATGCAGATGAGATGACCATGGTGCCTAATGCGTGGGTGTCACAACTGAAAAACAGATGCAACGATTTCGAACCTAGCATTGAGACTGCATTAAGTGCAAGCAGGGTTCATGGAAACATGGATTTAATACGGAGTTGCTATACGGATCACCATTTTGGAGTAACCCGGACATTGTTCTCAGCTAGAAAAATGGATCCATCCACTTCAAGATCATCAGTCAAAGAAATTGTTGGACAGTGCCTCGATCCATCACCTTTAAAATGGTCAAAGGGGCATTTGAGTGTACCGGAAGTTTGGCAGACTAGCAGTGGATACAACGCATTATGGTAACTCTGTATTTTTGAGCGTAATCGATTGTGGACCAAGTAGATTCTCAATCTGGCGGAGGTTGAATTCGGAAAATGAAATAGACGTTCGTGATAATCTTCGATCAATATTTCTCGAGCATGATATACCGTTCGAAATACTCTTGGACAACAGTAGACTCCAATGTAATTAGAACGCTGTGTGAGCTATCCTGTGTAAAGATTATTTACCAAAACGCCTATCGACCCTCGGGAAACAGTATTGTGGAAAGAGTCCACCGAATAATAAAAAGAACGATGGCACGGTCGAGATGTGACGCAGCGAAAGCAGTATTTTTGTATAATTCTCTTCCGACGAATGGAATTAGCTTAGATTCCGTGCCAGAAAATCTTACATCACATGTTTGGCGATATCCATTTGAATTTCCAAGTCAATCTGTTGCACAATAACTAACATCCAAGTTTAAGCTAGGCGATAAAGTTTATGTTAAACCTGGAGAAGCTTGATGTTTTACGCCATGGAAACTTGGAAATGTCACCGGTGTGGATTCTGAAACTTCTATAAATGTAGATGGAATTAATCGACATGTATTGGATATCAGATTCGCCTCGGAAAACATGAATGAAGAGTAGTTCTTTCAAAGAAAGTGATAACGAAAGTGAGTTCGCATCTTCAGATCTAAGAAGCTATGATCCTTAGAGGAATGAACTGAGAAGATCTGATCAAATTCGAAAATCTCCAAATTGGTTGAAGGATTACGTTCGAGCTTGAACTCGGATGGAGATGTAATTATTTAAAAGAATTTTGTTTGAATAATTAATCAGAATTGAATGAGCATATTTTGAAATACAAATAAATCATTTAATAGTTTTATTTGTATGGAAAACAACATAAATTATTTGTCAAATACAGTCAAATTCGAGTATTAGTAATTTGTATAATAGCAAAGTTGAACACTAATGACCGTTGGAATAAATTACTGTAAATCAATTATCTGATACTTTAAGAATGTAAACTTCAAAGTGTAAATTGATCTAATGACAAGTCTTTTACTGACATTTTCCGACTTGCTAATATTTAAATTAAACTGCATTTCATAGTATCCATGAGCCATATAAAATACTATTGCATAACTTGTAAATGTTTAGTTTGTTTTGATAATATTTGCAAGCTTAAGCCGCAATTACGACACAACGCAAAGTGGTGATTGAAAAGATATTGTTAAAATTATCAAAATACATTTTACAATGAAAATTTAATACAATTCATATAAACAATTTGTTTGTATTCTATAACTGCTTAATCTTTTTCTTTTCCGGTCAGATCAAAAAGTTATCCCTTGACTTGATATTTGCACGGATGCTGTTTATTGTTACTATCTTTGTGGTGATTTTTCATCTTTTGTTGGATTTCTTTTGTAGATTTTCATATAATTATAAATAGACGATATAAAGATATTAACAATGTAAAAGCTAACAGTTGTGAAGATACTGAAACTACTGATGTGTAGACGCCAAGCTGAAACAGCCTGATTTAATAAACCAGTATGAGTTGAATGTTCTAATTCGGAACTTAGAATTGTCCAAATAGAAATCCGAACTGGTGAGTTTACAGTTAAAAGAATGAATCTTATGAGCAGAAGAAAGAGCTATTTCTTATTCTTATGAATTTCGTTTTAAACTACAAGATTCTACGAAACTGAACACAATGTTTTTACATTGATGTCAGTGAATAAAAACATCATTCAGCTAAATGCAGGTTGCTCATTGATCAAGAGTAACTTGAAACCAGTGCTCCTTCACAACGGTAATGAAAAATCACCTGCAGCACGAAGGAGAAACATCTAACCATTGAGATTCTACAAAAGCAAATGAAATAGGTTGATCACAAGTTGAAAAGTAGAGAATCGAAAGTAGCTCTGTTACAATAAGTACATTTGCTGCAATTCGTGCTGCGATAGTGCAAAAGAAATGGCACTTTACACAATTCGATATTATATTGCTTTAGCATACATTTGGCATACATTGGACGTCTATTATTATAAGAAAAAAACAATTTTGCCTTTCTGTAGCACTCAGTCATAGTAATTTTATAGTACTTATTATTTTCGTATTACTCATGTTTAGAAGTAATCTAAAAGATTTTAATTTTTTAAATTACTTTGTTATACTTTATAAAAAAGAAAGTAATACCACAAAGGTTGAAAATATGGCATGCATTTTTATATACATGTACAGAGTGACACAGCTAAATGTCGGGATTTTATTTTTTAACTTAATCCAAATAAAAAACATGAACGCATCAATTTATTTATAAAAATATAGAGTAAAAGCATTTATACTTACAAAGTTTATGCATTTGTATATGCTTTACTTTTTTTATCTATCAACCGTTTATTCGTTCCTCATAATTTGTTAATACATTATCTAACATTTGGGGTGTAACAAGCCGTAACAAGCCGTCTTCTCTGATATTTTGCTACAGAGCTGGAATTTCGAGTGGTTGCGTAGCATAAACTTTTATTTTAATGAATCCCATATGAAATAGTGATATTATGTAATGTCTTAAGGGCGAGTAAGCCAATGCATATTTTGAGAATCACACCTTATCCACCGCCGGGGAAAATTGTCGTTTAGCCAGGAAATCATAGCAAGTGCCCAGTGTTGTGGTGCATCATCCTGCATGAATATCATGGTCTGTTTTTTAAGACAATTGAGGGAAGCAGGAAAATGGTGCTGTAGAATTTTCAGATAGTTGACAATTATAATGGTTTCATCAAAGAAGAATAGCCAATAGACTTCACTCTTTGAGATGGAGTTTTCGGTGATTTCAAACCTTTATCGTTGAACCAATAAGGATTGACGGTTGACGTTGTCAAATTTTCCAAGTTCTGGGGATTGTTAGCAATCCTTACTAAGCTCGTCAACTGTAAAATTAGTCCGGCAAACATGCTCTTTCTCCATGATAAACTACAGAGGTGCCATTTTGCACTTTTTAAACATCTCCTGACTGGTTCTCGGTTAATTCCAATTGAGGCCCAAGCCCGACATGTTGACGAATGAGGATTCACTTTTTATTTTTATATTTTTTATCTTTTCAACAATTTCAGTAGATGCTGATAACTTTTGTCTTTCTCTAACTACATACAAAATGTTAGTAGTTTTCTTATTTCGAGTGTGCAACTTTTAATACTTTTGTCACTAGATGCATTCAGAATCTGAGCATTTCGTTCTCTGTTGAACAGTAAACACCATAGCCTTATTCTGAAATAACAAAAAAGTGAAATGCTACATGCTGTTGCACTTTTGTATAAAATGGTTATATTCATCACAATCGTAGTCATAAAATCATATTCAGTAAAAATCTCGACCTTAAGCTGTATCACCAAGTATATTTTAAATTGTGATAAATTAAAAAAAAATTAAAAAATTAAACTTTCACACTGACCTTCATCATTTTTTTAACTGAATATGCCAGTGAAATTGTTACTGCAAGTGGAAGACCTTCTGGTACAGCAACAACTAGTACAGTAACTCCAATTATAAGAAAGTGTATCATTTTCTTTAAATGATCCATATGCCACAACATACTTTTTATGTGATATGTTTCGATGCAAAATCTTATTATCAAAATAACTACCGTTAAAACTGCAATTACAGTTCCTAAAAAATTTGGAATTTATAAAAATAATAATAAAATCTTATAAATTAAACAAATTAGAAAATAAGACTTTAAGTGTAAATTTTGCAGTAAAGGCTTCATATACTTGTTAAACATTTTCATTAATGCTACCAAGAAATCATCATTTTATACTTTCAAAATTTTATATTTATGTTGTATTTGTTTTTATCACATTAAACAAAATAAACAGCGGTTTTAAATTTAAAACAAGTCATGATCATGTAAATTCAGTACTGTGACTAAATGTTGTGCCGCAAGGATTACCCTTTAACTTTGCCGCCCCCGTACAATTATCTAATACAAAATCTTACCTTCCTAAAAATGTTTAACTTAACAATTTAAATAATAAACTTTAGAAAAAAAAATATTAAAATTTTATTTAATGCTAATTTCTAGAAAGCATAGCCGGTTTGATGTTTCCGCTTTGAATGAAAAATCTATCAAACAGTATTTACGAACTCCAGCGGAATATAAATTTGAAAATATTTCATTTCAAATATTTGGTGTAACTTCGACTTTTACTGATTCTAAGATACTGGCAAACCTTTCGGACCCACCAAAAATATTTTTGTTTATAGTTGTCACAATTAATGACTGGCCGGTTATAATATCAGCATTCGTTATCGTTTTCACATTTTCTACTTGACTATTTTTTGATATAGTTATATTCGGTTTAAGAACCATGTATTGCGAAAATACCACCAAAAGCAAGTACCGATCAGGGTAGTCCACTCCTTCCGCCATTTAGCTAACCAACTTTTGGTAGTGTGAAAAATTTGTAAAGTGTAAACCGCGAATTATTTCTAAAAACTGAGGTGTGAAGGGCGGGCTTATTTGAGATAAAAACAAAAATTCATACAATTTATTACAGTATTTACAGAAATTAGTGCTCCAATCAAATGTTTTAACAGGTATATCGTATTTTTTGAGTAGTTGTATTTGGAACAAAAAAATCTGTGATTTTCAAAGAAATAATAAACTAGGCTACTTAATGATATACTCAGCTCTTTTATTCGGTGACTCAAAGCAGTATAAAACTTTTTCTGATTTCAAATTGCTGTTTTTTTATTTTGATTAACATGAACTCTAATGCAATGTCAGCTGTAATTTCAATTGCGTCTCTTCGACAAAGTGCTTGGAGTCAAAAGTATTATTTAATCAGACATTGTTCTATATTAATTTTCGTTCATCTTAATTGAATCCTCAATTTTGAAATCTATTTTCAAATATTTTGATGAAATTTAGAGGCGTAAAAATAAAAAATTATAGAAATCCCGGGAAATTTTTAGACTTATCTCAGCATTGCCATCACTAATAATAAAACATTATCCAATTTACAAAAAAATATTCAAGCACGGCGGATCGAGAATTTGATTATATTCGCTATCTGAAAACATTATGAGAAATACATTAAAATGATGAAAGAATATGCCATATTGTTTTCAAATACTGAAATTGAAATAAAAATATTATTAATATTATTAATATTATTATTATTATTATTATTATTATTATTATTATTATTATTATTATTATTATTATTATTATTATTATTATTATTATTATTATTATTATTATTATTATTATTATTATTATTATTATTAAATTATTATTATTAATTATTATTATTATTATTATTATTATTATTATTATTATTATTATTATTATTATTATTATTATTATTATTATTATTATTATATATTATCAAGCATGTCACTATATGATTTCAAAAAAGAACTTGTTCGACAAATACTCGAAAGATATAAAACTTATGCTTCAGTTGTTGGTAAACTGTCATATCAACCTAATCCTGCAAGAATGGTAGAAATACACTTTCCTGACTATTTAGTTCGAAAGCAGGAAATGAGGTCAAAACTCTTTATAAATGTGAACAATGTGATGTTGACTTGTGCATTGCCACTTGTTTCAAATCTTATCACACAAATGTTACTTAATAATATTATATATCAATCATATATTCAACCAAAATATTCAACTATTTTAGAACTTTTATAACATTTTTGAAAATAATTTTCTTCTAACCTAAAGGACTTTTCAAATTTGTTAAGTGTAAAATGATTATCATGAAGTAATCTTACATATAAATTTACTTTTGTTGAAAAATAATTTAATTTTATATTAGAAATCTTAATTATAAAATAAAAATGATCAATAAGTCTTTCCAGTATCCTTAAGTAATAAAAATTCCTAAATCTTATGATTTCAAAAAATCAAATACTTCGTTGATATAAAATTTATTTTGTAATCTACGTTTATGTCAAATTGAAAAAAATCATGGAAAATTTGAGTTAACTAACCAACTTTTCCAATAAGAGCTGCAAGTTTATTCAATTTTGTTTGAAGAACGGAACCCTTTTTTTTGAAACTTTTTTTCTTTTTTTTCTTTGCCTCTTCTTTTGTTGTATCGTCTTTTTGTTTATCAGAAAGGTAATGATTTTCAGTATTGTCAGTCAATTTTTCTAATTCAACGGCTAAATAATAATAATTAATAATAATAATAATAATAATAATAATAATAATAATAATAATAATAATAATAATAATAATAATAATAATAATAATAATAATAATAATAATAATAATAATAATAATAATAATAATAATAATAATAATAATAATAATAATAATAATAATAATAATAGATTTTGAATAAATAAAATTCTAACCTATCAAGTATAATAAATATATACTTTTAATGAATATATACATTTTGTACTTAACTAATTAAACAATAATAATATTTTATCTATAAAATTTCAAAACAATTGGTTTAAAATCGAAATTTATCCTTTTTTATTCTTGAATTGAAGAGTTTTAAAAATGAAAATATCTTAAATTGCAAGAAACTTTAAAAAATAAGTTTTGTCAATAATTAATAGTAAAATACAAAGTAAACTGAATCGATTATAATGAAGTAATAAATAATATTAATTGGAAATAAACAGTTATTAATTTGACATTCTTATATTCATATAAAATTGGGGAAATAGAATAAAAAGGTTTGACTGATTATTTTCAAAGAAAAAAAGAAACTGACTCGATAATAATAATTCATAAAATGCCGGATCATTATAAAGCTTAAATGATCTGATGACCCAAAAAAACTGGAATAAACAGAAAATGTGAATTCACATTTAATATGTTATAAAAACTCTTGACTTCCTCTTCGATACTCAAATTACAAAAGATTTTATTTTAGATACTTTATAAAAACAAAAAATAATAAAGCAATATTTTAACCATTATCTATATAAAAGTTTATTAATTAATAATATAAAAAACAATTAACTCATTTGCATCATTGTTCTAAATGCGCAAAAGTAGTTCAAAACTCCGTCACACTCAACTGTAATGCTCGATCTATTTTTATTTATTTTTTAAATAATGAAACTATTTAGTATCATTTTGTCTATAAAATAAAAAAAAATTTTTGTGCATTATTCCGTTAAATAATGCAAACGTGTTAACATTAATTTTATAAATTAAAAATCCTTACAGTCGCTTTTATTTTTCTTAGTCTTTTTTGTTTCTGTTGGTTCTTTAGTTGACTTTTCATTTAGTTCTGCTGCTCCTAATAGTGCAAAAATTATTCCGGCCTGGGAGCTTAAACCAACAGCAGTCACAACCATTTTACCGGAACCTTCCATAACGTGAGTTCCTATGAAAAATAAATAGTAATAAATAGAATAATAAATCGTATGAGTCATTTACAATAAAATATAATGTAAATTTATAATTTTAATTACTTTATGTTATTATTTAAATTATTTTATTTTATTAAAGAAATAATGGACTCTTTCCAACACGGAAGAAGTGGATGTTCGTCTTTCATTTATTGATCTGTTTGTGGAAAGAACTGCTAAGGGTTTTGAAACGAAAATATTTCCAATAAATTCATTAATTTTCATTATAATTATTTGATTAAAGGTTTAATACTTAGAAAATTCGGGTTATAATATTAAACTTTTGGAAAAACTGACAAAATTTTATTTAATTGTGTTTCTCTTCTGAATAGAAATGAGCATTCAAAATTCTTTGAGGAGATATTTCCTAATAATACCTTTGATAGACAATATAAATAGTAGACAATATAAAGTATGCAAGCACAGGTGTTAGTTATTCCTTATTCGAGTGATTTTAAAAATTTAAAAGGTTCAGCGTAGAAATTCTTAGCAAATTCTAATACGCTTCAAATAGGTTTAAAATTTTTTAAATCTTCAAATACGTTTGGAAGCAAATCTTAACCACCAACAGGTTAAGTGTATAAATTTACATTTTATGATTAGAAAACTTTCCGTTATCTCTCTGCATGATCTCAAAGAACATGTCTGGCTGAAAAGTTTGAGTTATATGGAAAAAATTGTAATGGGACACCAAATTTAAATAATTTTCAAATTGTGTATAAAATCTATGATAATTATTTGGAGCGAGGCATTGAGGATTAAATCACAATTTTTATTCAATTAATAATGAATGCGCAATGAATTTATCAAGGTTATTTATTTAATTTATTAATTCCTAGCAAATATATTATTATTTATTTTCATATACTCATATGCTCATTATGGGTAGGTGAGTCTATTCCATTTATAGTAAAAATAATGAGTATAATTCCCTTGAAATTTGTTTCAATTATTTAGTGTTAGTGAATTTTTAATGAAAACATCTTTTATCTATTTTTACCATTGATCAATTTTCATTTACAATTTCTTTTCAGAATATAAATCTGGTTTGTGTAATCAGCAGCACATAAGCCGTATGAGACTCAAAACAGGATATCTTCTGACTTGACCAAAAATCATCATTAACCGCATTGCCTCAAAGCATAAACTTCGTACAATGAAGAAAAAGTTTTTATATTAATATTTGACTTTATAGTGTAAATTTTTATAGTAATATTTGGACTTATTTAATTTTGCAAAATTGAATATATTTATATTAATATTTAAACTTGTATAATTATGAAAGAAAAAAAATTTGTGGGACACTATTTTAATAATTTTGAAATTGACTTTTATATGATTGTTTTATATTTAACACGAATTTTCAAAAATCTGTATCGAAAATTCGTTTTACAGGGTTTTCACCTTATTTTGAAAACGTTTCACCCTATTTTGAAAATTAATTTAAAAATATTTAAAACGTGAATATTTAATTTTAATAACCATAATTTTCTAGTGTTTTATTACACAGTGCTTGCAGTGAAAGAGTGCAGTCCACATCTACTAAATCTTTAATATATAACTTCTGTGACTCATTAAGCGTGCAATTAGTAATTTTACCATGTCTTCTTGCCTTTATTTCACCTTTAAGGTGAAATGTTTTGATTATTTCGTGCATAGTAGTTCGTTAAATGTTTAAAATGTGAGAAATTTCTGTTTCCTGAATTCCTTCTTCATAAGAACTTATAATTCGTTCGAGATCGGAGTTTGAAACAGTATTATTTTTACGCATATTACTGGGCATACAAAGTTGACTGATTTATAATCCTATCTAATAAAAAAGTTCTAAAAGTTTAATTAATACAGGGTTTTTCACCTTATTTTGAAAACGTTTCACCCAATGTTGAAAACTTTTCAACCTATTTTGAAAATTAATTTAAAAATATGAAAAAAATATTTAATCAAAACCCGTGTATTTAAATATTGTCAGTAAAAAGTTAACTAGGATTTTTTATTGTAGATATGTTTAAAAACATTTAAAACGACAATATTTAATTTTATTAATTGATAATTTCTTCGTTATTAAAGCATCTTGGAATATAAAACCACATATTAGTTAAACCAATATTTTTTAATTTATGAAAGGTCAATTTCGTATATTGAAAGTTCAATTTCGTATATTGAAAGTTCAATTTCGTAAACTAATTTTAATAAATCATATAATTAATATTTTTTTAATTAATTTTCAAAATAGTTTGAAGTGTTTTCAAAATAGGGTGAAAAACCCTGTATTATGTTGTACAATCAGGTTGAAAAGTAAAATTACTCTGTTTTGTATTTTTGTATTTAAATGGAGAAATATGATTCTTCAAAGGCAAATTTATACAGGATTTTTGGGTCAATTTCGTATTTTTAATCCCCCATATAGTTAATATTTTTTAATTAATTTTCAAAATAGTTTGAAACGTTTTCAAAATAGGGTGAGAACCCTGTAAATATAAGTCAATTTATAATCTGAAAATAAAAAAGATAAAAGAAATAATTGAAGAAAATAATTTAAAATATATTCATAAAAGCAAAAAAAAGACTGTGAATTAGTTTGAGTGAAAAATTTTTTAATATTTACATAGAAATATAGATTTTGACGGTTGTTTTATTTTAAGATACGAGAGGTGTTTAAGGATTAAAATTTGACGTCTTCTTATTTATCAATCATTCATATTGGAAATATAATTTTCTAATAGTCATATATTTAAGAATAAAACATTTTAGCTTTGATTAATTTTTATCATTGTTTTTCAATATTTTATAAAAACAAGATACAGAGTAGCAAATATCGCAAATCATATGTATTTAATTTTTACAAAATAATTCTTTTAATCCTTTAAGTACGGAATTAAATTTCATAAAAATTCAGCAAATGTGTCAATTATCCGTCAAAAAAAAGTTAAATATATAATTGTGGTTTTTTATATGTTTATAATCATTTTTTCCTGCATTTTTCCTTTATTCACCTTCAGAATTAAATTCAACAAATTAATAATGGATAAATTAGTATTCGAATTTATCCACAGTTCGCACTTTGTACCTTACTGCGGACGTACTTGACAGTGGGGTAACGCGGCAATTTTGATTTAATCTGAAATTCAAATATAAATTGAATGACTTTGATTATTTTGTTGGGATACAATCACATTAATAAGTGAAAACACTATTGTAAAATGAAAGAAAAATTCTGGAAAAATAATTAGTTTATACAGGTCATAAATGTGTAGAGTTTACGCTTGTTAAATATTTATAATTTAAATAATGGATGATTTTAATGCACGAAAAAAATAAAAATGTATTTAATTTGGATATTATATTTTCAGTTTTTTACAGAGAATATTTTCAAATGGAGACATTTAAACTATTAGAACTATAAATATTTTGGATGGTACGAGACACAAATCCTAAGTACCGCTCATTAGTGGGCACTTTAGCAATAAATAGTTTACATTACTGAATAATCATTATAAACAGAGAGAACATTAAATTAATTTAAAATAAAGCATTAAAAAATAAATATTTAAAGATTAGATCATTAATTGAGGTCTTTAGTCTTTGAATATAATCAAAATTTATCGTAAAGCTTAGATGGCAGCGACGGTGAAAAGGCTGGCCGAGGTGTGCGTTCCACACGGTCTTGCACTTGAGCTTACTTTTGAAATACTTTTGCAAAGCCTCGTAAAACCTAGGACCAGTCCTGTAGTTTGATTCGTTCCATTTCCATTAAAATGGACACTTTTCATAAATGTTAATAAAAAGTTCTCAACTGACACAAGAAACACTGAATTATTGAAATTTTGCCTAAACCTAAATCGGAATTTACCCACGAAACAATAACTAACCACTTCGAGAAATATATTTTGTTTGAATGTATGATTTATAGTGTCATGATTTCAATTTCACACAATCACATTTAGTTATCGAAATTATTAATTTTGGTAATTGGATATTAATGAGTGGCAATTCTGCAACTGAATTTCTGCTTTTTTAAAATAATTCCTTTGTTATTTCCTGGAAAAAAAATGGAGTAATAATAAACATTGAACTAACAAAACAACATTTTGTAGAAACATAGTCCAGAGGTGGTCAGTGGAAATAAATCATTGAATTAAAAAAATTAAATTTTGTTTTTAAATTTCAATAATCTGGAAATATAGATCACTAATTTTCAAATTAATCCTAAATAAGTCCTAAATAATTTTAAGATTTGTCATCTGTAAGTATTTCAGGACGAAAGATAGATTAATGGCATCACCTATGGCTTTATGAACACCTAATTCGTTATTTGAAGCTGAAGTGGGCATTTAGGTTGTAAGGAGTTCTAAAACTCTTATTTAAAAATAATATAGTTTAAATGTTATAAGTGTGATCAGCTAGTTGAAATAACTATTTGTGCTAAATTTTGAGAGAAAATTTGAATTCTTATTTTTTTATAATAAATAAATAAATATTAGAGGAAGAATTTTATTGCGACTAACATAAATAAAATGATATTTATTGTAATCTTAAATGTTAACTTTTAAATTAAAATTCTGTGAATTGAATAAAAATGAGATTGCTTGTCAAAAAATTAATTTTAAAATATATGTAGAATTTTTAATATTATAGTTTCATGCAGATGTGGCTAACCTTTTTGGCACGCGTGCCCAAAGTGTCACACCATGTCATCAAAAATTGTGAAATAAAACTTGGAATTGTTTAAACTCGGCATATTTGTTAAGATTTTATTTAATCTGATCTTCATTATTTTTTTGTCCTATTGGCGCTTTTATTTATTTGATTTTGTCTCATTTGGTAGATGGAATTAACATTTATTAAATCACAGCAGTTGTGTAGTTAGTAATATTACTGTGGTGCTGATTTGTGTACTTTTTCCCAGTGTTCAAGATAATTACTGGCATTGCTTTTAATATGTTCATTTAGTCGTGATCGAAATGTTCTGTGTTTCTCCTATGTATATTGCGTCGCATTACTGAAAACTATTTTAGTTAATATTTATTTACTATTTATCCCCTATATATCCGTAGCTTAAATATTTTTTGGGTCTTCCTATAATAACTGCGATTTTAGTATTCATTTTGTATCGACTGTTATAATTGGCATTTTTGTTACATTAAACTTAAAGGTTAAAATTTAAATTTCAAATAAAAATAAATTCACTGGGACAGTTTTTAAAAAATTCTTAATTGTAATAAAATTAGTAATAGTTTAAATTTGAAATTAAAAAAACTTTTAAAAGTACATATCTTAATTTTAAAACAATGCCTAAAAAGTGACTGTCAAGCAAAAATATCTTGGCATTCAAAACAAAAAGGTTTTGCTATATCTGGTTTATTATATTAAAGTACTTTTATCACTATAAATAACAATTAAAATGTGCCTAAAAAGAAACTAATAAAAGGAAGAAGTTTTCAACGATTTATTAAGAATACGAATGTCACAGACTAGTAATGTCTGCACATCGTGTATGCAAAATACGCAAATATAGAAATAAAACAATCTCTATTGAGAGATCATAGCGGTTTGACCTCTGATAACTATGACACATAAAATATTACAAGGAATGCCATCCCTTTTATACCAAGAAAAGAGGATAAATGGAAAACTTCAAGCACAAAATCTGCTTTTTAAAGATTCGAATTTACGAATAAAGAATAAACACGAATGCACCATTTTATTTGCCGTTTTTATTGCAGTACTCAAATTTTAAAAAATTAATTGCTTGTCATTACTTTTATTATAAGCTATTCTATTTCTTGTATTATTTTCAGTTAGTTATAAAATTCAAATCGAAGAAAAACCAAAAAACTGTAATTGTTAAGGAAAATTTTCTATTTTGTTTAGGATTCATACTTTAAAATAAAATTCCTTAAAGATGGTAATAGAAATAGATTTTAAGTTATTTCCAAAAGTGAGAAACTTAAATTTCGGTAGTCTTTTTAACTGACTAAAAGAAATTCTTCAATAAATACAATTTTCGATTTTTTAATATTTTCATTTTTACCCCGTTACACCCCGGTGTTGCGCATAGGCAACACAAAATTTCAAAATTTATGAAAATATGAAGTTAATAACGTTTTTGAAGGAATTTTGGACTTCTAAATACCTAAAACTCATAGATGCATATATGCAACAGTTTCAGTTTGATGTTCCATATTAATTTTCAACACAACCACTTAGAAATGTGTTTAGAGCTTTAAACTCAACTAGCAGGTCTGTTCTCAGTTTAATATTACACCTAATTCTGTTTTTACACGATAGAATGGTTCCCGAGAAATTCGTGTAAAAAAAAATCGTGTAAAAAAAGATACTGGCCAAGTACAAAAATAATAGATTGGTTCTAGACCTCAAAAAATAAGTTAAAATTAGACTATAGATTCTTAATGCTGTCTGCTTGATAGCAAGTCCGTCTACTGGTATTCTCTTTTGGGATTTGTCTTCTATCCAGATTACCAAAGCTTTTTCCATTTTCTCTTTAACAACATCCCTTACATACGATGATGACTTTGCACTTAATTTTGTTCCAGAACATACTGATGCTCTAATTGCAGTTTCATTTTTTTTAATTGTTCTTACAGTAGCTTCATGGATTCCGAAATTATTTCCCACAACCGTTGCGCCTTGTCCCGTTGCAAGTTGATCTAAAATTTTGATTTTGGTATCTAAGCTGATCGCTTTCCTCATTTTTAATGCAGGAGAATTATGTAACATGGGTGTGGCTACCAAAATATATTTTATTAATCAAAAATGCAAAAATCTAAAATTAAATATTTGAAACTAACCTGTTATTGGTCTACCAAAATTATATGAGCTTCTACTTTATTTTACTTAGCACTTGTTAAAAATCAGCAAAAACTAACGATCTTTCAATTATAATTGTCAAATAGGAACTAAATTGTGTGTAAACAAACAAAACAAAACAGCTGATGCTTGAAATTTACTTGCTTGAAATTTACTTGTACAAAATTGTTCTAGTAAAGTTCAAGCTATTTTAGCGTGGTGAGTTGACTGTCATCGTGGTGAGTTGCTCTCTTTTTACTTTAAAAAAATTCATTGAAAAAAAACGAGTTAAATCCAATAATTCATGTAAAAAAAGTAATTTTGTTTTTTTTGTATTCGTGTTATTTCAAATTATGTCGTGTAAAAATAGAAATATTTTTTCGTATTTACTCGTGTTATTTCAAATTCGTGTAAAAACAGAATTAGGTGTATTTGCAATTAAACGAATAAATTGTTTAGATGTTTTTGATCACTAAAGGTTTACTGCATATTTTTATACGGTTCACACAAGCAATTATTTGGTGTCATTTGGATCTTTGTATCCATGTAAAGCGACTACGAGAGCGACAGTAGAAATTGTTGCATACTATTTCTTGAGTTAATTTGCTCTCACTAGTTCCTTTGTCGCATTACTGCTGATTAGTCAATTTTGATGTCATTTATTTTGATTAAAAGTTAATTCTATACAAAACATGGATTTTTGACTTTTTCAGAATGAAAATAAGTTAGAATTTAAACAAATAAAACATAGCAAAGGTAACTATAAAAATAAAATATTTTACTGGTAATTAAAAATATGTCTTAGTTTAGCTATTATTGGATTAAAATGATAAGCTTCAAATATTGCAAGCTGAAATTATTGTTGTTGGTTTTGCAATTTTAATTGGTGGTCCAGGCAGACGCGTGTATTTTCTGTTTTATAGTAGATCTAGTTTTATTGAAATTATAGTCTTAATTATTTTGAATAATGAAGCTTGATGATAATATAACATTTGTTTTTTGAAATAAATCTTGATTTGGAATAAATTAATAATTTCAGATTGATTGTAGTTGACATTTAGAATATTGAAATTATTTATAAAAATATTTGTCTAAATTCAATTCTGAAAAATAATCATTGAATTTTAACCTAATGAATTCATTATAAATACTGTGATGATTTGATTCAGTTCATCTAACATGACAACCACACTTTAAGACGCTTTTTAAATTTCGATATTATAAATTTCTTTCAATCAGTAGCGTTACTAAAAAGTACGAGGAAGAGGTCAGTCTTGTGTTCAGCTTTTCGTCTTATGTTAAGAAAATAAAAGTTTTCCTATCAGTATAATAATATAATAATACAGACGATTTTATTATATTTTTTGGCTGTGAGTTTTGTTTGATTTTTAGAAATGTTGATTGATTATTCACATTTTTTCTTTCTCGACCCATCGCTGGGATATTCTGACTTCGGCAGCTAATGAAAGTTTAATCGCTTTAGAAATAAACATGCCGTTTTAATTTTTCCTATCACTGTGACATTTTGTCTAATCAGAATCAGCGTTACCATTAAGATGAACCAGGTGACTACCCTAAGCGCAAACCATAATCGAACACAAAATTCCCGCTGGCATTGAATATGATCTCGTTTCTTTGCTCTTCACTTTAAAATTAAAACATTATTTTGTTTTTTATTTTAACTTTATGAAACGATAACAAGTCCACAGTTTTTTCAACTAATTTGAAAGGTCACCAAAAAGGCTTGGTTTACGGGGTAAATAAACTTAGCGCTACTGCTTTACATTTTCCGTGCTTTGAGATGGTTAGCTAATAACTCTAACTATACCACTGCTTTCAACTTCAAAATATTAATGAAAAGTTTCTTGGGTGCAATGTTTTTGGCAATGGAAAATATAAATAAGTCGACATTTAAAAAAGTTATAAATAAAATATGAAAAATTGCATTTTATAGCCCATAAAAAATTACTAAATATCTTCAAGAAAGTTTATGAAGATTAAAGCATATGCTGATAAATTATAAATGAGCAATTCAGTGTTGATCTAAAAATGCAGGAATTAAGCATTTTTTCATCAATTCCAATAAAAAGGATAAAATACAATAAGATAGCCAAGGAGAAAAATGAAAATAATCTATTATTAATAAAATAATACATAGATACATTCCACCGGGAAATGGAATTATGTGAAGTAATACTGTTAACAATAATAATAATAATTATCACAGAATGCGGGCGTTTAGGGCTGGAGCATTATAGCGAGAGTGGCCGATTTTTTAAAATATGCACGCGAATTTTGATGTTGCGTAAAATTATTATAAATTAAAAACAATTTTCAATTTTTATAGCGGATTTTTTTATACTATTTTATATTATGTATAAACCACATATCTTGCATTCTACCACCAGTCTTTAAAAAAAGTATTATTGTGTAATCCGCATATAACGTGTTGATTATTGACAAAGGTTATTAAAATAGAAAATGAAACGAAGAATACAATCAATGAAAAAAAAAATAGAGTAAGAACGAAATGTAGATAAAATATAGAACAAAATCTATAATAGAAAGATAAAAATCATTTGAAAAAAAATCCTATAATCAAAAGAAAAGTTTGTGATACTGAAAGTGTTATAAATGTTGTCAATGAATCACTTAAACTTGTTAACTTTTGTATAATTATTTTATTGTATTTCTTTCCAACTTTTCATCTATCCTATTATATCAAGTATTTCACAAATTCTTTTTCAGAAATATTTTCCAGAAATTAACTAATTTTTCACATATTGAAAAAATTTACCTCTGAAATGCCTAACAAGTATTAAGAAAATTGTTAACATTAATATTGATTTAATTACGATGATTTACAAATATATTCTTAACATATGAAAATGATATGATATTTTTTTGGGAATGGAATGCACGTCAGAATTGAATTAAATTTTATTTTATAGAAATTCAAATTTGTTTAAAAGTTTAAAAATCATTAAAATCAATAAATATGTTTAGTAATAAGTCTCAAACCCCAATAGGTTTAGTTTCTGATACAATCTATAAATCTTCATGTAATGGGTGCAATGCCACATACATTGGAGAGACTTTACGACATATTCGCAGACCGGTTCTGGAACATAGCCGATTGAGAGGTGTGAGTAATATTATTGAGCATAGAAAATGTGCAAAGGTACAACTGATTTAAAAGATTTTAAAATTTTATATAAAAACTTCGATAATAAGGAGGAAAGAATTTTATGTAAGGGTTTGGTGATTAAATCACAATCTCCTAAAATAAACGTTCAATCAGCAACAGATTTATTGAGATTATTTAATTAAATCATTAAATCGTAACTATTACATTATTATTGTTTCCGTATATAGCATTTAACAAAGATTATGATCGCAGACTGAAGATGAGGATAATTTCCTCGAAATATATTTCTTTTATTTGGCGTTTTCGAGTTTTTATCATCATTTTTTAGTTATTTAGATTTAAAAAATACTTTGATTATTTAAAATATTCAAATAGAGACACCAGTGAACGTATTTTGCCGATATATGTATTTCATAACGACGAATACGCCTGAGCAATGCTAATAAAAAATAGCCTGGTTTCACACGAGTGGTGTGAAAGGATTAAGGATAAAATAAATAAACATAAAATGCAGTAAACATAACTAATGGGTTTGTTTCTACTATAAAAAAAGAATTATATATCAATGTGTATATATGTATGGCATGAAAAAAGTAATTACCGTATTTTCAAATTTAATATTTTTAAGCATATCCAAAATAGAACTGTAAAATTTTTACACAGCTACTTCTTTTAACTAAAATTTAATATCTTTCAAAATGTATTTGTTTTATTAAATGAGCGTTACAATGGTGTTAATTCAAAGTGTGATTATTTTTGTCCAATAAGTAAAGTGCAATGAATAGTTTTTATTTATGATTAGAGATATTTACAAGAATTACAATCGAAAAATATATAGACAAAGACATGAGTAATATATATATATATATATATATATATATATATAAGCAAAGTTTACAGAAATTGGCAGTACTCACTATCTTTTAAAGTAGATCATCACTTGATAATGACAAAAATGAACCAATTTTTGAAGTTAATGAGAGCAAATTTGACACATAAACGCTAGAAAGAAATTGGATACAGTTTAAAAACAGTGCAGTGTTTAAAAGAAAAGCTATAACGTTACACATACAAAATTTAAAAGATCTATCAGCAAAAATGAAGAAGATTATTCTGAAAAAATCGCAACTTGTGAAACTTTAATTAAACAGATCTGACAGTGATGAATCCTTTCTTGAAAATCTCATTCGCACTGATGAATCAACTTTTCATTTAAATGGTTTTATTTTCTTTGGTACAATTTTATCTTAATATTTTTTAATTGCATTTAAAAATGATGATTGAAATATTTTAATTTAATCCGATTTTTTATTATTAATTTTTTAGTGCAATTAATTAAAGAAGCTATACATACCTCTGGAAAAATAGCAGAAAAAATATTACATAAACTTTTTTATTTATTGCAAAAAAGCGTTTATGTTGCCAAACGGCACCAACATGCGAATCCCATTTATTTATACTCACTCAGTAGTAAACTGATCAACAAAATATTGTTATGTTGCCAAATGGCAACACTATGGATTTAAGCGTTAAATAAATGAATTTTCAAAATATATTTGGCGTAACATAAAAAGTTATAGACAAAATGTTGCAGTTACCATGACTAAATTTTTGAAATTAAAAAAAAAATTATTAGATTTTACAACAAATTCATTTATATGAAATATGAAAATATTTCGATAACTAATTAGAAACACGATGATATTTCATAATGACAATAAATGACAGATAGGACCTTTAAAGTATATGCTGACCAAAGAGCAAACGATTACTAGTTATAGCATATCTTAAATTTTAAAAAATTACATATTTTAACAATTACAAGTGCACATTCTCTTTGTGAAAATAAACTAATAAATATAAAATTTGGTATATATTATAAATATAGAAACATTTAATTATATTGTTCTTTTTCATGACACATACAAAAATATGTGATAGTATCTAGTGGAATTCGAATCCCTTTTTAATATTGAGATGAGATCTTGTAACATGTCAAAAAAGTTGTTTAGTTTGCTACTAGTTTATTTTCAAAAACAGAACCTTCATAACCCTTTAAAATTCACATTATCTTACATTTTATGACGCGATAAATAAATAGCACACTTTTTTTCTAAACAAAAATAGCTTTGAAAAATAAACACACTTTTCATTATCTATGCATAATTAAGTATTATTGCCTGCTATATCTATTTTATAAAGTAATTATTTCTTGGCGAGTCTAAGTACATATGTATGTACTCATGTAGCCAAAATTGGATATCCATACCTTAAAAAATTATCATAAAATTTCGTTACTCAAAAAATAAGCAATTTCAAATGTCGAGTTAAAATTTTAAATACATTTGATCTTAGACATTCAATTGTGAATTATATTATTTTTTTAATTTGCCCCAACTTTTTGAACTGAGTAATATTTTCTTAACGAAATTACAATTAATTTAGCAAATCATAGACGATTTGTAATTTAAGACTAAATCGGAAATAGAATACATTATTTTCCAAGAAAATCAAAATAATTGAAATTTTCTTTATTTTAATGAAAAATTATATTAACCAAATTTCAATTTATTTTCTTATTTATAATTTTTTTGAATTTTATCAGTCAAAAAGTTATATATATTGAATTATATCAGTTGTACTTTTTAGCTCACGGCACACAAAATATTGAAAAAATATGTCAAAGCACAAATAAAAAGAAAATTGGAAAATGAAAAATTTAATCGCATTCTTGTAAAATTCATAGCAATAAACTGTTATTTTTGTCATGTAATACTTGCCAAATTTGGAAATAAATTTTTTAATTACTCAAAAATTAGCCGAATTAAAAAGTTCATAGTGGAACACTTTTAATTTTTTTGGGGCACGCGTATATGTCAAAAAATATAATATAATGAAATGTGATTTAAATTTTACCTGAAAGTAGCATTGGATCCGTATCAACACCCTTTTTTACATGATCTGGTTCACCGGTTAAAGAACTTTCATCCACCTTAATATCATTGCTCTGAATAATAATTCCATCCGCAGGTAAAAGATCACCTAGAAATTAATAATTTGAATAAAAGAATGCAGTCGTAAAATATTTTTAATAAGACTGGATCGAAATTTGTTATTATATGAGATAAAAAGATGTTCCAGGAACACCTTGGTGAGTTTTGCTGGCGGATATCTAAAGTACCAGATTTTGCTCTTTTTATTGAATTTTCAAATGATACACGACGAGTATTGATACCTTAAACTAAGTTACCATTTTTACGATGAAACGAACTGGTGAAAAGTAAAAAGTTATTACTAACAACCAAATGTTCGTTGAATTAAAATGACTGATTTTTTAATTTTTATTATGTTGAATTGCTAGTTTAAGAGAGCAGACTGTGTATATAAGGGATTAAATCGGGTATATTTCATACTATCATGGTGCCGATGATTGTTAACACGTTCAAACTGGCACACTTTTATATTTTAATTTCAAATTAAGTGTGGGTCAATGGTAGTTCATGCTGGTTTTAACATGTTAAAGAATCTATGTTAATAATAATAATAATAATAATAATAATAATAATATAGGGACTTTTTTAGTGTTTCACCTCTGATTTGTTTATAAGTTACATAATATTTTCTACAAAATTTGACTATGAATTAGATTTATTTAAGGTATTCATTCATATTCAAATTTTGTAAAAAATATTATGTAACTTATAAAGAAATCAAAGGTGAAACACAAAAAAGTCCTTAAAATAATAATAATAATAATAATAATAATAATAATAATAATAATAATAATAATAATAATAATAATAATAATAATAATAATAATAATAATAATAATAATTGTTTTCAATAAATGACAAGATTTAAATAAATGTTTAAGCATTATAATTTAATTTGCCAATATTTAAATATGAATAAATCCGAATAAAAATATTTTTATATAGATTTAAACACACTTCAAAATATTTTAAAATCAAATTTGAATAAATCTAATGAATTTTTATTATTTTTGTCGATATCGGAATCATGGCGAAATTATGTAGAAATACAATCTTTGTAAAAGTTTAAGCACTAATTGTTTTGAAATTATTTAAATAAATATTAATTTCTAATTACGGAAAATCATAAAATCCTTTCATAACACAATTGAAAAGATCTAAAAATGATATTAAAAATGATATACGGAAAAATTAATATTCAATTTTTACATATATAAATAATTTTTATTTTGAATCTTAATGATATTACAAACAAAGATTTTGACATTTCAGCACCAAAAGTATTTTTGCGATCAACTATGAAATTCACTCCGTAAATTCATTTTGAAACACGCGGAAGGAAAGGAATGAAATTTTGCTTCCCAGTCAATTTAAATGTTTTAGTTGCACAGTGAAAATTGCACATACCGTATTTTACTTGGCAAATATCTCCTACAACAATATCTCCGACTAATATCTCTCCTATTCGACCAGACCGAATTACTGCAATTTTATGATTGCCTTCAATCTTATCTTGAAGACCTCGAAATTGTTTTTCCTTTTGCCAATCATTAAATGCAGTTACCATTACTACTACTACGACAGCTCCCAGAATGGCAACTCCTTCAATCCATCCTGCATCACTTTCACTGGAATCTGATGTTTCTTCGCCCGAGTCTAAAATTTCCATTTAAACAATTTATAGTTATTTAAATAATTTGATATGCACTGACATTTTGAATATAAAGCCAAGCCTAAAGAAATAACTGCAGCACCCATTAATACTATTAATGTTACATCTTGAAGGGCCTCAAACATCAACCGTAAAAATGTTTTCGGTGGTTTTGGTGGAATAACATTTGAACCAAATACTTCACGTCTTAAAATTAAATCATCTGTTGCACTGAGACCTTTAAAAATATAAAAATAATAATTTATTGATTCTAATAGAATTCTAACAAAAATAATGTGTTAAAATGGATTGTTAGGATTATTCACTCTTTTCTCATTAATTGTATTCATAATAATATCAAAATGCAATTAACATTTTAAATATATTATTTTTATCTAAATGAATTTATTAAAATGTCATTGAAATAATTATATCCTTGTTAATAAATAAATAAAGTGCACGTTAAAGGCAAACGAAAGAAATCCCAAATAAAGTTAGTTGTTTATATGAAGTTAGTTTTTTTTTTAATTTTGTTTAAATAAAGTTATTTTTATTTAATTTAACCTAAACAATTTTCCTCTTTTAAAATGAAACTTCACTTCTAAAAAAAGATAAATTTATTAATTTTAAATAATTCAAATTGTGAAATTATTCTAATTATTCCAAATTTCATTGGATAATAATTTAAATTTATTTAAAACTGAAATTATTTTAATTTTAATTAACTAAAATTAAATTGGATAATAATATAAAATATTTAAATTACTTTCTAATAGCAAAATTAGTTTAATTAATTTTAATTATTTTAAATTTCATTGAATAATAATTTATATAAATTTTAAATTGTGATATAAGAACTTTTTTTGTTTATCACCTCTCATTTCTTTATAAGTGACATAATATTTTCTATAAAATTTGACTATGAATCAGATTTATTAAGGTATTCACGAATTTTCGGCACAGCCTTTTTCAAGTGATTTAAATTGTGAAATTATAATAATTGATTTTAATTATTTATAATTAAATTAGTTAATAATTTAATTTTAAAATTATTTTAGTTATTTTAAATTTAATTTAATAATAAGTTAAATTAATTAAGTTAATTTAGAATAATTTATAATAATTAATTCATTTAATAATAATTTAAATAAAACTATTTTGTGATATAGTTATGACTTTATAGTGGTGCAATAGTGACGAAAACATGCAACATCAACTACAACGTGCAAATATAATTATTTAGATGGGCTTGAAAAAGCTAAGTGGAATGAAAACTTCGATTGTTTTATTGATTGCAGTGATTATAATAATCATTAAAATAATACATATGTATTGTTATATATGTTTAACTGTTATGTTGTTAATTTATGAATACTAATTGAAAGCAATAATAAGGATTTATTTTCTTTTAAATTTGCACCAATTAAAAGTCCATGTATATTATATACATGGTGAATTTGAATGAACTTTCAAAGTGGCTCACAAGATTATTTGAGTTGATCAGGCGTGATTTAATATTCTGAAAAATTTCATACAAGATTTTATTCAATAATGTTTTAAAGCAGGGCTTCTTAAACCATGGGTCGCGTAGCAAAATTCTGGGGTCGCGAGAGATAAAAATACAATTTAACAGAAAATGTTTTTAAACTTGTAAAATTATTGTTATAAAGATAAAATAACAATTATCGTAGATAAATATATCATAAAATCTTCTAGTTCGGAAAGATTGTTTGTACCTGCATTTCTATTAAGAGTATTGTAATAACTTGAATAACATTTACTATGAATTAGAAGATGTTATAGGAATTTTAAAAAAATATAAATTTATTTTTCTTTTATATTTGTATTGGGTCGTCAAGAAACTCGCAATCATAAATGGGGTCGTGAATTACAAAAGTTAAAGAAGCTCTGTTTTAAAGTTAAATTCTTTTGTAAAATTCACTTGTTCGTTAGTTGCAATAAATAAATAAGTTCAAGTATAAAATATATGTTTCATAAATGTTTTAAACAAATGTTCTGAAACTTAAATTTTGATGCTCTACTTAAATTTTGAAATGAAATTAAAATATTAAAATTCATAAATTATCATATATGTTTAACTGTTTTATTGTTAACTCTTGAATAATAAGTGATTTATTCTGTTTTCAATTTAAGCCACAAAAAATATATTTGGAGCTTATGGGATTATAATGCGTTTCGAAAGTTACCTGAATTATTTATTTCATAGTGAAAATCTTTACAAATTTTCAATTTAAGCTTTCTTTATTACTTCCACTAAATTATTTTATGGTTTTGTTGTGTGAAAAATTTTAAATAGATATATACATATACAATTATGGACTTGTAGAA
Source organism: Schmidtea mediterranea (assembly GCA_022537955.1). Lineage (NCBI taxonomy): Eukaryota > Metazoa > Platyhelminthes > Tricladida > Dugesiidae > Schmidtea > Schmidtea mediterranea. The sequence goes on along the minus strand of CM039679.1, from coordinate 211,416,266 downwards.
TGTGTAGGGTGTGAATAGAATATCTATGAAATTTTGCTTGCAAGATCACTTTAACATGAATTATAAAACTTTAAAATTGTATTTTGAGCTATAAAATGTAGAAAGTGCCTGTAGAAAATCGAAAAATAACAAAATAAAATGTGAATCATAACTTATATATTCTATAAACATAAAAGAATTCGATTGAGGTATTTCATTTAATACATTTTTATCTTGATGATTAAATTGAGTTAAGTATGAGGGTAGAATGAATTATGTAAATCCAGATAAGTAAACGAGGAAAACGAATGTTCCGATGATACAATAGACGAATTGCAAATAAGAATAAATTAACTTCAAACTTCTAGGAGCAGTTTTGATTTAACCAGACAAGAAAATCGATATAATACTTTAAACTGATAAATTTGAAGCAGTGATGGCCAACCTTAAGCAGACTTAAGAGTTCATATTGAAGCACATTTTTAATCTTTTTACTTTTACGTTGGGTTGTATAATAATGAAAGAGTTAGAGTTTTTCAAATTAAGATCAGTTATTCGCGATTTGTTTTGATTTTAATCAATTTCATAGACGAAAATACTAATTCACATTTGTATGTCGTTCCAAAGCGACATGTATTTTTTGCATACTTTTTTTAGCTCTGGGAAATGTTCTTTTGGTAATGAATGCCAGAAAATAATTATATCAGACGCTTTTTGATCTTTAAAAAGCTCATCAAATTTCATATTCAAGAATGAATTTGTTTTTAAATCTATCAGTTCAATTTGTATGTTATTCGGCATCTGCATTACATTTTGTTCGTCAAAGGGAAATGGGTTTATAAATGCGAGTATGCTGTCTTATTCTTTAGTAAAATCATGAAAACGACTTTTAAATGACTCTTGCAATATCTTGAATTTTTCAATATACTTAGTCAAACTGCTTTTATCCGCAGCAAATTCACTTTGCTCTTTCAAATATGGAAATTGACTTAAATCCTTGTTTTCTTACTGGGAAATGAATAGTTTTAATTTCATTTTAAATGAACTGACGCTATTTACTAAGTTAGGAAATAATTTATTTTTTCCTTCTAGTTTAAAATTTAGATCATTGAGATGGCTAGTAACATCAATTAAAAATTCCAAATGTAATAGCCATTTTTTGTCAAATAATATGGTTCTTTCCTCAAGTAGTTGGTTTTACTGTTCCAAAAAATAAAAAAAGAAAGCTAGAAAGCCAGTGCAGTTCACAATGAAGGATAAGTTCTCCATATCCCAACTCTAACAATTTAAAGTATTCTTTGAATTTTCGTCTGTTTAATGCTCTTGCTCTGATTTTATTCACAAATTTCACAACTGGAAACATAACGTGATGTATATTTAAAGTTTTGCAACATAGTACCTCTTGTCGTAAAATACAGCGATATTTCAGTATAAGACTTTTTAAAAAATTGCAAGCAAAGTTTTAGCGCCATTGACTTTACTTATCATAATGGTGCTCCGTCAGTATACACACTGATAAGTTTGTTAAAATCTATTTTTAGATTTTCTAGTCATGATTTTACCTTTTCAAATATGTCTAATCCTCTTGTTTTATCATGGAATGACTCCAAACTGACAAGTTCTTCAAAGACATTAAAATTATCATCAATTCCTCTTATAAAAATATTTAACTGTGCAAAATCACATGTCTGTTTTATTAGCCAAAGCTAGAGAAAAGAAGGTACAAGAATGTACAAGGTATTCCAGTTTCTGAAATACATCCTGAAAGAGTTCCTCGATTCGTCTTGTAACTATCTGCCTTGATATAGCAATTTCGTCTGTTTTTTTCGAAAACATTATTGCCGAGATGGCGTGGAGACAAGGTTTAACAATTTCTTCTCCATCAGAAAAAGGTTTTTTTTGCCAATGCTAAAGCAATTTCATAGGACGCTTGTCATTGCCAAGTCTTCACTACTTACTTTAACAAATATATTTTGTCTTTTTCTGATTTCTTCGTTTTTCTTAGTTACATATTCTTTTCGTAACTAGGATCCAAGAATAAGCTTTATTTTTTCTTGTATAATAATCTGATAATGTGTCGTGCAGTTTATCTTAAGATAATGTTTTTATTACGTAAAGAGTACTTTCACAAATAATACAAAATGGTTTGCCTGATGAACTTGTTATAAATAGCAAATCATGTTCCCATTGTTTATTGAATTCGCACCTACTGTCACATGCTTAGCTTCTTTTGCTTATTTTCCTTTGTATGCTAATGAACAATAGGAATTGAGGTATATAAAAGTTTTTAACTAAAAAAAAATAAAAAGAATAAACATATTAAAAGTACGTACGTCTTATTACACAGAATATCAATTATTCTTAAATTTAAATTATATATTTGAGCCAAGAAAAGGAAATTTCGCTCTTTCTTGACAGATGTTATATATATTTAATCTTGAATATGTATTTTAATCACTCTCAATACAAGAACTACGCTAGTATACTTAAAAAAAAACACTCCTTAAAACTCCACGCCACGATGGCTCACGCAGAACTGCTAACAATATAAAACACTCACCGCTCATTCGAACGTAACTTCAAACATATTCTGTGTTTCTAGTGCGAGAGGTTTACAATCATTTAAATAGTAATACTCATGGTAACACTGATAAAAACATTTGTATTTTGTAAATTTATCCAAAGTAACATTTACGAATAATAAATTTAACTTTCGACACCATAAAGGTTATACGAATTAAACTGTGATCACTTTGGTGTTAAAATATTCCGATGGGTTCAGTTGTGATAACTATTTTTAAAAAAATAAATAAGCGCAAGGATACGCCACATGAAATCTTCCAATGCTCCACGTTTGGTGCATGCGCCATGGTTTGTTCATTCCTGCCCTACAGTGTCAAAGTAACAGACTTATTGGTTTAATTAATTAAAAATTAAAACATTGATAAAGCATTATTCAAGTTTGTATAAAATATTTGAAAATCTTATTCTAATTATTATTTTAATTGTGAGCTCAAAACATTGAATATTAAATTTATAAGTAATTAAAAATTATACTTTGATTTATAAGTGTTTTTGTTAAAAATCTGTTGCTTTAAAAATAATTGCAAAAATAAGAATTGGTTATGAATTCAATTAATATTGGACATCAGATATCTCACTAATCTGAAGGTTTGGTGTATAAATAATTACCATTTTTATTGTTATGAAATAAAACAAAGATTTTTAGATATCATTTTGATTTAATTAATTGAACAGCTTCCATAGTTTTTTAAAACTCTTAAATTTTTCTATGAGATAAAAATACCCATCATAGAAAACGAATGTATTTATAAGATTTGAAGCCAATAAAGTCATCGAAGTATTTTAATAGTTATCTATTTCTTTCTATGAGATAATAAAGTGGCGAAAAAGTGGCAGTCAAAAATATACGTCTGGTAAATTTGGGTTATTGTTGAAATTTTGCCAAATAAACTTGTTTGTTTACTAGGTAAACTTTGCTAAATGAAATCTGGAATTATCTTTATGTGAGATTAAATTTTTACTATTAATCAAATATTGAGCTCCTTTAATAGAATGTTTTTGTAAAAAATAAAGTTATCTTCTTTCCACATCTTGTGCAAGATCATCTTTTGGAACCTCACTAAAGGTTTGAATCTGAGAGAAATAATCACAAGCTATGTGGAATATAGTGTTTTTAACATCAAATTCATTGAGTCTTTGAGTGTTTGGAAGTGTTTAAGTGTGGATACTGCCAGGATTCTAAGTAAGATCGTGCATGAAAAATAATTTCACCAAATGTTCGATATATTGCGGCTTAGTCACGGTTTATCTATGGCTTTAAAAATAGAGGACTTCTATGAACATCTCTTTTCGAAAACTTTATTGGTGAAGCCAAAACATATTATGAAACTTGAACCCAAAACTTAGAAATATCAAAAACTGAATATGTAATTTATTTGAAAGCGCTAAAGGATTTTATCCATCTGTTTTCCAAGCTATTAAAATAAATTTACAGTATAACACTCATTTAAAAATTTGAAAAGTAAATACTTGAATAAGATTAACTATGCGAGAACAACGATTGATGAGTTTACATAAAAAAGATATGTTGATAATGAAGATTTTTAAACGAATTCATATCAAAATTCACAGAGAAGCTATATAGATTGCGATTATTACTTGATAATAATGAATAACAATAAACATATTTTAATTTGATTCGCTTACATTATTTAAATAAAATAATTTTTGTTAGTGAATTTTGTATTGATTTAATGCTTCAATAAATAAATATATTAAAAGGTCCAAGCAAAATTGTGCAGTTGCATAACCTAACACGTTACTGCCAACGCCCTTGTGTTCGAGTAATGTTACAATTCTCAACGTTTCTACAGTCATTAATTTTTAATAATTGATAATATAAAAATAATAAAATAAAAATAAATTATACTTAAACGTATTTGGTGGATTATGGCATAGGATTACTTAATTTCATAAGAATTTTACTAATAAATAACTGATATATACATATATATAGGCCCGGGTCGTAGCGTGTTCGAAGTGTGCAATGTACACAGGCGCAAAAAAGTAAAAGGTGCCTACAAGACTATATGAAATTTTAATTTTAACAAAACGTATTAACAAATAAAAAATTTTTAAGTTTTTAAACACAAGTTTTTTTTATTTTTCAAATGAAAAAGCGCCTCCAAGACAATTATTTTTGTATTTATACCTATTTTCAGGCATTGGAATTTGCTTTCGGTTCTTTGGTTTTTAAGTTATTTGAACCATTCTAATTTATAGAATTTATTTATAATTCTAGCTTATAGACTACAAACCGAATAAATTGACAATTATAAATTATCAAACATCAAAAAATATTGACAATGGCTTCGTTTTACTTTTAAACGATAATAATATAAAACCATAGAAAATAGTGGCTGTTTTTTGTCTATAATATAGCTTTTTAGTAACTTATTGAAAAAAAAATCAAAGGCGCCAAACATTCCTCGTACAAACAAAAAAAACCACGAGCCGGGCCTGTATATATATGTGTGTGTGTGTGTTTATTCATAACTTATAATTGTTAAATTTTTAATCAACTTGAAACAAAATAAAAAGGTTTTGCGACTATAAATTGGGTCTTTCTGTCACAATTTATGTAACTAAATATTTAACTAGCTTTATAGAAAGTAAGTTGATGAGTACCTTATTTAAATATCTATATACTATACTTATCAACAATATTTTCTACAAATTTAGTTAAGAAATACAATATTTTATCATTTTTATAATAAAAAATATGTATAATAAAATTACAGTTTTTAATTGTTAATTGAATTCTAGCTTACACTAAATCATAAAATTGATATTTTTCAACAGAAAAATTTATTAGAATTAATTTAATGTTGCTTCTCACATTTTTACACGCAAATTACTGTTAAAAAACGATAATTTCATGGCAATATATCGAATGATAATTTAATTGTTATGAAATTTTATGATGGCTTTTTTCATTGAGTATTGTTTGAAAAATGTGTTTTATAATAACGTTATTCAAAATTTTAATAAATTCATATTTAGTCATTGTTAATAATCGCAAATTATGATAATTATAAACGTCATAAAAAGGATTACTATCAAACTTTTATTTAAATAAAAAAAGAAAGCGCCATTGCCAGATAGAATAATAAAAACTATGTATATTGTATATTAGTTAAACAAATTTTATTAATTAAAAATTAAATATTTTTATTAATTTTATTTAAATAATAAATCAATTAATTTTTTAACTATTTTCAAAAAAATTTTAAAAATATATAATAATTTTTTTAATTTTATTATAATTTAAATTTTATTTTAAACAAAAAATTCAAAATAATTACAAATTATTTAACTCGATAATTCAATACACTGAGTTTAATAATTTTTAATGTTTTTTAATCTATTTTTACAGATTGGTTTGTTTAAATTAACATTTGAAAATCATAAAAATAATTTAACTCTTTGTACTTCGTTGGCAATAATATGTCGATATGGTAAATTCCTTTGTAACTCCGTTGGCAACTATAAGTCTCTATAATGTGCATATGTATTTTCTATCCTTTATAAGTCTATACACTTATTAGTGCACGTTTAAACAAGATTTATCAGTTTTGCGAAGTCATTGTTACCATTCAGACGCATTTATGTTGTTAAATTTGCTACTCAATTTTATGTGTAAAAATTTTTAATTTTTTTCCATCTTAATTGATGAAAATTTCGATTTAAGTGAGTTAGTCAGAGTGAACAGAACTTTATTTTGGTAACAAAAAGATGAATTTATGTTATAAAAAGTCATAATAAGACTTTTTAGTGTATAAAGAACGGAAAGTTGGTCATCAGATGATTTCAATTTGATAAAAATTTGTCAAATGATTGGAAATTAAAAATGACGGAATTCGCAAGCTTTAAACTATCCTACTTAACGTTTCAACTACAAGAATTAAATTTCAATTACATTCGGCATGCCTTGAAACTTAATGGTGGATCAAAATTAATCAAAACTGACAAAAGAAATTCTTATTGGTAAAAAGTAATTCATCAAATAGCATTGTCTTTATTAATGAGAAATCAAGCTTCAATGGAAACTTTGACGAAGGAAAATTAATGTTGAAAAGAAAAGTTTTCGAGAACAGTTCATTTATGTTTTGACTTTGTTAAAAAACATTTTAAGCCAAAAATTATTTTTAAACTTTTTAGTTAATTTATAATGGGAAAGCTGGTTTAATTGTTTTTGATTAATATTTTTATTTGCTTTCAAAATAATCAGAAATTTTTAGTAGGATTCCGATTGTTATATATTGTACTTAAATGTGCTATTAGATGGAAAACGGCTAAAACATGTTCGGCAAATAAACTCGTAATTATGGAAAATGTTGAAAAATTAAAGCTGCAAATAGAATGTACTTTAATTCTTTTTAAGGATGAAATTAACTATTTTTACCAATATTGGCTAGCAAAAAGAAACAAACAATTTAAATAATTCAATTACAAATTATAAATTACTTACCATACTTTCTCGGACAAACAGCATATTATTTTTTTAATTTTAGAGTAAAAAATCTGGTGCGCATATATTACATATAGTACAGATGAAAAATTGTATGTTTAGATAAAAAAATAAATGTGTTGAAGAGTAGAACATTTAATGGAATTCACGTTCCTTGAATATGACAAGAAAATTTGCAAGTTTTACTAAAACAAAATCTGGTGTGTGATATGAGAAAATGGGATGATTTGTTGCAGATTTATGGCGCATCATTCACGGATAAAACCAAATTTTAGTCATTTATTTAATTAATTATTAATTAATGAGTTTAAGATCTGGGAGAATAAATTTCTATGATCGTCAGATAAAAGGTTCTTTTTAAAGGTTTATCGAGCCAAAGGAAAAAAAGAAATTTTATTAAAATAAATATTCTCATAACCACATTTATTACAACAACTGAAAGAAAGCGTCGAACAATTATAATGATTATCTTAACAATTACTTTAAAAATAGAATTAATATTGCTCATATACTGAAATTGTAATTTAGATATCAAGGAACATGGGACACCAAAATGATGGCTGATTATAGTCGAAAGATTAAACTTGACTGTCCGAAATCCAAACACAAAAGGAAAAACAAAAAGCGTTAAGTTTTACCAAACCATTAGCAATTTTTATTTTTTAGTCAATTTGTTAGAGCAATTATATAATTATAATTGGATAAAACCTGTGCTTGTCGTATTATTTTGTTGTCTTTCGGAATATCCTTCCCTCTGTAGGGTAAGCATAGCAAGAAAAAAGGACCTGATGCATAAAATCAGATGTTATTTTCGAATTTAGTGCATTAAAATTATACAAAAGCACATCTGATATCTCAAACACCATAAAACTTTTTTGTGTTGCTCTGTGTTATAACTAAAGAAATATTACAAATCGTCAGAAAATTCATTGCAAAAGATTATGCTGTCAAAAGTGCTGAAGAAGCAGAGACTATTAGAACGGCTGTCCAAACTTGTCTAAATAATATTCAACAGTGTTTATGAGATGATGATGAAATTTTTTATATAAAGAACTAAAAAAATTCCTGTAGATATGGAGTTGCAGGTCAAATATAAATTGACTAGAGATTCAGCTCACCCCTAAAATCGTTAGTTGAAAAACTAATTATAAAAGATATAATTGCTAGTGATGTATCAATATCAAGATGTATTAGGAAAGTAGAATTTACCAGAAAAAGAATATTTAGAGCACTAGTAAGAGAATCAGAACTCTAGATGCAAGACAGGTTTATTCGAGAAATTTACAAACTATCCAAACAATAAGCTAGTATTTCTGTATGAGACTGGATTTAATCGCCATATTTCCAAACATTACGAATATTCTCCTAAAAAGACCAAATGCATCAAGACGGTTCGTGATATTCGTGGGAGAAACATAAATCTGATGCTGATAATAAATATTCAAGGAATAGTTGGATTCGAAATTAAAGAAAGTTCATTCGATGTAAACGGCTGATAAATTTCGAAGTAACACAAATGATATTCTTGTAATGGATAACTATATGATCCTATATAATGGAATTACTAGAGCATACATAACACGAATAGAGTTTGCAAAATAACCGGATTTTTCGAAACCGCGGTTTCCGGTTTCGGTTTTCAATATAATTAGTTCGCTTAAAGAAGATAATCTATACTATAATAAGGTACATTTAATAATAATAAATTATATACCATTTAATTTTTTAATTCATTTATATTATAAAAAATAATTCAAAAAATAAGTCAAACAAAAGTGATTATAAGTTATATTAAATGTTTAATTATTACTACTATTAATTCTATAATATCTTAAAAATACCAAACAATTAAAGAAATAATCACAAAGGCGAGATCTCAGTTTCCGTGTGAAATTCGCTGAAACTGAAAATACTCGTTCAGATTCGGTGGATGTTGGACTTACTGTTAAAACTGCATCATATAATTGTTGTAAAGTTTGAGTTCTTTTGCCAGTTTTCTTATATATAGCAAATTCTTCTTTGAGAGATTTATATAGGGTCTCTTGTACTCCACCCTCTTATTTATGCAAGCGTTCATTTCGTATTCTAAAGACATAATATCACAATGAACAGAAACATCATTTGAATAGATGAAGTGCTCTTCATCATCAGATACCGCGGATGTTGATAAATTAGGGTACAGCCGATTCAACAAACTCGTACCGAAATTTAAATTTTCTTTTGTTGGTATTTTTTGCTGCAGAAGACAGGATAACAATGAGTTAAGATCTGAATTTTCTAGAGAACATAATCGCGTTTTGATATTTTCTTTCAGTGCGTTAATTTCAGGTATCGCTTCGACAAGTGTTTTTTCTTGAGTTCCGATTCCATCAAGCTTTTTCAACAAAAAATTAATTGCACCTTTGGCAGTAATTAAATTGGCGTCTTTCCTACTTAATGCAAGCACAGTGAGTTCTAATAGTTGCAAAATAGAGCACAACCCTTTAATTACGTCTAAATTGAGACCAATGAGTAAATTTGTGGCGTTGAATTCTGTCAATGCTTCCACAATTGGTTTCTGAAGCTTTAAAAACTTTTCCAGCATAGGATAGATCGAATTCCATCTACGTCCAATACCAGATGGAGTTCATGCTCAAGCTCAATACGAACATTTGCTTGCAAGATATCGTTGCGAACAGTCGATGATTTGAAAAATTTTACTATAACCCGTACTTTGTTTAGTATCTCAGCTATTTTAAATATCTCGGTAACCCTTTCGGCTTCGCTTTCTTCATATTCATCAGTAGTAGCAAACAAAGAAAATTCGTCTTCAAACTCATCTTCCTCATTATTACCAATGGCTTCATCTTCAGAACTGGTATTTTGGTAATCATTTATGCGTTTTCTTAAATAAAATGTATTACAAACGGCTAAATGAAGACCATGGTTTAAACATAATTGTACTTCTGCTGGAGATTCTCTTCCGTATTTCACCATGACACTGAATCGGTCGTTGGTAGCAGCCACAATGTCGTTTTTCAAAAGAAAGATGAAAAATTTTAAGATGATCGGTGACAATTGACAGAATTTTTCTTGCGTTGCACAATCCAATAATTCTTATCAATCCAAGATTAAATACTTTTTGCGTTTTATCATGTACATTGATATTCATGTATCGATGTTGTCGTGAACTTACCCATTCATTCAAAGTGATGCTGAATTTCTGACCTTTCTTTATAGCTTCATCAAAGTAGTTAATATATGTTTTTTAGTTCAAATTCAGCATGAATAAGTACCATTTTCGCTTTTTGGCAATTTATAACCCTAAGCAAGAATTGCCTGTCGAATGAAACTAGATCTTGTAATTCCTATAATAGAAAATCCGTCTTTTGTGGCTAACTCATCAACAATTTCCCCCAAGAGTTATTTTTTACATAAAATCAACTATTGTTTTATGCTGTGAGTTAGTACTTGTTGAAGCATTTGAATCTAAATGAACACACCGCATATGATTAATCAATGCAGATGTAGATCCCTTAGAATTGTTAACTTCTGTTCCGCATTTTTTACATTTGGCTTTATTGTTAGCACTATTAGAAGCCGTAATTTTCGTAAAGTATTCCCAAACTCGAGAAGATGGCATTTTTGGGTATAATTTTTTCTTATCGCAACTGTAAGTGATGTTAAAATTTGTTTAGTATTGCATATTACAAAAATCTATTATTAAATTCGAGTTAGTACTTAAAATTACCTGTATAATATATATATATATATATATTTAATAATTTTTTATACTGAGAACTTAATAATTTTGCGGACTGCAATATTTGTAAACTGTAATTGAGTTGTAACTGTAATTTACAAACAACGCAAGAAACGAGTTATCAGTGTTGCCAATTCTTAATAGAGATAAATTGCTATTTCTTAGTCAATTGGATGCTAAATTTCACAACATAAGATACCATGATTCATGAAAGGTATGACACTTTGGAAGAAATTTTATTTTTTAAAAATATGCCAAAAAGCACCCAGATGCTTTTCGAATATTTTAAATGCTAAATGAAACTAAAAAATGCTAAATTTGGCTCCCAAATAGCTAAAATGGCATGCTGCAAGTAATCGCGAAATGCAAAGGCTACGCTGATTTAAAAATAAAATTTTGTCGCAAATAAGTATTTTTAGTTTTGAAGTCTCATATTGTAATTCTTTTTTATTTTGTTTCTCTTTAAACATTATTTAAATCTAAAAGACTTCTTTTTTCTTTAGGAAAAAATACCTAAAGGAAAATTTGGTAAAACCGTAAAACCGCGATTACCGGGCCCGGTTTTCGGTCACGGATAACCGCGGTTTCGGTTACGGTTAACCGAACCGTGTCAACTCTAAACACGAATAATTATCTTTATTTACCAGCTTATTCTCCACATCTACATCCTATAGAAAACTACTTTTCCCACTTAAAGGTAAAATATTCAGATTTAAGGACTTTATCTAGAACTCAAGATGAGGTAATCCATAGTTGATGAAAAACGATGAAAAAATAACATTTGAAGGATGGTCTAGAGCAGTGGTGTTCAAAGTAGTGGTCCGTGAACCAGCACCGGTCCGCGAACCATAAATTACCGGTTCACAACGTGAGTTGAATAGGAGGAAAATAATGCCAGAATATTGTTAAACTGTTTACCCCTCATAAACTAAATAAAATAAATCATATGAAATATTACAACTCTCTCTGGATTCTTTGGAACATGAATGAATTGTCCTATATTAATTTAGTGGTTGACGTTTATATTTTTCTAGTTAAACTTTATGAAAAGTATATTATGTTTATACAACTATGGATTTTTCTCTATTTTATGGATTATTCTCTATAATTTTTTAAATGAAAATTATTTATATATTGTCTATTTTCTGTGATTTATTAAAAATGCAGTAGTTTTGTATAATTTTAAGATTACTTTTGTGTTGTACTTCTTTATTATAATATTATTATGTTTTTTGCAACATTTATTGTTATTCTTTTATGCACATTTTTTTGTGTAAATATATTGTTTATTTTTTGTAAACTTTGTGTGAATTTTTTGTTGGTGAAATATATGTATTTAATAGTACATTAAATATTTTGTATTTCTGCAAAATATAACCAACAATTAGCATTAGTGGTCCGCGGTAAAAAATTTAAATTGTTTACTGGTCCGCGGCACGTTTTTGGTTGAGAAACACTGGTCTAGAGCACTGTCTTGAAAACTTTTTCACTCTGCATTACCCTAAATCTGTTATTTTTTGCAGCAGTACACCAATTTTTCTATAGAAGCTTGAGCAAAAAAAGAGTAAAATTGAAGTTTCGAGAAAATAATATTTTTTTTAAATTTAAAAAAATAATATGTAATGGGATATATGAGATTGTTCCTGCGAACAAATTTACATTTCCCTCGATTCACAGTAGGATTACCACATTCGATTCTGACTATCATCAATCCTCTGCAGTCGCTCATGCTTCTATTTTGTAATAATTTGTTATAATAAAATTGAATTTAAAGTTGATAGTGGAATATCTTGTACATATTTGAAAATATTTCGCGGCTCCTAGTTTGTGAGACGCTGGTTTAGAAAGATGAGGAGATTGTTAGAACGAGAAAGTGCAAGGCATATTTTCGAAAAAAATTGTTGTTTTTAACATTTTTGCTTTTTAAATTTAAAATAATTTTTTTAGATTTCTGATATTATTCTAAAATATATATTTATGTTTCAAAACAATGTCTTTATATTTTGAAAAAAACGTCTTAATATTTATAAAAAACACTATAAAACTAAATGGTAAGCTTACCAATTTCAAATCTTCAATTCTCTAATATTCTTAGATACTTCTTGGTATATTTCTTTTCATTACACTGGTTCAGTCAAAAATAAATTTATTTTAATATCATTGAAGAAAAAAAGAAATCAGAGATGAAAACTAAAAGAAGGTCTTATAATTATATATATATATATATACTTCTTAATAAATAAAAAAAGATCTTCAGTAGCAGCACTTTTGACTGGCCAATTGTTCTGTAATTTCAAATTTGTCATTTTTACCACGTTAAAAATAGCAAATAATTTGTACTTAGAACATCACAAGTCTCGATTAAAGCTAATGCATAAAATATAAAATTTTCAATTTTTATATTTGGTTGAGAAATTCCATCAATTCTTTGAATTATTATTTTGTAACAGCTGATTTTTATCTAAGCATAATAACTTGGAAATTCCCATCATTAAATTTTAATAAATTCTCCAACAGTAAATAGTTTACATTTTTTTAGCCATTTTATAAATGAATAAATAACCAGCTTTTGTATTATTGTTTGATTTGTAAATTATTATTTTGTATATTTTTAAAGAGACTGTTCCAGGTTTACTATTCATAAAACTTATTATTATTGTAAATCTTTTTCAGGTCTTTAACCCCTTAATGCACGATTTTTTTTTATACGGCAAAAATAAATCTTTTTTTTATTATTGATAATTAATATATACATAATTAATGTATATATTATATATAATATATTTATTACACTGCACGAGATATAAGCCAACCCCGAAATTTGGTTGAAAAAAATGTCTAAAATAGATGACCCGCGTATAAGCCGACCTATTAAAAATTATATTTTGGGTAATATAATTTATTTCAAATTAGGTTAGGATCTGGAAAAAAAATTAATCCTAAATTACTTGGCCTATACGCGAGTATATACGGTAATTACAAATTAAACTACGGAAATCTTACCAAGGCTTGCATTTACTCCCCTTGTTATAAACATGTCAGTTTTCTCTACTTAGATTCATTTTGTTCGTGTGTAGTATTTTATAATTCGTTGAAAATCTTTAAAATATAAATTTCAAAAGGCTAGTTAAGCAATAGAAAATTGTCATCTTTTTTTGTATCAATTTAACACAAATTTTCGGAAAACCCTTTTTCTAGTGTTTTTGAAGAAAACTTGAAGACGGCTGTTCCGTAAACTTATGTTAAATAGAAAACTAATCATTGAGTTATAGTCTGAAAGAATGAAGATAAATGAAATTGTGAATGGAACAAATAAAAGATAAAGTTAAAATATTTCAATATTAACACTTTTAATTTATTCGTCATGTTGTTTATGTAGAATATTTCGATTATGTTAAATAATTCAAAATAGAAAAATTAAAACAAAATAAAAAATTTAGTTCAACTCAATAATATTTCGAATAAACAAGCATTTGTTACTTCTTATTTTCAAGATCCTACAAAAAAGTTAATCTAAAATAACTTTCAAGAAAATTTTTCAATTTTTACTATAGTACTCAATAGTATTCAATAGCTTTTCCAATTGGCTAGAAAAAATGTTACATGCATTTTTTCAGCCTAGAACCTTTAAAAGATAATTTTTTTTATTATTACTATTGTTATTTATATATCGGGTATTGGGTGTTTTACCCTTTCCCAAAGCATACATTCGGGATGCTTAACAACAATTCTACGATAGCAAAGTTTAAAATTAAATAATTAATTACGGATAAAAAGAAACATAGAAATCCGTAAAACTAACAATTGAGAATAATTTAATGGTACCAAATTGGTTCCAGTCAGATTATAGAAGAATAAAGATATACTTATCGATAGTTCAAAGTAAATCAGCTTTGATATTGTTAAAAAGAGACATAAATGTACAATATGTATTCTGATGACAAATCTCCAACATACTCTTGTATAGCTCGTCGTTGTGTAACAACTAAAAGGGAGTTTATTGATTTTATAATTATTGATGCAGAATACCTTTAGACACACAAACATACCGACATTCAAATATCATAAACAACTTCTGATCTTAAAACTCCAATTTTGGCGTATTATTGTTTAATAGGTTAATTTAATTAATTATCATCGAAGCTGCATCTCAAAATCAATTGAATCACTGCATAGAAATGCGAGAAATACAAAAATTTATTATGGCTATGAAAATTATGTGGGGTAATAGATTTGGCAGTTACACCAATCTTCGAAACAATGAAAATAACTAAGAGAGGCCAATGCAGTACTCATAAAAAGATTGAAATTTAAAATTTCAGTTTGTATTAATGGGGGTGATTTTTAATAAGGGAAACACGATATTCACGGAATTGGAATCCATTTTACTTTAAAGTATAATTTTATTTAAATTTTATGTTAGAAAAAATATTTCGTATTTATATTGAAATTCGGAATGTTGAAAAGGTAAAACGTTGAAAATTAAAGAACTATTCCAAATGGATATTGTCTATTAGTATTATACACTCAACAATATTTTAATTTTTCTATTTTTCATTTGAATTAGTTTTTTTCAATGTATCATTTTCTTATGAAACATTACAAAAGCCTCCATGCGTATATTAGAGATTCGTCTTTACAGAAGTTACAGGTGATAAGGTTTCTATGTTTATTTTCGATTTTTCACTGCTCCAGAAATCATTAATAATTGAAAATACTCTTTCAACTGTCGCATTAGTATTCACCGGTAAGAACATTGCAAATTCAACAATTTCAATTTCTTATAAGAATATGCTCGTCTTTTATGAACATAGCTTACAAAAATTTTCCCACAGAAAACTATAAATTTTAAACATTGATCTCTGTTTTATTCTCTAATATATACATATATATATATAAATATATATATATATATATATATATTATATATTATATATATATATATATATATTATATATATATATATATATATATATATATATATATATATACTTATGATATTTCTAATAAGGGAAAGTGCACATTAATTTTCTTTGAACGTTATTCACATATCAACTTTTAATTGGAAACATAGCACTTATTTCCCATTTAAAAGTCATTTTAAAATATTCAATATAGTAATTATTAAATCGTATCAGTCGATTCATTTATATTTGCGACTGCAGCCCAAAATCTTATCTTTAAATTTATTTGACTAACTTTTTCACTTGTTACTCTAAATTGTTAAAATCTGTTCATATAAAATATTGCTTAGTAAATTTAATTGAAAGTATAAAATGATGGTTTCTTGGTAGCAGTATAAATTAAAGTAAATAAATGATAAAATAAGCTTATGTTGTAAGTAATGTATTAATCTAAATGAGAAAACTTTCGATTATAAGATCATCATTTTCAATGCTATTCATTTTCTGTCTTTTCATTGGTTAAAATTCGATTAGATAAAAAAGTGTTAAAATATAAAAGAAAATTTGTCATTTAAAAATAATTTAAATTTAACACCCTGCATTTAAATTTGTATTCTTAAACCTCTTAAACTTTATTATTATTTAATTTAATTATGATTTATTATATAAATTTTAAAAATTATTTTAAAGCATCTTAAAAAACATACAAATTTTACAAATGTTATACCCAAATCAGTAAAAGATCAGACCGACGATTCCATTGATTTCTTATTTAGTGTTAGTTGTTGCATTATTATCTATATGAAAAATCGCCTCCTAGAAACAAGGAAGTTTTGACATTGTCGTAGATGTCTGTATATCGAGGATTTCAAAGTAGAATCCAGATGTTCTTTAACTCTTTGTTGCAATTTCTTTATATATTTCTTCCAGCGTATTTTTCTTTCATTAGATTGTAAGTAGACAATGTTTATTCCACCGCACATTTTTTGCTGTCTGGCAGTTTTCCATTTTGCAAAGGTTTTCTATTTTGTATTGCTTATCTCAATGTCTCAGACTTAATTTTTTACGAATTGAAAAGGCAAGTTGTCTAGGTTTTTAAAAATTCAATTAAAAATAACTTATTTTAAATTTATTATCATATTTCTGCGTTTACATTTCTTCACAAATATATATATATATATATCGGTTTTAAAAATTGGGTTGGTTGTAGCAATCTTAGAGGTCATTCTCTTTTCTTTCTAAATTTTCAAAATCTGTTTATAAACTCGATAGTTTAGAAACCTAAAATCATTGAATTTTATACCTACAAGCTGTAACTCAAATTGAGCTCAGTTAATTGTCAGATATAAAGGATAATTCCATGCTCTTAATATTCCATTCCAATGGTCTTTTTAAATGTCAAACTTCTGTAATCAATAAACCGATTCCTAAAGGAGTTCTTCATCTCTTCCAGTGTTTTAGTTTGTGTTGCTTCTCTGTAATTGTTTAATGCTTCAAAATGAATTAGACTGCCGTTTTTAGGTGTCTTGCAAATAACTCTAATATAGCAACCACGCCAATGCTTCAATTTATCAAGCCACCAGAAATGTTCAATGTTGGTGATGACACAGAAAAATTCTTGAATGAAGCAGAAAAATTCTTTGAATTAACGCAGACAGCCGAGGAACGTCGTGAAATTTTTATTAAAGCTTTTCTGTCCATTGAAGCTACAAGAAAATACGAAGCAACAAATAATGAAGAAAATTATAAGATTAGTATGCAAACAGCATTCGTGAAACCGGCTAACTTAGCAAATGATTTAAATGCTGCTTTAGCATACATAAGAGGATTAGATTCAACAAACGATTTTTTCTGAAAAATAGAAAAGTATGTCAAAAATATTCTCAGGCATAATTTAAATGAAGAAGATTTTAAGATATTTTTCATTCAAAATGCACTAGAAGATCCAGATATTAAAAAAGATATCGAAATGCTAGATTTAAAAACTGTTGATAAAGTCAAAGAAAGAATTATTAAATATGATGAAGTAAAACGAAAAATAGAAACAGAAAATATCGCCGCTATCCAACATAAAAATCAATTAAAAAGATACAAAAGCCGCGACAATGGGACAGAATCAATAGTGGGACCAAAATAGATCAAAGAATAACCAATACAATAACGGTTTCAATCTTAGACGTTCAAATTTTAATAGATTTCCGGAAGCATAACCACAATTTAATTTTATTATTATTTAACAAAATTTAAAATAAATAATATTAATTTAAATAACCTCACAATTAAAATTTAATTTATTATATTTTAATTACTATCCAATGAAATATGAAATAAATAAAATTAATTTAAATAACCTTAAAATTTAAGCCTAATTTAATTTATTTTAATTATTATCCAATGAAATTTAAAATAAATAAAATTAATTTAAATAACCTTTCAATTTAAGCTTAATTTAATTTATTTTAATTATTATCCAATGAAATTTATATAAATAAAATTAATTTAAAAAACCTTACAATGTAAGCTTAATTTAATTTATTTTATTTATTATCGAATGAATTTAAATAAATAAAATTAATTTAAATAACCTCACAATTTAAACTTAATTTAATTTATTTTAATTATTATCCAATAAAATTTGAAATAAATATTTAAAGTATTTATTGATTCTAGCAGAGTATTTTCTCCATCTAACGTTTGCTCTGTAATTTTCAAAATCTTTTGAATATTGCTAATGAATAGAAATAAGAATTTAAGTAACCTTAATATTAAAGAAATCAATAAACCGATTTCTTAAGGAGTTCTTCATCTCTTTTAGTGTTTTAGTTTGCGTTGCTTCTCTATAATTGTTTAATATTTCAAAATGAATTCCACTGCCGTTTTTAGGTGTCTTGCAAATAACTCTAAATAGTTATTTCGAATTAAAGTATTTATTGATTCTAGCAGACTATTTTCCCGATCTGACGTTTGCTCTGTAATTTTAGGTTTAAACGATTTTCCGAAGTTTTTTTCACGTAAAATTTCTTAACATATTCAAAATGGAAAGCGAATCGTTCAACATGTGCTCATTTGGACAACAAATGAACCTTGTTGTGTAAAAGTGAATTTGAATACTGGAGAGTCAAAAATTTATTTGTATCTGCCACATTGCAACTATGATAAATGACTTGGAAAATAAAATATAAACGAGCAAAGAAAACTAAGATATATGTAACCCGATATTTTCAAAAGAAAGAAAAGAAAGGAGAACATGTAACAAGAGGTGAGAAAAAAGAAAAGCATTTCAAGTTAAGCAGTGGTTTTTAACGAGCCTCCTCCCTACAAAAGCTTAAAATGAGTTATAAAACATTTTGAATTTCTAATATTGATTTTTAAGTGCAAAATTGTGCTGAAGCGAAAAATTTTTCTGTTACGATTTATCGCATTATAGTCCGACGGTTTGAGATTTTTGCAAATTTTATTTTTCAAAATACAGAATTTTGTGACTTTTTTTGTAGGTTACAACTATTTCAAATTTTCATTGGAAAATGGTCAAAATATGAAAAAGAGGACTTTTTATGTTATGATTTTTCGCAAGTTAGTTCAAAAGTCTATGGGATTAAAATGGATAGTTTTGCGAAAGCTTTATTGTTTCTGTAGGCATTTTTTTCATATATCTTCGAGAAGGCAGTTTAATTCGTGATTTGTACTACAGACACCTGAAATTCAGTACCACTTTTATTCAACGTCTTTAAAATTTAAATATGGGAAAATTTTAATTTAATATAATAGTTTAGTAATTTAAAAAATTGAATTATCACAAAAAATATCAAATTTTATTTAAATTACGATTTATTCAAATTTTACATTAAGTGAAAAAAAATTTTACTAATAATTCATACAAGCATAAAACGAAAATGTTCTCATCAATAAAGAATAATTAAACCTTCGGAAACTATAACAAATAAAAATTTACTAAATACTTACCGTCATTA
The DNA here is from genome assembly GCA_022537955.1 of Schmidtea mediterranea. Classification (NCBI taxonomy): domain Eukaryota; kingdom Metazoa; phylum Platyhelminthes; order Tricladida; family Dugesiidae; genus Schmidtea; species Schmidtea mediterranea. Next base: position 211,396,616 of record CM039679.1, on the reverse strand, counting down.
GGAGACGTTTTTAATTTTGCACATAAATTGTTTATGTCTTGGTATTTGTTTTTAATCTCTTCAATTGCTTCAAACTGCCGAAACCCCATCAGTTCAGTTAATTCTTTAACTCCAATAGAAAATTTTGAATCTGATTCCATCTAAAAAAATTTTAATTTTATATTGAAGTACATAAAAAGAAATAATCACATTAATAACTTGAAAAATATTTTTATCAAAATAATTTAGAATGAAACTTACATTTAGATGACGACTTCAAACAGATTTCTACAGATTTTTTATCTAAAATATATTTATTATAAGCATTCCGAAGTTTAAATGTTTTTCAACAGATATTTTAAAATATTTTTAATTAAAATTTGCTTATAAAATATTCAATGCAATGAATTGTTTACAAAGACAAATAATTTCTGAATGATTTAATGTTTTATTGAAACACTTAAACAACTTTTGGTATTAAAGTTATCTTATCATCATTTAAGTTTTTCAATAATTAATACTGTACATTTATATTTTATTTTGTTGGATTTCTTGTTGCTTTATTATAATATATTATTTAAAAATTTAAATATATAGTTATAACAATAAAAATGTCAAGCAAATGTAAATACAAATTTGTTGAACTTAATTGGAGATGCTTTCGTTTAAGGTACTAACTTTAATTGAGCCCTGAATCTCATATTAATTTTCCGTTCAGTCTCTCCTATTTATATATAACAGACAGTTTATATATAATAGAAGTCCCAAAAAGATTGAGAACCACTGGATTATATGTGTTGGGCCAACACACAATTTTGTTTAAATGAATCGGTAACATTACGCAAACACAACAAGCAGATTCAAAATCAGACCCATAAAACATCAATTAACCATGCTTAAATATGAGAAAGAAATAATAAAAACATAAAATTAAAAGACATAAAAATAAATAAAATAATAACAGAACGCAACAAGATCCGCACGAAACAAACACAGAAATAACACGGAAAATTTGACAAAAAAGTGACAATTTATTTAAAGAAACAAGAGTCCATGAAAATTAGAATTAAAAATAAATGATTGGAATTGGAAACAATCCAATTATTTGTTAAAAGAATAAATTGTCAAAGTAAATCAAAAAATGAGAAAATTAAAGTTAGAAAATACAAAGAAATTCCCAATGTCAAATTTTGTTTTACTACATCAAATTTAACACGCAAGGTTAGGGTCACAGAATAGGTATATATACCGATTCATTTTCACATAATTTTAATCAATCGGTTTTAATAACTTGAATCAGTTGAGTCAGTTTTAACAACTGGAAGCAGTTTTGCAGTTTCGAATCACTTTTTCTTGAACCAGTTCAACAGTTTAACAAGTTTTTGACCAGTCGAAATTCGACGACGAACGTACGAACATTCGATTCATTTGTATTACCAAATTGAACAAATTTATTGATTAAAAGTAAGCAAGAATGACTTACTAATTTTGGTATGAACTGTAGAGCGATGATGAATGAAAAGTGAAATTAATATTGATTAAATATACTAAATAAACTTATTTATTATGTCGAAATTTTTCCGGTCCACAGCCACACTCTAACAAGTTAGCAAAGTTTTACATAAAGATCGAGCAGTGTAAGTGCGGTGTAAGTCCGCCAACAGCTCGTGCCCGTGAGAGATCTCGCTGTGAGTAACGACGGACTCGAATGTCAATTCATTCATTATCATAGGGACAGAAGGGAGATCGGGAGGCAATCTTTTTGTTGCCTACCTTTCTACTTTCTCCCGAAAAATCAACCTAAAATATCATTACTCAACGGCTAAAATATCAACACAGAGTAGTCCAGTGGGCACTCTTAAAATCAACTTGAGGTTAACGGGAAAGGGGCTTTGGAAATCGGTGCATCGAGCTTCTAATAATCTTAAAAATCATTGTTGAAATCGTAAAATAGGACTAAACGAGACTAGTAATCTTAAAAATCATTGTTGATTACGTAAAATAGGACTAAACTAGACTAATAATCTTAAAAATCATGGTTGATTAAATAAAATAGAACTCAAATTAAATAAAGAATCTTATAAATCATTAATAAATTGGTAATATAAAGTTAAATTGAGCAAAAACCTTATAACGTATCAATAATTTGGGAAAATATGACTAAACTAAACTACAAGCCCCATATATCACTTTTCAGTTGGAAGGTGCGACGAAACTAAATTAACAACCTCCTAAACCATTGATGAGAAGAAAATAAGGGAAAACTAAACGAAAAGCTCATAAATTGTTATTGGTTCATAATTTCGCAATAAAATCAATCCTTTCGTAATTTTTGACCAGAAAATTGTTTATTCATAAACATAAGTAAATCTTTAAATAGTATTCTTATCATTTATTAATGAATAATGAATCCATTTTAACTAATAATCTTATAAAAACCCGCTCATTAAAAGACTGTCTTAAGTAATTAAATGATTCGAGAATAAAATGACCTGAAAAAATGGCGAACAAAACAAACCAAACAATTACAAATCCCGCATACACTACAATATGTAATTGAATAAAATCTGGTTATAGTTATATAAAAGACCTTCTCGAACTTAGTGACCCCACATGTCCAAGCCTACATGATTAGGACGACCGTGCAAACTACAAACAAAATTTTCAGAAATATTTATTCACAAAAGAAAATTGAAAATATGCATATACAAATTCATATGTCCACAATGTTGAGAAAGTCCTCCCAGACGATGGAACGCGATGAATACTGAGTGAGATCCAACTGAATGACCAAGGATGAAGCCGATTTGCCTGAAAATATCTCCAATTATTTAAATAAATTAGTTAATCCAATAATAAATTGATTAAATCAAACCTTAACAATCAATAAGCAGATATGAAAAATGAAATCGGAGAAATAATGACTAAAATTCCCCTACACGATATTGATTCGATTCCCTTCATAGATAATTGACGACCTTGGAAATTCGTAAATGTTTTATTTTTTTTAATTTTTTTTCTCATTTTAACTTATTCGCCATGACCCCTACATTTTTAATGGTATTTAGATCATTGGATCAAATTTTTAGTCATAATAGTTAAATCATTAAATTAAATTTGCAATTATAACATTTAGATAATTGGGAATATTCAATTTTAGATTATAGTATTTGGGGCATTGAAAATATTTAATTTTATGACTATGGTATTTAGATCAGTGGAAATACTCAATTTTTTGTTTATTTTATAAAGCGTATTTAGGACATTGAAACATATAGTCCTACAATTATAGCATTTAGGACATTGGAAATATTTAACTTTATATTCATCGTAAGTAGATCCTTTCGAAATATCCAATTTTACGTTTTATCATTATGACTTTAAAACCAGTGGGATTATTTAAGTTTGTATTTTTTTAACCATGATATCCAAATCATTCGATGTGTTTTATCATCGCACTGGAGATGACCAGTTTCTTTTAAACAAATCTTGTAGTTAATTAATTATATTGCTTTTGTATCTAACCCGTAAGTATATTTAATATTCCTTGTTGTCGTTTAATATCCACTCGATTGGATCTCATTAAAGAATCCGTTCCTCCTTTTCTTCAGCTTTCTCCTAGACAAGAAACATCAGTCAGGCCTGTCTTGTGTAAACTTTCGATTTTGGTGAAATTATCAGAGAAGGCTAAATAGTAAGAACTTACGAACAACCCTGTACTGACGCGAAATTAGACTAATCTTATCGCCAATAATGGTGGGATGAAAGAAACAACGATAACCTATTATATTTACCATTAACAGGTACACATAGTGGCAACTGGGAAGACGCGGATTGCACTACTCTAACAGTGCCAACCAGATTCGCCGGGAGGTATCGGCAAGCATTATGGGACAGGGGATAGACCATATCAACTTATGGTACCCCCGAATGGCCGAATCGGAACGGACAAGGAGAAGATGTCGAGCTTCCCAGCATTCTTATCAAAAGGGAGCCGGGTAGAAACCCAGCACGAGAGATCCGACAGAGGGTGGAAGTGAACTCCACCTTCTGGAGCTATCGGAGTGGCGGTATCGATATTTGGTGAAACGGCAAAAAGAGCACCTCGCCAGGATAAATCGGGATATCGCCAGTGGGCGTATTCCCACCTCGAATGGGGACCTGCCCACCTATGAAGTCGCCTATGACCACCGGGATTCGGCCCTGCTAAAGAGCGACGCACCCATCCATCTGGTGGTCCCGAAGAGTCTACTGCAACCGGACATTCGGGAGATACTGGAGGATCGGTGTGCGGAGGAGCATGCCTACTCACGGAAGCGTTACATGAATCCGAGGCAATAATCGACTCGAATTTTGTGATTTATGTTTGTTGTTTAAATAAATGAGTTGCAAAAAATTGCTTTTAATTAATTCGGATAAATTGGAATGATGATATTTCTATTCAAAGATTAAGAAAAGTAAATATAAACCTACTCATTCCGGAATAGGAGAATAAAAATGATCGAATAAAGTCGAGACATCGATTCCCCACCCAACCACAGAAACTGACTCTATGATTTACCTAATACTTATTTTCATTAAGGAAAGTTGATGATGGATGCCATACCGAAGATCAGCCAATAGTTGAAGAGCTTACGCAAGGAGAATACGAACCTGCACCAACAATGCCTCCAACTAAGCTGTGAGCTGCAGCGGATTAGAGCTACTTGGTCCGAGCCGGCTAGAGTGAAGCGGCTTTACCAAAAGATCGACGCCGCACAAAAGAGATGGCGAGAGGAGAGAGCCTTGAACCAAGCCCAGAAGGTCCAGATTCGTGGGCTGGAGGTAGCGGTAGCGGCCAGTCAGGAGGGGCAGGCCGTTACCTATCCTCTGGTGTTCGCCCCAACCCAAGTAGTCTACAAGAACGTGACAAGTCCTATACAACAGCCATTTAAACCAAAGTCTCGTGCAAGACCAGGTAGGGCTGAAAGGAAACGGCAAAAGCAACAAAAATTGCATTAAAACGAAAAGCGTTTTTTATAATATAATGTGTTGATAAATTAAAATTTCTTCTGTCATTCAGTTGAGTTCCAAATAAATATAGTGACGTTGGGAATACATCTCTCTGAGGGTCAGGATAGTGTGCTTTTGAAGTAAAGTGAGTAAGGGACCTAAAGAAGATAAGACGATCACAGACCTTCTATCGGTAGCTCGCTGAACTAGCTGTAGACCGGGTCTTAGCAGTTTTGGAAACAAAGCTCACCTTCGACGGTCACAGAACCATTGGTTAAAGTACCAACGTTGCCTAGCAACGGGTAACCAGTGGCAGTCAGGTAGAATTATATGATTGGGGGTCAAGGTCACAACGACCACCTATAACCCCAAATATGGTATATGTTGAGGTCTCGATTTTGCACTGGTGTTTCTTATATAAATCAAAACACAAATTCGATATATAAATAATTTATTAATCAATAAAATTTACCAAATTGATTATAACAATTTTCTTTCAAATTCAATAACAATCTTTTCGATAAAAATTTATGCGTGTTATGTAGGTGTTAAAATGTATGTAGGTGCGTGTTGTGTAAATGAATGCAAAAAGATTTATGTAGACCTTTATCTGTTCGATTATAAGGTCTTACAAAGATTTCCTTTTTCAGACCGCTTCTTTTTCTGTTAGATTTTAGTGGGCAATTAGACTGAAAATTCTTCAGTATTTATACTAAAATGTTTTGTCTATCTAATAAATTTATTTATTTTTTTAAAAGCATTTTATTTATTTATCTATTTATTTCTTAAAGTTTTATTTATTTAGTGGAAAAATTCATTTTAAATTGGTGAAATTTCATTTTTTATTTACTTTATTAAATTGAATTCATTTTTTATTTACTTTATTTTGTTCATGTTTTGTTTACATTTATTTGCAAATTTCGATATTGACATTAAATATACCAAATAAAATATCAAAAAAAATAATAAAATAAATTTCATATTAATTATTGATATTACACCAAATTAAAGATTTTTCTGCCAAATTATACACAAGAAATTGTCTAACACATAACCACATCCAATACAAAATAATAACTCACACAAAAATAAAATTGTTCAAGGACAAGTATTAACACCAAATAACAACAATTCGCAATGTTGTTCACAAGCAAAAGAACAATGGATTGACCGCTCGCATAGATTCTGAGGGGTCCGACTGCTCGAATGACAAAAGTATTGATTGGGATTCTGGGAATTGACACTATATCCGCTTCTCAGCATGTAAATTGACCCTGCATTTTTCAGGCCCTGCTTCAAAATATTTATTCAGAATGAACGTGGTGATGGGTCTACCCTCATTATCCAACATATACTTATATCCCCAGTGATTGTTACAAGTGCAGCCTGATTACAACATTTCATTATAAACATTTGTTAACCTTCACTAAGCAACAATGGTAATGTATAAAATGAGTAAATGCCAGATAAACGTGAGCGTCGCTAACACTCCTTTGACAACTCATTCGTTTAAGTCGTTATTCACTGTCATATTGACCATTCATTGTGTTGGGGTTACCAAAATTCTAAAAAGTAAAAGGAAAATCAATCAAAACATTGATATTCAAAATAATAATTAAAAGTACAAAATTGATTAAAAATTTAAAAATTAATATTTATCGGGGAAACGGGTATGGGTGGATGCAAATGAAGAGACGAATCCAAATATAATAAAATCAAGTGAATTTAGGGTTCTCATAAGAAAATATTTAAAAAAATATATTAATTAATTAAAAATTAATTGCTAATGGAAAACCCAAGCTAATGAGAAGTTTGAGCCAATAGAAAACCGAAGCATAGTGAGAAACCCGGGCCGTCAACAAAGTTATTTAATTAGAGCAAACGAAATTCAATGTAATTTTCGTAAATAAATGTGTTTGATGGAAACCCCGGAGTCCTGAAGTAATAACCAATTTAGTTTTGGAGAGAGAGTTCAAAAAATGGCAGAATCAATTTGATGTGCAAATAAATTAATTATGATATATTTATAAAAGGAGAAAGCAAATCAACAAAATTTCCAGTGTGATCGAAGAGAATATTTATTTAAGTTTAACGAACGTAATAACTTGAGAAGGGATATCAGAAAGTATCATTTAGTGTCAGCCAAACAAATTAAAGTCTTGCGCAGCAGACATGGACATCTCCCTTTGAAAGACGCATCCTTACGCAGTGTTGGGCTTAGAGCCACAATTAAAACAAAAAATAAATTTAAGTTTTTGAATTAATAATATTAAAAGATATTAAAAATAAAAATGAAAACACCAAATAAAACAAAATAATATATAACAAAAATAAATAAAACAAAATTAATAAAATAAAAAGAAACCCTACAGCAGCAGACAGAAACATATTCAATACATATAACAGCCAAAACCTTGCAAAAGAAAATTTAGAAAAAACATAGGCGGAAGCGGCAACCAAGAAACTAAAAGTTTAATGGTTAAAAAGAATAATGACCCAAAAATAATAATAAAAATAAATTCGAAAAAATACAAATAATATATTAAAAATAAAGAAAAATGAGTTAAAAATTATAAAAATATTTAAAAATTAATAAAATCATTTAAAAACCCTCAAAATGGCTATAAATCGCCTTTTGGTCGCACATACATAAAAAAACTATATATACGATAGCCAAATTCATAATTTAACCACTTTAATTTTACGCAAAATTTTTTCTGAAAATTTTCTAGTTGGAATTAACTTGTAAGTAGTTTGTGTTTTTCATATTAATATATATTTGTATATATGTTAAAGTTTTGTTTTTACGAATTTTAACTTTATTATGGATGGTCGTGGCATCTTTTGGTGCCACTGACAAATCCCCCTAAAATCTTATTTATAATAAGTATTGAAATAGAATATTAGGAGGGCAGACTGGTGGTTCGGCTGGCGAGTTTGTTTTCGCTAGGTGTGACTGCTGGTCACGCTACTCTGAATCCCTCGGCTATCCGCGACGAGTTTTGGTCGAAAGACGCAGGTCTCTACTCGCAAGGCGTCATTGTAAAATCCACAGTGTCTGATGGCAACGTCGACCGTGGTTGGCAGGTAAAATCCTTGGAGGTGCGACTTCAGTAAAAGGTGAATAAGGTTTTACCTATTGTCTAGAAAATTTAAAATGTAGTCTAAAAATTAATTGTAAAATCAAATAGAAATGGATAGGATTGTGTAGGAACGTAAAATCAAAAACATTTTCATATAGTCAATGTAATGTGGCAAATGAGAGCAGTACTTATTAAAGTGACCGCAGAGGGTTGTAACCACTTAAAATCATGGGGAGTGTGCCTATAACTAAGGAACTGTGAATCAAATTTGAAATACAGGGGAAAATAAGGGATAGATTAAGACGAACGTGCAGTCGATACAGTGATTAAATAAATGAGTTACAATCTCTTCAAAAGTCATAATTTATATAATAATTTATTTAATTCAAAAGAGTCTAATTAATTCTGAATATTAAAAAAAGTTTTTAATATTCATTATTGGACATCACTATCCTCCTCCTCATTTTCTTTGTACTTCTTCAGCCATTCGATTCTTCTTAATTTGATTGAGTGTGGAAATTGTAATTCAACTTATCTTGGTGATAAGAATTTTAAAATTTTGTAATGTCCTTCATATTGAATTCCCTCCTTCTTTCATCTATGTGGTTCCAAGCGACCTAATACTTCCTCTCCCACTCTTTTGTTCAGTTGCATTTTCAATTTCTGAAATCTTTCTTTTATTTGTTTGAATTCCCTTTTCACTCACTGTATGACCAATAAAATTTAATACACTTTTATTGAACCCACATTTCTCTGGATTGACTTTTAACCCGGAATCTCTAATGCGTGTGAATACTTCAAATAGGAATTTATCATGAGTTTCCTGATTTTCACCATATATTAAAATGTCATCAAGGTACACAACCACTCATTTGAAAAATAATCCTTCCAATATCTGATGCATCTGTTTCTGAAAAGTGGCAGGAGCTGTTGACAAACTAAATGGTAACCTATTAAAACAGAATTGTCCTTCTTTTGTACTAAATGCCGTCTTGATTTGCGAGTTTTCATTCAACTCTACGTAATAATAGGCCTGTCCTAAGTCAATGGAAGAAAATATCTTTGACTTACCTAAGCAATCCAATAATAATTGCATGTCTGGCATAGGAAATGAAAACTTTTCTGTAACTGGATTTAATAACCTGAAATCTAGACACATTCTTATAGAGCCATCTGGTTTTCCAACGATCACTAATGGTGTGTTAAACGGACTTTGACATTTCCTCACAACTCTAGCTTCTAATAAATTCCTGTACTAACTCTTCAACTTTGCCTTCTAAATGCATAGTTTGTCTTCTGGTATTTTGTAAAATTGGAGGACCTGAAGTCTTTATTTCATGTGTTATTACTTTTGTATGACCTAAGTCAAATCTGGATGCCATAAAAATGTTGCTAAACTGAGATATTAAAGTACCCAACTTCGAATTCTTGTCAAACTTGAGTGTCAATAACGTATTCTTTAACCGATCGGAACTTGTAAATCTCTTGTTAACTAATGAGGATTCAATATTATCGACTTCCTTAAGTTCCATGCGAAATATTTTCATGGTGTCTACTTCTCCTATGAAATCTGGATGAATTTTCCTAACAATAATAACATTCAATTCACGAACTTTTTTGTTCCATTTTGCAACGATTTTAACGCTTCCGAGAAGTTTCTCATCTTCTTTTGAAAATACTCCACTCAACCGTATTCTACTGTCCATCAATATTGGACTGCCAATCAATCTCCAAAATTTCTCCTTCATCACACTGATTGAACCTCCTGAATCCCATTGTATCTCTACATGAAATCCATTTATTTCCATCATACTCCACTTTCTGTCATCATGCTTCTTAAACATCACATACTTATTTTCAAAATTTCGTTTTGTAAACTCATCTACTGTCTCGACCCTACTGACGAAATGTAAGCAACAGGGTCTTCTTGGGTTTTTTTATCTCAACATTATGAATAAGTGGTTCTATCAATTCATCTGATCTATCATCGTTTTCTTCGTGTATACAATAAACTCTTCGTTCTAGTCTTTGTGTATTACTTAGTGATAACTTCTAAATGAATGACCTTCTTTACCGCATATTAAGTACTTGTCCTTCAATGGGCATTCAAATTGCATATGGTCATTTTGTCCACAACAAAAGCATTGACCAGGTTTTAACCTTTCTTCTACTGGTTCTGGTAAACCACAACATCTATTATAAATCTTCCGTGTGATATATTTCATTGAAACTAAAGGTGGTGGTCTACGCTCCATAGTTGTCCTTTCATTGTATTGTTTTGCCACTGGTTTCACTTTATCAAATTGTCTTTCGTTTCTTTCATTTTTATTTTTGGTAAGTTATTTCTGTTTGACGATTTGGGTATATTCTGTTATTAAAAGATTTTTGAATCCATTGCTTCTGTTTATCTTGAGTAACGTTTGCACAAGTCGATTTAACTACTGCTTGGACTTCTTCAGATCGTTCTTTCGTATCGTAACCTTCTCGTGCTTCATATATCTTTGCTAAATTTCTAATTTCTTCTCTTGTAATATTGGCCTTCGTCGATATATTTTCTTTCAAACGGTCGTTCCGAACTCTGTGGCAAAAAATCAGTTTGACAGTCATAAACTTCGTCAACGAGTTTCTTTACTCGAATTTCAAATATAACGAATCTTTCATCGTGATTTTGTCTCACTGATGATAATTCACAAATTTTATCCATAATAGACTTCTTTTTTGTAAATGTGTCAATAAACCATTCACGAACATTTTCACTAGTTGTGGAGATGTCTTTAAATTCTTTCCAAAGGATAGATGCCTCTTCAGATAAAAGTAAGTCAAAAATACTTACCAAGTTCAAATCATTAAGTAGCCTCCAATATTCAATGTCCTTGAGCCATTGTTCTGCTTCCGTCATGCTTCGGCCATCAAATCTTCTGACATTAAAATTGAAAATGTCTTTTGCCTGTTTAGGCAAAGATTCCATAATCAGCTTTCGATTCTGAATTCTTGTTACTGCATGAATCGGTTCGATTTTTTCGGTGTGGACGCCAGTTACAATCTCTTCAAAAGTCATATCTTATATAATAATTTATTTAATTCCAAAAATAGTCTAATTAATTCTAAATATTAAAACAAAGTTTTTAATATTCATTATTGGACATCACTAAATGAAATAGGAAATTTACCAAAAAAATAAGGGCGGAACGCTGCTCAAATTATTGAAAGATACCTTAATAAATAATGCGTAAATATGACAAATAGATATAGGAATTGTAGAAGTGTTAGAGAATAAAAGAAATTGAAATATTTGAAATAAACAAATATTATCGAATATCAAAAAATAAGTACAGATTAAATGTACATGTAGATAATCAACAACAATGAAATCAATTTCCAATCCTTATGAAAAATGATCCCAAGATTAACTGATTGCTATACTTTAATTATATTATTTATTTCATTTTTGTGTGATTAATTATGTGTAATTAAATTATGTTTAGCGGAGTTTTATGATATCATTAAAAAATAAATAAAATATTAATGCAGAAAACAGAATTTTCGATAATAATTACAAAAGACTGATTGCGATCTTTGTAGGTTTGTGTAATTTTTACTGTCAAATGAAATAATAGGAAAGTTGCATTCATCACATAGAAATTTCTGTGACAATAAATTTCCTGATAATGGAAAAGTGTCAATGTCTGTGGCCAGATCGTCGTTAGGTGAAGGATATCGACGATTATTGATAATTTGAGAGTGAAACAAGGCTGAAAACATAAGATATTTTTGGTTCTTTGATATTTTATTTTGAAAAAAAAACAAAATTCAAAAAAAGCACCAAACAGGTGTAACAGAAGAAAACAAATAAATCAATTCCACTAAGTGGAATAAAAATAAAATCCCACTAAGTGCGAAAACTACTAGAAATAACTAATAATAGTAGTAGTAATAATAATAATAATAATAATAATAATAATAATAATAATAATAATAATAATAATAATAATAATAATAATAATAATAATAATAATAATAATAATAATAATAATAATAATAATAATAATAATAATAATAATAATAATGTAAAGGTAACAATAATGATAATAAATATACATAATAATATAAGTAAACAGAATATATTTAGGAAAGAAGTCCTCTAGGCACGCAAAATTTTAAAAATAAATTTCAAATAAAATTATAAATAAATAACAGGCAGGTGGGAAAATAAAATCAGTATAAATACTGAAACAATTTTCAGTATGAGCAGCCAAAAATTAAATCTTATATTTTACTTCTAAGTCTCAAAGACCGGAAGATAAAATTAAAGTGTACACTACATAGCCTAGCTTGGGCATCTACATTTGAACACCATCACATTTAAAACAAGAATTTATTGTTAACAACCTTTAGGTAAGGGTAAATTTTTTTTGTAAATTTGTTTTATAGAAAATAATAAATTCTAAACTAGTGTTATCTTTTTATTTATATAAGTGACCAACGTTGAGAAAGTGGAACCTCAACAGAAGTAAACGAGTAAGGACCATAATATAGAAAGATAACTACGTAAGACCTTCCATCCGCAGTCAATAACCCGAAAGTGAAAATATCATGAGGAATAGTTCAAGAAATGGGGCTCACCTGCTCATGAATTTTCAATCTCTGTGTACAGTACCAACATGGTAAACACCATGTGTACATAGGAGGGACAGAATAGCAATCTTGATGGCGTTTAGGTGGGAGTCACACAGGAACCATAGAAAAATAAATTAAAATAAACCCTAGTCGCAGTGAGTTGTGTAAATTTGTGTAGAGTAAAGTATAGTGAACTGAATCTATATTTTGAATGTTGTAAAATGTGATTGTAATAGATATATTAGAAATAAACCTTATTGTGTTGGGTTAATTGAATTGATTAAATAAGGACACCAAGAAGTCAGACCTAAGCACCGACTTTTTTCTACCCAACAATTTTCTTTTGTTGAAATTTGCAGAATCTCAACTTGGTATATTATCTAAATAAATAAAATGACACTGGTTAGTAAATTACCCGAGACAAAAAGAAATATTACAGTTGCACAATATATTATGTGTGTATCTTTTTGTAAGTGAATGTGATTGAATGTGTTTTCTAAGCTTGATTTACTGTATAATCGATTTTATTCTATCAATAGTCAATGTTTAGGGTTATTTGAGTGAGAATTCTATCAGTTTAAATACAAGATTTTTTGTTTTTGTTGACCTTTCGCGTCAATTGTTAATAATTTTGCCATTCTTTTATTTATTCTAAGCACTTGATGTGCATAGTGTTGGGCCAGAACGTAAACGGCCTTGAAGAATGTTTAAATGGATCAGTAACACACACGCAAATATAACATGCAAATTTAAATAAACCTATTGAAACACCAATTAAACCCTATCAAATAGAAGAAAAAAGAGAATTAAATATAAAATGATAAACATAAAAATAAATAAAAATAATAACAAAACGCACCAAGATTCGCACGATACCAACACAAACATAACAAGAAAACACAACAAATTCGACAAAATTGAAAAATTAATAAAAGTTCATGAAAATGAAACTTAAATCAAAAAATTTGAATTAGTAATAATTCAATAAAAATTCTAAATGAAAAATTATTAAAATAAATCAAAAAATAATAAAATTAAAGAATAGAATTCACTAGAAAATAACAAGGTCGAATTTTGTTTTACTACATCAAATTTAACATGCGAGGTTAGGGACAGAAAATAGATATAAATACTGATCCATTTTCACATTAAATTTAACCATTTTTGAACCATATTTTCAAATCTTAAAACCATTTTCAAATTACTTTGAACTTGTTTAAAAATATTATTTTAGGTGAGAAATGTTTATTTTGGAGCCCTCTCTCCACGTCACATCCTTGCAACCTCGGTAGAACTCTGCTTGGATGTCGGCGTGGGGGGAGAGGTATTTTTATTTTTTATGCAATATTATAAAATTTTTATTTTTATGGATTGACATGGATGGTAATTATGTTTATTTGTTTATACTTAATAAATATTATTAATATTGATAAACTGTTCTCTATGTTTAATAAATAAATAAATAATTTTGTCGAAATTTTTCCGGCCCACAGCCAACACATAACGCAAGAAAGCAAAATCTACATAGTACAGATTTGTGTAAGAGCGTGGGAAATCGCCAATGATATGTACCCGTGAAGACTCAGCGTGCGGAACGCAGGGGTCGTAACGTCAATATTATCCCTATAGCCGAAACGAGAAATAAGGAAGGAGTCTCTGGCTACTTCCTCGTTTCTCCTTTCTGTAAAATCGACCTAAATTTGAATTACACACGGCTCAAAATCATCACACCGAGTAGTCCAGTGGGCACTCAGTAAATATAATATAAACATAAAATGCGCTTAAGGCCTATTAAAGGGAAGGGTACGGGAATAAATTAAATTGAAGACGTTGATATAACTACATTAAACTAACATTTGGAAGTAAATTAGACAAAAATCCTGGGTGTAATTAAATTGATTTCATATTTTGAACTAAATTAGTAGAAAATTATTAAATGAATAACTCAACGATTCGGTTAAAGTAAAGTGTAAGTTAAAATAACTATTGATTATAGATAAAGAACGATTAAAGTGACTATGGCTTACAATTAGAGTAGTTATGGAGTAATTCATTCATCAAATTATCATAATTTAGTAAAAGTAAAGTGATTAAGTTATTATAATTATTGATAAACAGTAAAGCCAGAACAAGTAAATCATTGATCAAATTAGTTTTAATAAAGATGAAGTAACGATTGAGTAAAAGTAGGTAATTGAATTAATACATTGATTAAGGATAAAGTAATTATTGTGTAAAAATGAAGTAGCTTATTGAGTAACTAATTTCAGGATTAAAAAGGAAAATAATTTATTGATTAAAAATCGGATAACTCTTTGACTACAACGAAGGTAATTCTTTGACTAGATGATAAAATAAGTGATAAATTAATTCGTAGTTTAATATTAAAATAAAATGAATTAGTTACTTGAAAAATTGAATTAACTCCTAGTCATCGATTAAAAAGCTGAATTAACTGAATCGTTGATACAAAGTAAAGCTCGCCTTATCAATAAATTAAGTTTGTAGATCAATTACATCGATGGGATTAAATTTTAATTAATTAAATTCAAAGTAAGACGAAACCAAATTTTTACTTAAGAAATTGATGATTGCACCCATGATTTCATAATGCAAACTAATATGAGGAAATAAATTTCGTAGATATCGTAAGGATGGAATAAAATAACTGAAAACCTCCGAAAATTCAAAGATTTATTCTCCCTTACACAATAAATACCCCATCACCCAATGAATAGCGAATAACACCATCGATAAGCAATAAAGGATCATTCCAATAGTCAAGTAGAGAGTAGCCTCTGAATCCCTACAATGACGTTAACTCGTGCGAAACTGAATCACAAATTAAACTACCCACCATTTACTTGACCGTTGTGCTGGCGTACTTAAAGATCACCCTTGACAAATACAATAGAAATGCTTGACGAAATTCTAAACGAATTAATAACATTAAAAACTAAGATATAAGGCACGAAACTTACCAGATCGCGGAATGTCGAATTTTCGACAATCACCGAAAATTAATCATTAATTATTCAATGAGCGGAAAGAGTCAAATTCCACAGGATAGACATTCCAATTGTAAACAATATCTATGTTATTGATAACCAAATCAGTTATTTCGAATAATCAATATTTTCAGTATCCGGCAAATCGACTAAAACCATGGAAAACAATTCGCAATCAGAGGGAGTAATTAAAGAGCCAGAAGCACTTTTGAAAGGATAGGGACTGACGGAACTGGTCGCCATGCATAGTGGTAATTCATTTCTGAATTTTATAATTATCGCTTTTAATAATAAATAAACGATTTGAATGTAAAACTTCTTGGTAACATTATTAGATAATTTGTAGTTTTCCACCAGCATTAATCTTAATGAACTATTTACATTACGATGCATAATTCATAAGACGGCAGAGTCTAGTGCACAATGTAATCAACTTGGACGGTTCCGTAACAAGATTAGTATTCTGACGTCGAATTAGGATTCGAACGAATAGTCCTGGAGTTGAGTGCTCTGAATTCATTTGAGGAAAATGATAGCAAATGTTTATTCCCTAACGCTTACAATCTTGGTGTATAACTTTCAGATTATACTGGTTATTTCAGTAATTAAATGAACTATCAGGTGCCTATGAAATCAGCGATAGAATGAGACCTCTAAAATGTTGCTCCTAGCTATGATTTTAACATTCACTAATAAACGTACTCGATTGATCAAGGAGATTGTTGACATTGAAGAAGGGGATCTAATTGATAGGAATTATAAGTGTGTTTACAACAAAACAATATAATATGACTTCTTCTTGACCCGTGATAGGTTTAGTCACGAAACACCTTACTCAAGACCTTAATGATGAAACCCTATGACGTTAAATACTCGAAATATTTCAAGGGAAGTATTTTCCCGCGATAACCTGAAATCACAACCCATGTTAAATCCTATTAGCCGAAATTCCAAGTAAAATAACTTCGATAATCGCATTTCTGAGGCTTCCCCGTAAGTGAATATTCGATGACGATATTTAATTTCAGCTCTCAATGCTACACTCTCCCTCGCAGATCGCTGGAGATGGGCTTGGGCCCAACACCGCCAAGAGCGATGCCCGGAGTTTCCGCCGTCGAAATTCCTCGACCGAGAAAATTTGGAGTGGGCACATCCACGCAATGGAGCCCGTCAGAGGAAATACGACAGCAGGCCCGTCAGAGGAAATACGACAGCAGGCCCGACAGCAATTGGAAGACCTGTTGTCGCAGCAGCGAGATTTGGATTCGCAGGTGGCTCGAGTTCGCCAGCATTTGGCAAATGTAGAGGAAGATTTGCTGGCGGGTCGGATTGCCAACTCATACTGGCACTCCCAACAGACCTCACCAAGCAGCACTCGCAGCACTAAAAGGCCGACGATGGCCATTTCCGGCTTCACACCTGAAGAGTGGGTGGTGAGCAGATTCCCCTAACAGTAGTGACCATCATGTGTTATTTTGAATCAATATTAGTGATTTGTGATTGCTCGTTATATTAACTTTAACAAATAAAATTTATAAACTTGTTTTTGTCAGGTAATTCGTTGTATACGAATTTTGTTTAAATGAAAATTAATATGGTGTATGAATCTCTAGATTAAATTTTGTTTATAATAGCTATGAATCCAACTCAGTTATTACAACGGGAACTGTCCCGAGCACAGCAGAGCAATCGAACGCTTTACGGACAAATCATACAGCTGACCAAGGAGGTCCAGCAAGTGAAGTCTACCTGGGCGGACCCGGTCAGGCAAAAATCCGTCTACCAACGCCTAACCGCGGCTCAAAGGGGCTGGGCAGAAGAGCGCAAGTTAAATCAAAGTCTCCGGACTCAAATCCGAGGATTAGAAGTGGCCTTAGCAGTTTGTCGGTAGGGGGAAGCAGTCACCTACCCGCTCGTCTTCGCCCCGTCCCAGATGGCGCAGAAGAATCCTCAACCAGCAGATCAGTCCACCACTCAATCAAATAATCGTCGGCCGGGACGCAAAGAGCGTGCTCGACGCCGAGCAGCAAATCCACCCCATTAACTCTCGATAAACATTCATTGTGACGATTTCAATAAATTAATTGTAGTTAAATTATTTCCTAAATGCACGTACGTACAGGTATTAATAGGAACACTTGCATCATGATTTCTAACCATCTCTCCACATTCGACTATGGATTCTCTTACACATGGGACAGAGCTAAGCGAGCATAGGTCTTCTATCGACAGCTCGTGAACCCAAGGGTTGTCCGAGCAACTACAGTACTAGCGATAATACTCAATTTTTGCGGACAATCCACCACTTGAACACATTACCAACGTTGCCTAGCAACGGGTGCCAAGTGGCAGTTAGCATCATTTTGTATGGCGTTACGGGGCAACCGCAGGCTAATTCAAACAAATTTCGAAACCCTGTAACCCACCAATAGGAACTCGAGCCCAACAAATTTGAGTACTCTTGAAGTGATATCTGATGAATTGTTTTCACGCTTCGCATCAAAAATAAAAAATTAACAAAATCTATGATTAGCCCTGATGGGCATACTCAGTAGTTTTATAGATATAATTATATATATACAGGGCCTAGAACATGATTTTGAGGCCCAGAGCCACAACTAATTTTCAAGGTTTTTTCAATTAAAAATAATAAATTTTGTTATATATTTGTATTTTTAAATTTAATGTTGGATGACGGGGTCGGAAAATTAGATATTTTTTTAACTAAATAATAATTACAGCATAAGTCCAAACAAATACAGTGTCAATATCTATTCTGAGAAGATTTAAATAAATTATTCAACCTCATACTCCCAATCAACTAATAAACCCATTAATCCAATCCAATCCTCAATTTCCCAAAAAAAACCAATCTACATTCCCAATCGATATAACCTTATTGAATCGACAATATTTCTATAATGTGATGACAATATTTTATCAATGACAATATTTTACTGATGTATTAACTCTCTTTTATTCTACTGTAACAAATTGTATTGTACTATAACAAATTATATTCATTAGTGTACTCTAGTTAATAATATTCTACATTTCAGTTAATAATATTTTACACGCTTAATAACACAAAGGGAAATCACTACTATTATGTATAAAATTATTATTTTGGGTTTAATACTGGCTGGGATTCATTCTCGGGCATTGTGATAGGTATGCCAATCTCTTTAACCATTACATTTTGTACCACTATTGGTTCTTGTTTGGTGGATAGCTTACTGCTACAGCGTACTAGCCCTTCTCGTATTTCATCTTTTAGTTTCAGTTGGGAGATTTCCTTCTTCTCTTTGATTGTTTGATCAGCATGCGCTAAAGATTCTTCTTTTGGGCCAATTTCGCCCGTAATTCTTCCATCTCTGCTTTCAATTTGGTTGCTTCTTCAGGCCTTACCCAGGTCTGCTCCATACGTCGACAGCGACGTACCAGTGCCTCGGCCCTCTGGTTTTGATTGATTGCTTTTGTGTGGTATCTGGCCACGTCTTTCCTAAATTGCTCTGATAATTGTGCTGCTTGATCCACCGAAATAGGTCAAAAGATGGTTATCATAACACATTTATCGTTAATTAATTTAATATTATTAATTCACCAATGAGATCTTTACAAATTTATATAGGGACGTTCCTTTTAGAAAATCTTTACATCATCTGGATGAGAAGAGGTATGAGGGTAACTGTAATTTGTCTTATTGTATAATTTTGGGAAGGTCTCTACACCAATGCTCGTACAAACGACACTTGGCCGATGGGATAGAAGCATTGTTGGGAACACCCTGGTTCTTATCCCGTTCCTACATATTTTTAGTTAACGCTATTTGTAAATGAGTTATTGGTATTGCAAGTTCTAATACATAGTTTGGAAAATATGAATCAATGTTCATAACTGGAAGAATTTAATTATCCAATTGATAATCTAAATTCTGTGCTAACCCAAATCCGATCTTAACGTCCCTTCTATAAATTTTAAATGTAATTATATAACAATGAGCGGTGATGAGGGCATTATTGCTAAAGATTACAGTAATATTATTGACAATAGGATTTCTAAGGACTTTGTTAAACAGGTTTAAAACGTATAATGATAGTAAAATTATTAATGATAATAAAGACAATAACAACACAATATAATAACAATAATTTCAACTGTAATGTTAATGATGGTAACAAGAATAATAATAATAACAAATATAATAATAATAATAATAATAATAATAATAATAATAATAATAATAATAATAATAATAATAATAATAATAATAATAATTTCGACAATAATAATATTAATTGTGAAAAATGAAAATTGTGGTGGCATTGGTGTTTACACCGGATTCGAAAACGATGGTAATCATAATTTTTAATAGTAAAATAATCAACGATAACTAGTAACAGTAACATTGCTATATCCTATATAGTAGTATTACATAACTTTTTGCATTTAAAATAATAGTTTATTTTGGGTAACTTTGCTAATAATAATAAAAGTAAATAATATAAAAATAAAATGAATAAGGTTACAAAGAAATTGGTAATAGTTCCATCCCGGGTCGTTCCGATCTTGGGGTGCAGATAGTGCAGGGCACCCAGGCGGCAAGCCTTGGAGACGGCGCAAGCCGCCTTAAAAAATTGAAAAATTAATTTATAATTAAAATAATATAATACATAAAAATATTCTAAGTATTATCATTTAAATACTACTATTCTAATATTGTTTGAATATATGTACTATTCTATATATTATTAATTATATTTCAAGTTCAAATTTTATATACACAACTTATTCAGGCAACAACCAGTGGCAAATATAACATTTTCTTGTTTTAACTTGTCTTAAGCTATTTTTCACGTCGGTCGCGAGGAGGATTTTACAAGAAAATATTCGTCTGTGGTCAAAGCATAGAAATGCACGCACCGAAACAATTTCTTTTATTTTAATTTTATACGTGTAATCATGTAAATCTCAATAGATTAAAAAGTTTTTGTTTGATATAGTGGTTAAAAAGAAGGTATAAATTAAAGGTGAGTACATACATACATTAATTTGATTTTAGTTTGCTTTTGCTCGGTTAAATCAAATTTAAATAATATTTTGTTAAATAAAATTTATATTGTATAACAAATTTATAACTTAAATAATAATACCAACATAATTACAATAATAAAACATTTTTCTGTTTTTTATTAGTAAAATACAGTTTATTTTAAGATTAGCATAATCTTAATATTTTTTGTTTTGATTAAATGTTGAAATTTTCAGACAAAATAACAAATTTTGTAAAGTTTCCTTTCAAAAGTTAGTATTTTTCGAAAAACAACGCTTAATTAATTTATGCTTCTTTAAATCTTTAAAAACAAATTTTTTTGACGAATAATAAATTGTAATCATTTTTTGGTAGATGTCTGATAATCGAAAGAAGCTTTCTGTGCACAGTACAGAAAAAGAAAGCGTGAAAAGGTAGAATTAGTTATAAAGGCTAGTGGTTCACTAGAAACGTTTTTTATCTCAACAACATCACAGGGGGCACCATCTGGTTCCCAAACTCGAGATGTAAATGTGACGAAGACCGAACTCAGCGTGGTCATTAGTGGAGAAAAATGAAGGACTTGTTGAATGCCAAAACTACAATGGAAGCAGGTGTTTTATTAAAAGAACAAAGTCCTGAAGAAGTTTTGAAAAAGAAAATCTTTATGTTCATGAGAATCCTAACTATTGGCCTAGTTTTTTATTGGATAAAATTAAATTAACTCTGACAGACTTGGAGCCTACCCAACTGACAGAAGCTGATATAACGTTTCCTTTAAATAAATACAATAGAGGTTTTTCGTCTATTTATTTTAAAAAAAACTGTGTAATGGGGAAATAATTCCAAGAGTTTGGCTGGTGTATTCTAAATCAAAAAACTGTTTATATTGTTTTCCTTGCAAAATATTTAAAACTTTTTCTAGTTGTTTTGTTGAGGGTTATAATGATTGGAGACATTTAGGTCAGGTTATAGAGCGGCATGAAAAATCAAAGTGTCACATTTGTAATACATAATCTTGGATTGATATAAAACAATCAATTTTTTCTAAAACAACAATTGGTTCACTAAATTAATAAACATAGAAAAAGATGGAGTTCTGTTTTAAAATTATAATTTATATTGTTAAATTTTTAGCCGGTCAAAATTTGAGTTTTAACGGAGAAAATAACAAGATATGAGCAACAAAATAGAACTTTTTTAAAATTAATTGAAACAATTGCAAATTTTATCATATTAGCATGATTAAAAGGACTCTATCAAATATGCCTCATTATGTAGGCGTTCATATTCAAAACGAACTAATTTCCCTTCTGGTAGAGAAAATAAGACATGAAATTATATCTATGTTAAAAGCTAGTAAATATTTTTCTATTATTTTTGATTCGACTCCTGATGTAAGTCATAAGGACCAACTTACTGTTGTAGTAAGGTTTGTTTTATTAAATAATAAATCAAAGCAAATAGAAATTAGGGAGCATTTTTTGGGATTCATTTCAATATCAGATTCGACAAGACAAGGCTTGACCAATGTTTTTTTGGATTTTTTGGAGACTCACAACATTTCTTTAGGAGATTTAAAGGGGCAGGGTTATGATAATGGTGCAAATATGAAGGGTCGCAATAATGGTTTACAAAAGAAAATTCTTGAATTAAACCTTAGAGCTTTTTACGTGCCTTGTGCGGCCCATAACTTAAATTTAGTTGTTAATGACGCTGCAAAAGCGTCTTTAGAAATTACAAATTTCTTTTCTATCGTGCAGGAACTTTATGTTTTATTTTCTGCATAGACTAAACGTTGGCAAGTTTTAAAAGATGAAATCCCAACTTTATCATTAAAACCTCTTTCTAGCACTAGATGGGAAAGTAGAATAGATGCTTTGAAAGTTCTTAGATACAATTTGGCAAAAATATATGACGCTTTATTTGCACTTTATTCTGATAATAGCAGAGACCATGAAACCAGAAATATGGCAAAATCATTACTCTTTAAAATCAAGTAGTTTAAATTTATTTGTTCTATTATAACATGGAATAATGTGTTTACAAAAATTAATATTGCGAGTAAAGTGATTCAGGAGTCAGATTCTACACTACCTAATATCGTTTGAATCTTGGAGCAGCCGAAAACTTATTTATCTAATATTAGATCAAATGAAGGTTTTAATGTGATTTTAGAAGAGGCAAAAAAATTGCAGATGATATCGACTGTGACCCCTTGTTTCCTTCGATAAATATTGTGAAACCCCGAACAAAAAAACGCTTATTTGATTACGAGTGTGAAGACGAGGCACCTAAAGACCCGGCTGACCAATTCAAAATTAATTTTTACTTTGTAATATTGGACACTGCATTATCAAAATTAGAAGAAAGGTTTGAACAAATGAAGCTGCATGATACATTTTTTAATTTTGGTGGGTTTCTGGGTGTTGATATTTTGAAACTACATGGTTGTTACCCAGACAACCCTATACAAATATTCTTTCGCTTACCACTCGGCACCCGTTGCTAAGCAGCGTTGGAACTGTGTTCGAGTGGGTGGGTCGTCCGCAAAAAGTGAGCGCTATTACTAATGATATAATTGACCGAACGATCCATGGGTTCAACGAGCTGCCGATAGAAGGCCTGTGCTCGATTTCGATTCTTGGGTCCCATTATTCTCCTATCTCTTTCAAATGTTAACCTATACTCTCATATCCTTTATCTTTATGTCTATTCCCATAATTCTTCTTATCGTCGTCCGTGTTGATGATTATTCTATGGCTTGTACACCCTTTGTTAAGTTAAATATTCCCACAGTATATCTTTTACCCTTATCCCTATTATAACTACAATGTTCCTTATTATTATTACTAGCATTATCATTGTTACTATTATATGTATTACCTTAATTAATTGTTATTACTATTACCTTTATTGTTATTCTTATTACTATAATTACCATTATATGTCTTATTATTACTACTATTATTATTATTATTATTATTATTATTATTATTATTATTATTATTATCATTATTATTAACAAATTTTTGTGTAGGGATTCGTCCTTATTTCTCAGCTTATAAAATATTTTTCTTATATAAAGATTTAGCCGTAATCCATCCGTATTTACAGTTTTCGACAAAGTATTTTCCTTGAGTCGAAAAATTTTAGCAGCTTACCGCCCTTATTTTACGGTTTTATCCTTATTCTGCAGTTTTCGATAAAGTATTTTTATCGATTCGGAAAATTTGAGCAGCGTTACGCGCTTATTTTATGCGTTCCATTTTTACTTTACTATTTTTGTTAAGTATTTGAATTAATTCGGAAAATTTGAGCAGCATTCTACCCTTATTTTACAGTTTCATAATAATCTTATACCAACAGTTGAGCCGCATTTCACTTTTATTTTACTATTTTCGATAAGTATTTTAATCAATTCGGAAAATTTGAGCAGCGTTCCGCCCTTAATTTACAGTTTTATAATAAATGTTTTAACTATTTCCGAAAATTTCCGCAGCGTTCTGCATATATTTTCCGTTTCAATTCAACATAATTTATTTAATTCTTATTTAAAAACATTATTTTCCATGATTTTAGTCGTTCGGATTAATCTTTTTCCGATGGCTATTCATTTTAACTGTTGCAACAATTTCGCAATTTTCCCGCTACCCATTCCCTCTCTTTGGCCTTAAGATCTATGTATGTTCATTTCATATTTAATGAGTGCCCACTGGACTACTCAGTATTAGTGATTTTTAGCCGATTGTTATTTGTGATTTTAGGTCTATTTTTCAGGAAAAGGATGGCGAAGAAGCAGCCAAAACTACTTCCCCACCTCCCAATTTTCCCTATAAATGGACAATATTGACGTTCCGGTTACTGCGTTCTCACGCCGTAGCCTTCACGGGCACGAACTATTGGCGATTGTACACGCACTTACACAGTTCGATAGATTATGTGCAATTTTAATTACTTGCAGTTTGTTTTTGGCTGTGGGCCACAAAAAATAAAAAAAATTAAATTTTACCATCTAAATTCGATAAAAGTTTCGAGGCGTAATCGTATATTCTTCATATAAATTTTACATTCATATCATAAAATTCCACAAAGATTCTCCATATAAACTCTTCATTTCATATCATAAAATTCCATAATTGTAGGCAATTGAAAAATTATACAGGAAAGTAATACCACAAATCGACAACGGTAATTTAAAATCAATCTGACCAGCTACAGGTAACAGTGGAATTAAATTTTTCTCTCTGCATACAGCCTGTTAATTTTGGTCTGAGCTTGTCTGGTCAATTTGGCTGTACACAGTCTGTCAATTTGGTTGAAATTTGGTTGTCAATTTTGTGCTGCTAATTTGTGAAAACATATCAGTATATATACCTACAATTCGTCCTCAACCTTGCGTGTTATTTTTATTGCGATTAAACAAATTTGACCTTGAAATTATTTGTGTTATCTAAATTAAATTTTTATTTATTTCTTAATTTAAATTGGTAATTTATTTTTAACATTTTTAAATAAATTTATTCAGCTAAAAATATTTTATTTTTATTCATTTAATTCATTAATTTTTACTTTTATATAAATGGTCATTTTACGGTAAAATTTTTCTTGTTATTATGTTATGTTTTATGTAGATTTCGTGCGGTTCTTGATGCATTTTGTATTTATTTTATTTTACTTTTATGTTTTTGATTTTTTATTTATTTATATTCTCTCAGATTTTAAAATGTTTAGTTGGTGTTGTATGTTATATTTTAAGTTATCTTGGTGCTGGGTTTTCTTGCTGTATTACTGATGCATTTAAACAATTCTCAAGGCTATTTGTGTTCTGGCCCAACATGTATGTAAAAACGTATTGATGGATTTTATTCACCGCGATGGAGGTTCGATCGCAAAAATGAAATCTCTAGAAAGTGCGATAATGTCCTATTTCTGGTAACATAAATAAAATAAAACCAAAAGAATTGAATGAAAATATCTTTAATTTAACTGTCATTTAATGATACATAAAGTATATATAACAAACAAAAAATAATAAAAATAACAAATTTTTCTTTTTAGAGTTCCAATTATCGTGATTTGGCTAATAATGATAATAATAATTTTGTGATTTCAGCAAAATAAAATAAAATAAGACGTTCAGAGAGTACTTGAGTAAAAAATTTTTTTTTAAATGTATTGAATTTTGTTTGCCCAGCACTGCCTTATATACCGCGATTTTTAGTGTGTTTATTTTGATACGGTAAAACAGGGAATTTTAATTTTTAATTTTTTACAATTTTTTCTAATTTTTCGATTTTATTATTAATTTATCAAGTTTTTGATGTTAGAACTCGATTTATTTTGTAATTACTTTATTTTTCCTTAAGTTTTTACATTTTCGTTTCTCAATTTAATATTTAAATTTACCGTTCAAAAGATTACAGGCATTATCGTGCTGACCAAACAAATTAAGTGCTCACACCAGTTTTTGCCTAACAATTATTATTATTATTATTATTATTATTATTATTATTATTATTATTATTATTATTATTATTATTATTATTATTATTATTATTATTATTATTATTATTATTAATATTAATATTATTAATAATAATATTGGTATTAATATTATTATTATTTTATAAGATTAAACCAAATTGAATCAAGTAGAAGATATTTTAAACAATAAATTCTAATAGGCAGTAATGTAAATATTTTAATTATATAAATGAAATAAATTAGATTTATCATGCAGTGGTATAAATATTTATATTATATAAATAAAATAAATTATTTAAACGTAGTTAAATTTAGTATAAATAATGAACTAGAATTCAGTATTTTCGCCCAAAAATCTTACCACAAAACATTTTTTGAAAGGAGAGACCCCTGATATGAAATTAAATATACAATCGCAGAACTAAGCGAAACAAATATTTGAGTTTTTTACATTATTAAGTACATAACCTGATACAACAAAAAACATTGGTCGCACCCATGCATGAAAACACTATATATACAGCACTCATTTTCATAATTTTTAGACATTTTGTAGACACAAAATTTTTAGACATTTATTGAGACAATTTGTTTTAAACACTTGTGTTAGACACAAACATTTTTAGACAATTGTTTAGTCATTTTTTATGCCGACGTATGAGAATTTTTCAAATTTGGATGCTTGACTGACAAACTTGCCGATTGTAGTATTGTTTTTTTTGTAGAAATATATTTTTATTAAGTTAATGTTTTGTTTAATTTAACTTATTCTGGATGGCCGCGATGTCTTTTGGCATCACTCGGTAGGTTCCACCCAAGTTATTTATATTAATTGTACATATATTAGTATGTGGTTAGGTAGTGAAACGATATTCAATTCCGGCAGTTAAATTTGCAGGACGTTGATGTATCGTTTTATCATTTACAACCCCTCGGTGTCTGCTTAGACTGGTCGTCTTCGAATCGATCACATAGTAGGACACCGTTGGAATTCATCGTGGCGTCCATGCATAGTGTTGGGCAGGAACGTAAACGGCCTTGAAGAATGTTTAAATGGATCAGAAACATACACGCAAATACAACACGCAATTTAAATAAACCTGGAAACACCAATTAAACCATATAAAATATAAGAAAATAAGAGAATTAAATATAAAATAATAAACATAAAAATAAATTAAAATAATAACAAAATGCACCAAGATTCGCACGATACCTACACAAATACAACAAGAAAACACAACAAATTCGACGAAATTGAAAAATCAATTAAAGTTCATTAAAGTGAAATTTAAATTGAAAAATTTGAATTAGCAATAATTCAATAAAAATTCTAAATAAAAAATTATAAAAATAAATCAAAAAATAATAAAAATAAATAATAGAATTTGCTAGAAAATAACAAGGTCGAATTTTGTTTTACTACATCAAATTTCACACACCAGAAAAATAGGTATAAATACTGATCCATTTTCACATTTAACTTAACCATTTTGAAAAGTGTTTAAAAACCGTTTTTTCGAAACTAACCAGTTTTTAAAAATCTTAAACCATTTTTAGAACTATTTTGAAAATTATTTGAACTGTTTTTCGAAGCTAACCATTGTAACCAGTTTATTCAGAATTTACTTTCAGCACATTTAGGTGAGAAAAATTTATGGTGGAACCCTCTTTCCACGTCACGTTCCTTGCATCTCAATGGAGCTCTGCTCGGCGTCGGCGTGGGGAGAGTGGTATTTATGGTATTTTATGATAATTTTTACAAATTTTGGAATGGTGAAAAGGGGTAATTATGTTATTGTCATTTATAATTAATAAATATTATTTACATAAATTGTTTTATATGCTTTTATAAATAAAAATGTCGAAATTTTTCCGGCCCACAGCCAACACCTAACGCAAGAAAGCAAAATCTACATAGTACAGATGCATGTAAGTGCGTGGAAAATCGCCAATGATATGTACCCGTGAAGACTCAGCGTGCGCAACGCAGCGGTCGTAACGTCAATATTCATCCCTATAGCTGAACCGAGGAATAGGGAAGAAGTCTCTGGCTGCTTCCTCGTTTCTCAGTTCTGTAAAATCGACCTAAAATCATACTACATACGGCTTAAAATCATCACACCGAGTAGTCCAGTGGGCACTCAATAAATATAATATGAACATAAAATGCGCCTAAGGCCTATTAAAGGGAAAGGGTACGGGAATAAAACAAATTAAATCATTGATATAGCTAACTAAAATCGATAATGTGTAATAAGCGAATCATTGATATTATAATTGTAAAAATTCGTAGATAAATAATTCATTAACTCAGCTAAATTAGATTTTTAATTGTTGACCAAAGATAAATAACTAGTTGATCAAGCTGAATTTGTTTCATTTTCATTAAACTTAAGGAATTTTGCGTAAAAATACCTACTTTATTTGTTAAATTTACTCAATTAAGACGACTAAATCTAACGTAGTTTATAGATTAAAAGTAAAGTTTTATTGAATTAATTTGTTGATTAACTAATATAAATTCCTTGATTGATAATAACTGAACTAAAGAACGATGTCGATTAAACTAAGGTATTCAGCGATTATAACTAAAACAATTAGAACGAAAGTAAAATAGTTTCATTAGTAGAGATCAAATAAACCTTGAATAAGAATAAAGTAGAACTAGATTCACGGATTTAATAGCATGATGTTAATATTAAAGTAGTTTTATAGAGTCAAAATAAAGGTCGATTAAATTAATTGAAGTGAAAATATGAGAAAACCGAGTAGTGGAAACAACAACAAAAAATGTTACTAAAACTGTCCCTTAATCCAAACTGGAATAATTCATAGGTTTGAAATAAAGTCTTCTTAAAAAATGAAACAAATTCCGGGGCTAAATTAAAACGATCCTAGACGAAACAAATGAATGATAGTTTAAATCAAATTAATAAAACGTTTAGAATGAGAGAAAAGTTTTATTTTAATATTACACAAATAGTTAACTCACGAGAAAGTGTCGAATACATAAACTCCATAAACGAAAACATTGCAACGGCATAAAATTCCATCTACTTGAAGACTTCAATCGGGATACCTAGTTTTCCCTAAAAAATGGTGGTAAGATATGTTCAGATTAACCTACATAATAGCTTACCCGAATAATTTCAGATGAATCTGTCAATCGATAATCCTGAAAATGAAATGTTATAAATCACCGGATGTAAATAAACAGTCTCACTTCCTTTCAACCGCTTAAGCCGCAAGATCCGCCGGAAGTTACGTGAAAACGCCAAACATACGTCGACGCTTCATCGATTCGACATCCGTTCTCGCCTTTAAACGATCACCCAATTATAGCATTGTTTAATGAAATTATCGTCAATATTAGATTCAAAGAATCAATAAACTTGTATTATAAGCTATGGTGATAAGGGTTATTCGATCGAACAACAAGTTGTATTATAGGAAGTCCGAGAAATGGAAAATAAATAAAATGGACAAAATAAGATATAATACAGGTGCATAATCCTTAAAATCCCCACTTGCATACGATGGTATCTTCATCAATGTGGTCGCTACCCCTAATATCAACTCGGCAACTCCTTAACATTATCCTGCCTAATTAAATAAAAGCAAGTTGATCAATAGACTTACCACCCGTGTATTATTAATTTCACTAGCATAGGCCACCCGTTCGAAAGGATCCCGACCAAATAGAAAGCTACCAGAACTCGATAAGATTAAATCGGATGACCCACTCAACAGTGACATAGGCCCTATTTATTTAACAACTTAACATGGTGAAGTTAGCGGAGCTAATAATAAAAACGTTTTAGACATGTCACCCGAACGAAGCATCAGTCGAAGTACAGGCAAACAGGGACAGTCAAGAGTTCCACCGACCACGAGGACATTCGATCCGATACGTCAACAATGGCCGTATCCGACTACCGGGAGGATATTAGGCTTGGAGAAGGATCCCTGCGGTCTCTCAGAACAGCAATACCCAGCTGCGGAGACCTATACAAACGCGCAGAACCTCCTCACCCAATGGGAACGGGTGCAGGAGCAGGTGGATTTGCAGGTGGTTAAGGCGAGGATGTATCTTGCAAACGTGGTGGAAGACATCCTCGCCGGGCGGATTGCAGTCGCCTATCCACCTCGCCCAGTCCGAGATACCCGACGACCCTATACAGTGGAGGCTCTCAAACGAAGCCTGAAGCGATATTGTCCCGAAGAGTGACTTAATAGTGATAGTTTTATGTAGTGGTTGATTCAAAATATTAGAAATTTGTGTGTTATTTTCTTCTTATAGCTAGAATTATTTATGATTTGGTTTAATGGGATGAGTGATTATCTAACTTAATCAATAATAAATTAAAATATCCTATTTAATTACAGCGATGTCGTCCCTACGAATCTTACAGACTGAATTGGACCACGCGAGACAGGCAAACGCGGATTTACTCGCCCAGATTATTCAATTAACCCGCGAAATGCAACATATGAAAGCGACCTGGACGGATCCCGCAAAAACGAAAACGATCTACCACCGACTCACAGCGGCCCAGAAAGGCTGGGGAGAAGAGCGGCAGCTCAACCAGAGCCTGCGCACGCAGATTCGGGGACTCGAAGTCGCCCTAGCAGTATGCCGGGAAGGTGAAGCGGTAACTTATCCGCTCATCTTCGCCCCAACCCAAATGCCGCAGACAACCACCAAGCCAGCAGAGCAACCTATCACTCCAACAAACAATCGTCGACCGGGACGCAAGGAACGTGCCCGACGTCGCGCAACACAACTCCAAAACGTCAAGTAGTAAACGTTATACATGTGCTTGAATCGAATAGAGTAGTTTTAGCCTTAGTTGAGTTGTTACATTAACATAATCGTATGCCAACATTGTCATAAACATTTTTCACCACACCGCCGATTCGTTGTCTCAGTTTCCCACAGTCCAATAAGAACCTAATCCTGAATAGTTATGAGGGACAGAACAAAGCGAGCTTAGGTCTTCTATCGACAGCTCGTGAACCCGAGGGTTGTCCGAGCAACTATAGTACTAGCAGATGGTACTCAATTTTTGCGGGCAATCCACCACTTGAACACATTACCAACGTTGCTTAGCAACGGGTGCCAAGTGGCGATCAGCATTATTTTGTATGGCGTTACGAGGGTAACCAGAACGATAAGCGAGATTCGAAACCCTGTAACCCACCAATAGTGTGAACGGAGCGGTAAGAGGGTAAAATGAGGGAATATCGTCAATGTTAAAGGGACAAAATTATTATATGTTTAAGTAGGAAAATTGAATTTTTATTTAACTCCGGCAGATTATTATATTATCAAGGGTACGACTAGTGATAGAAATTTAGGTCAACGAAAGTATAAAGTAGGGTTAGATCACGTACATTGTTTGATAATCATCGCGATGGAAATTAAAATAAAATGATACATTTTGGCATAGATCTGTGAGATGATAATATAGAGATTTACGAATGGTGGTAACTGTGGCGACCATAGAAAAGCAAATATGAGTTGTTGGACTAAAATACTGACATTAATTTCAATTTACCATAGGCTAACGTTTGTATGAAACAAGGAATTTTCCATAAAATAAGGGCAGAACGCTGACCAAATTTTTGAAAAATATATTAATAAATAATGAGTAATGATGACAAATTTATATAGGAATTGTAGAAATAAATGAGTATGGACAAGCGTATAGATAGAAAGAGACGTAAGACCTTCCATCGGCAGTCAGGAACCCGAAAGTGAAAATATCATGAGGAGTAGTTCTAGAAATGGAGCTCACCTGCTCATGAATTTTCAGCTGCTATATACAGTACCAACATAAGCTTGCTCATGGGTATATAGTGGTAGGATTAAAATTGTGGGGCGTCTGGGTGAGACAGCATAGACCCTAGGAAAAGAAGGTATTTTGATCGAGGGTAAAAAGTTTGAATAAGCTTTGCACAGATTTAAACAAATTAATTACACCCAGTACGCCAACATATTTAACACGTTAACTGCCATGTGGACTAATTCAGATGTATTAACTACGAGCAGCATGTTGAGATTTAGAAAGTTGAGACCTCAACATTAATAGACAGAATTTAGTTACTAAAATATCTTTCAAAAGCTTAATGGAAAGTTTCAAATCATCCTTTGACAAATTTTTCAATAACGCTTTGATCATATAAAGTTCTAGCGATGTCAGAATCGATGCTTAACATACCTTTTCTTTTAACATGGTGGGTTACAGGGTTTCATTGTTTGTTTGAACTAACCGGTGGTTGCCCCCGTAACGCCATACAAAATGATTCTGATCCGCCACTTGGCACCCGTTGCTAGGCAACGTTGGTAATGTGTTCAAGTGGTGGATTGTCCGCAAAAATTGAGTACCATGTGCTAGTACTGTAATTGCTCGGACAACCCTCGGGTTCACGAGCTGTCGATAGAAGACCTGCGCTCGCTTTTGATTCTTAGGTCCCATTATTCTCCTGTCTCCTTCAAATGTTAACCTATACTCTCATATCATTCATTGTTATTTCCATTTGCTTAGTCCTTCTTATTATTGTCCATGCTGATGATTATTCTTTGGCCTGTACTCCCTTTGTTATGTTAAATACACCCACATTATATCTTTCACCCTTATCCCTATTATAACTACAATGTTTCCTATTATCATTACTAGCATTATCATTGTTACTATTATATATATTACCTTTATTATTATTTCTATTACTATAACTGCCATTATATTTATTGTTATTGTTACTATGAGTATTACTATTATTATTATTGTTATCATAATTATTATCATCATTACTACAAATACCATGATTATTATTATTATTACCATTATTATTATTATTATTAATATTATTATTATTACTATCATTACCCTTATCATTATCGTTATTATTATTAAGATTTTGTCGGGATCCTTCCTTATTCCTCAGCGTTAAAATTTTTTATTGATATACAACATTAGCCGTAGTCCATCCATGATTTTCGGTTTTCGATAAAGTATTTTTGTAAATTAGAAAATTTTAGCAGCGTTCCGCCCTTATTTTACGGTTCATCCCTATTCTACAGTTTTCGACAAAGTATTTTCATTGACTCGGAAAATTTGAGCAGCGTTCCGCCCTTATTTTACGCATTCCATTTTTGTGTTACTATTTTTGTTAAATATTTGAATTAGTTCGGAAAATTTGAGCAGCGTCCCGCCCATATTTTCCGCCTCAACTCAAATTAAATTTATTTAATTCTTATTAAAACATTATTTTTTTTTAATGATTTTGGTCGTTCGGATTAATCTTTTTCCGATGGCTATCCATTTTAACTGTTGCAACGATTTCGCAATTTTCCCCGCTACCCATTCCCTCTTTTTGTCCTTAAGATCTATTTATGTTCATTTCATAGTTAATGAGTGCCCACTGGACTACTCGGTGTTAGAGATTTTGAGCCGATTGTTGTTAAAAATTTATGTCAATTTTTCAGAAAACGGATGGTGAAGGAGCAGCCAATAAACTACTCATTTACCCTCCAATTTCCCCCTATGTACGGATAATATTGACGTTCCAACTCCTGCGTTCCGCACGCTGAGTCTTCACGGGTACATATCATTGGCGATCTTCCACGCACTTACACGAATCTGTACTATGTAGATTTTGCTTTCTTGCGTTATGTGTTGGCTGTGGGCCGGAAAAGGAATAACAAATAATATTTTACCATAGCATTTGGAATAAAAGTTTCGATGCACTAAGGCTGTAGATATAAAATATTTATTCAGCATATTACATCGGCCACATACATTTGAAATTCATTGTATCCATTCCATAAAATTTACTTCGAAAATCCCATAAATTTAATTCGATAAATCATCTATAAATTCAATTGGAAAAACAAAATTATCCATAAAATTAATCTGAAAAATCATCCATAAATTCAATTGAGAAATTACCCATAAATTTGATTCAAAAAATCATCCATAAATTCAATTGGAAAAACAAAATTATCCATAAACAAAATCATCCATCAATTCGATCTGAAAAGTCATACATAAATTCAATTGAAAAATTACCCATCAATTCTCTTCGAAAAAATCAACTAATAAATATTGCACCAGTTGAGAGTGATCGTGTTCAGGCAAAACACTTACCCGTGTTAATTGCCTGAATGCACGGCTCTCAACCAGCTACACAACCAGCTACACAGTTCTATAATGAAATTTTCCTCCGAAAAATAAGACTGAAAATTTGTGAAAACACATCGGTATTTATACCTATTTTTCTCGCGTGTGAAATTTGATGCAGTAAAACAAAATTCGACCTTGTTATTTTCTAGTAAATTCTATTCGTTAATTTTATTATTTTTTTGATTTATTTTTATAATTTTTTATTAAAGATTTTTATTGAATTATTACTAATTCAAATTTTCGATTTAAATTTCATTTTAATGAACTTTTATTAATTTTTTCAATTTCGTCGAATTTGTTGTGTTTTCTTGTTATATTTGTGTAGGTATCGTGCGAATCTTGGTGCATTTTGTTATTATTTTAATTTTATTTTTATGTTTTTGATTTTATATTTATTTATATTCTCTCAGATTTTAAAGTGTTTAATTGGTGTTGTATATTGTATTTTAAGTTATCTTGGTGCTGGGTTTTCGTGCTGTATTACTGATGCATTTAAACAATTCTCAAGGCTATTGGTGTGCTGGCCCAACATAAAACACTCCGGGGCCCGTAAAATTGCGACCCGCAATTTCTTAAAGATCTAAGCTATGAACTATGCAGAGTTTACATTTTCCATTCAATTGGGTCTACGAGCTACATGGTCGTGACCTTAAAACCCACATGCATAAAAATAATCATACAGTATACATCAATATACGGATTACAAGATGAAGTGAAAGAGGACATACAGTCCGGTCATGATCACACATAAAGAATAGTTAATTGTCTAAGAATCATTAGTTCATTGTTAATCATGAGTTCAATATTCAGTCACTTGGGTATTCGTCTCGCTGATGCTTTGAGTTTCTTGGTTTCTGGTTGATTACTTTCTTCAGCAGGTTCTGATATTTTGACGATTCGATATCTGTTGTGCGATTTGACTTTGAGATTTTGTTTAATTTGGGGAATTGACTTCATTAGATGCCGATTGTTTGGAAAATTGGCAGGCTTAGTGAATCTCAGATAAGGAGAATAGATAGAATGTTTAGTTCAAGACTTCTTTTTGCTGGTTTATTTAGGGTTTTGAGTTGTAAATTGACATTCTAACTTTCGTTTGTTGATTGTTTCTTTGCATCTTGAACTGGGTGGCGTTCAATTGGATTCTGTGGATAGCTGACCCTTTATCATATTATCTAGTCTCGATTGTTTTATGATAATTGATCGGTTCAGGATTATTCATGATTCTTTGAGGTTGGTTTGAGTTTCTTCTTTTCAGTTATCAATTTTGGCTGTTTGTTCTCGATTTTCGGTTCGTTTTGTTAATTTGTAGGGTTTCTAAAGATCATCCATGATTATTTTAATATCGTTTCCTTGATGGGTGTTTCCTTTTTCTATTGACTTTCGATTTGATTTTCTAGAGTTCTGATGGTTTGCACGATCTGTTTTTCTTGTGTTAATCCTTTGACCATTGGGTATAATAAGAATTGATCCGTCCGTAATTGGTATCCTTTGGGTTTCTCATATATCGGCATATTTGTTACAGTTAATTTTTGCATCGATTGATTGATTGTGGGGTTTTTCGACATCTTTCTAAGGGATGCTAGGTTGTATATATGGGTTTATTACTGATATCTTCCTTCTCGTCGCCAATATCATGCTGCTTTCGAACAATTTTCAGGTTCCTTTAATAAGGCTTGCTATTATTCTCTCTTGATTTTAATTAGTTGTTTGACTTTCTGTTTCTCTCCTTTCTTTATCTCTGTTGCTTTTATTATTATGTCTGGTTTCTCGTTTCTGTGATTGGTATTAATTTTATTTTGACATCATTTATCTTCTTTGTTTGTCTTTACTACGATTTGCAAGATCCTTTCAATATTCCATTTTGATTGGCTGCACTTTGTAGTTCAGCCTCATCATCTTTCGTCTTGTCGTTTGTTGGCATTGCCCTGTGCCTTCTCTCTTTACTGATTTGATTTATCTTTCTTGTTGTCATGTTTTTGATTGTTGAGTTGTTTTTTGATTTTTTCTCTGGTCCGTTCTTTATTTGTATCCGGTGTTGAACTTCAGTCATGTTTGAAATTGCTATTTCCGTAATATTCATTTTGTCTCGTTTGGCTGCATCTAGTTTCACTTGCAATTGGACGTCTTTCTTGCTCTTTTCCTGGCTTTAATTTTGAGTCCCTTCCACTCTTTTGCTACATTTATTTCTTTGTCTTTTTAGTTTTTCCATTTAACTCAATCACCACAAATTTCGTTTCTCAGTTAGCTGTCCTTTGTTGTTATTCGCCAGTTTCTCATCACTTGATTCAGTTTTTCATCAAATTATTCTCCCTCGTCTTTTTCGTTAACTGACTTGATATTTCATCTATTCCTTCGATGCTTTCGTTTTGTGTTGGTGATCTCTTTACTATTTTGTTGCTTTATCTTGCTCCGATCGTGGATTTTTTATCGTTGTTTCTCATTTTCGTCTTTCATCTGATTGTTCTGGATTCTCTCCAAGTTTACTCTTGTCTCTGATTTCCTTGATGGCTTCGGTACCTCTTAATCGGTTTATTTCAATTTCTGATCCTGATCTGATTCTTGTTTTACACTCATCTATCTAACTAAGCTTTACTGCTTGATATTTGATTGGCTTCCATTTGATTTGTTTCTCCATTTTAACGTAATATCGCATCACTTGTCTTTTTTCATTCCGCTCTATTCTTTATCCCATCGTCTGATTTCTACTTTGTTTTCGCTCCTCGACTATAATATTTATATACTACTTTTATATATTATCGGATATTATTATATTCATTCCATATAATATTTATACACTACTTTTATACATTACTATATAAACATATCTATTATATAAATTATATGCACATTTCTAACTGTTTATTACTTTATCTCCACAGGGTCTTTACGCAAGGTGCGTATCCCTCCGTATCTCTCCTCAATTACTGGATATATATCGATCTCACTTGGCTATTGGGTATTGGTTCATATTTTGACTTGCTTTGTTCTCTCGATTTTGAATTTTCTGTGAGTCCATCATTTGTTTCCAACAGATTTTGTCTGTGTTTTCTTCATCTTTTGATCTTTTCTGATCGTCTACGTTATTTGGCTTTGATTGTTGTCTTATTTCTTGCTAGGTTACTGAAACTTGCCTTTTTTTTTTTTTTTTTTTTTTATTTCTATCTCGGTTTTCTCCCTCTTCGTTATCATCTTCCTTTTTGTCCTGGTTTTTATTACATCGAGCCTTCTCAATCCTGTTGTCCTCGGCATTTATTTCTTTGATTATATCTTCATACATCTTGATTAGCATTTTTCTTCCATTTCTGATGTCATCAATTTCTTGTTTTTTACCGCTAGGTTTTCCTTGTATTCGGTGCCATTCTCCTACCAATGTTTCTAATTCTTCTTTTCTGGGCATTATTCTCTCAGGCTCTCTTTTATTGTCCGTGAATTTTATTTCTCATCTAACAGGGCTTTTATCGTCTTTGGTAATGCATATTCGGATATCATTGCTCTTTTTACTAATATATTTTCATTGCTTTCGAATTTGTTTACGTCTATAATTTCGTTATCGGATTTTCTTTTTTCTCCAATTGATCAGTTTTGCTGCTGCTTTATTGTATCCTCTCCCGATTGCTCCAAGAATTGGGTTTAAGTTTTGTCCTATTATTTCGATGTCTTCTTGAATTGCATTTATCGTAACGAACTCTATTGCTCTTGCTTCTCGCGACATCATAATATAATTTAACATCGTTTTTCCTTTATTGTCCTTCTCATTTAGAGTTGATCCTGTTTTTAATAACGATTTTTGCTGTTCCGAATATTTTCCGGTCCATAAATATCGAACATCATTCCTGTTTCTCCTCGTATTACTTCGTTGTCTTTGATTGTTTGCGGGTAAATATCTTTCGTTTGTCTCGTTATTTCCATCACTACTTTCATTGGTTCTGATACTCGATCTTTTAACTCGGTTTGCTCATTTTCTCTTTCGACTCTTCTTCTATTGTGGTTAATATTTTCTCTTCCAGTACGATTTCTGTTTTCCTTGTTTCAGCTCTTATTGTTTCAACTGTTTTCATTTCCGAATTTCCAGTTTCCTTTTCGCCATTTAAATCTTCTTTGTTGCATTTTCTTTTTTGAATGCATCTCCTGTACATTCCTCTTTAAACTTGAAGATATTGGTTCTCGGTCCTTCATTTCCGGTTCATCTCGTACGATTTTGTACATTGTTGATTCTCTCAAAAATATTTCTGTTTATCCGTGTTTTACTTGGCAACTCTTGGTTCATTTCCTCTCGGAGTTTTTCCATCTCTGTACTTGTTTTCAACTGAATTGGAATTCCTAGCTCGGGTGATTTCACGTTGTTTCCTTTATCGGTTAGCTTTTCCGTTAATTTATCATATTTTTCAGCTTCTGTTTCCAAACTTTCTAATCTCGTTGTAATCATTGGTTCTGCTATCGCTACTGTAGTAAGTTTTCTATCTGTTGCCGCTTTTCACTCTCTTTGAATTTCAATAACATGGTCTATTTCTTTATCCTTGTTCTCCGTTTGTTTTGGTATATTTTCTGTTTCTCTACACAATGGTTTCCTTGATTCCGGTTTCTCGTAACTCGTTTTCTTGATTCTATCTCTAGTTCATCGGCTCTATTATTCGTCGTTTACTTGATCTCTTTATTCTTTGTCAATTATCTAAACATAAATAACACTTCTAGTATATAAATTTCCAAATTAATTTATCGTACTACTCTCACTGCTTTTCCTTAATTCTTTTCTCTACGTCAACTTCTTATCTTTTTTAATTTTTGTTTTTTCATTTTAATTTTATTTTAAGTTATCTATAGCTCGTATCAATTGTCTATTTGCTTCGTCTAAATTATCCTTATAGTCGCATCAATTATCTATCCGGTCGTATCAATTAACTATTTTAATCAAATAAATCATCACCATCATATCAATAATCGTCTCGTTAACTATTCTCCTTTATCTCTTTATCATTGGTCCAAAAATGTTCCTTAA
The DNA here is from genome assembly GCA_022537955.1 of Schmidtea mediterranea. Taxonomy (NCBI): domain Eukaryota; kingdom Metazoa; phylum Platyhelminthes; order Tricladida; family Dugesiidae; genus Schmidtea; species Schmidtea mediterranea. The sequence continues at coordinate 211,357,233 of CM039679.1, read as the reverse complement.
TTTCTATGCGCTATAGGCCTTTTTACTTAACTCTTCTCGTCTTTTTCCTTAAACTTTAACCACTGTTGCTCTATGGGTCTTTTTATTTAAATTCTCTTGTCTTTTTCCGTAAACTCTATTCGCTGTAATAATTTTTCTTTTTGCTTCATCTCCCTTCATTTTTTAAGTCTATTTTGAATTATCTATATCTCGTAACAATTATCTATCGACCTCGTATCAATTATCTATATAGTCTTATCAGTTATCTATATAGTCGTATCAATTATCTATACCATAATATCAATAATATAAAATCATCATACTCATAATCTCATTCATTCCATTAATTATTTTTCCTATGTCTCCCGAAAAATTCGTTACTTAATCCTCAGTCGCTGGCGCTCTATGCCCTCTATAATTTCCGTTGGCTCTTCGGCCTTCGGCTTTAACTCTTTTACTGGTCATCTGTGACCTTAATATCTATTCATAATCATATTTCATCTTTACTCATATCATATCTTATCTGGCACTCTATGGCCTCTAATATCTAATCATAATCATCCGGCACTCTATGGCCTCTAATATCTAATCATAATCATCCGGCACTCTATGGCCTCTTGTATCTGATCATAATCATCCGGCACTCTATGGCCTCTAGTATCTGATCATAATCATCCGGCACTCTATGGCCTCTAGTATCTGATCATAATCATCCGGCACTCTATGGCTTCTAGTATCTGATCATAATCATCCGGCACTCTATGGCCTCTAGTATCTGATCATAATCATCCGGCACTCTATGGCCTCTAGTATCTGATCATAATCATCCGGCACTCTATGGCCTCTAGTATCTGATCATAATCATATTCTGTCAATTTCATCTTTACTCATATTCGTATTCGTCTTATTCATATTATCTCTCATTGTTTCACCGGACTTGAGCTCATCAGTGACTTTTGGTATGTTTGAGGCCTCACACTGACTCTCAAGCCATGGCGTCTTTTGGCCGCGCATTCTTCCGGTTACGCTTTACTCACCGCCATTCGGATATTTGGTACTCGTGTGGGATCCGGGTTATTGTACCAAACTCCTCGCTGGGCAATAAAAAAACATTCCCTCGGTACTCGGTGTGGGATCCGGGTTGTGTACCTCGAAGAATATAAAAGTATGGAAATGCCTAGACGTTCAATCAAGTTCCAAAAGCGGTTTACTTGATTTCCCGAATAGTGAAAAGAAAAGGAAGCGATTAAAAGTGGGAGCGGAAAATAAACTATCAAATCTCTGCCCGCTCCTTCCATCAGATTTCTCGGCTCCGTTCAGCCGCTCTCATCTGGCTTTAGTAGGACATTTTGAGTATGAACCATTTACCGGTTAGTTCACATCTCACCTACCGTTTGGCCCCGATACTCGGTGTGGGATCCGGGTTGTTGTATCGAGTTCCTCCCAGCGAAAAAAGAATCGTTCGATACTCGGTGTGTGATCCGGGTTTTTGTATCGAACGGCTCAGCGCCATCAGTCCCTTGGCTGATAACAACCTGAGCACGACAGTCCGTAGCTGTCCTCTGGTGCCTCACCACCAGCTAGGGAAAAAAAGAATATCTCTAGGTACCTTTAACGTCTAAATCATGCGCATTTTTCAATTTTATTTTTATTTTCGGTTTCCCCTTCACTTTCCCAATTCAAAAATTGTAGTAATCGCATTGGTTTGTTCCCCAAAGAGGTGATCAATCTCTCGCCAGGAACTCCCCAACATTTGCGACGGTACCTACTACCTTCCTCTCCTCGGGTTGATCAGGGTTCTCCATCGGAATAAGCGTACTATCGTTATGATAGCTCGGTTTTAAATCTTACTTTCCAGTATCATTTCCATATAATATAATATAAATAACACTACAAAATACACTAACAAAATGATGCATCGAAACTTTTACCGTACCTTATGTGTGATTTTTTCAGCTTTCACTGTTTAAGTTGTGTTTTACTTGTCCACTCAGAATTTATTTAATGGCTCTCATGATGTTTTCGGCTTTTTCCGTATGTTTTACACCTTTCGGTTGCTATTGTTGTCTCATTTATTATTATTATTATTAATCTCAACTCATCGTTTTCAATCATTATTTTCCTCTGGTTGCTAACTATTATTCTCGTAATTCATTATTATCTCTAATCCTTTATTTTCATTAATAACAAGCATCATCATTTTATTCATCTATGCTCATTTCTTACTATTCATTTCATTTACACCTGAACATTTCCTTTTATCTACGCCTAAGTTTCTCCATCATCTGGATTATCTTTTCGTCAATTTCTCTAACTTAATCGATTATCTGTTCTCGTTTAGTATCTAATTCGGCTTTACTTGGCCTCATGTCTTTTGCAATTCGCGCAATCGATCGTTCGTTATTTCCGTTACTATTTCTCGTCTCATAGGAGTAGGGGTTCGAAATCGTTGCAACCTTTTCCGTTAATATTTTGATCTTTAATTTAATTACTTTCAATTAATCGTTTATTACGTTTAGAATTATTTTAACTGACTTGGTGATCACGTCTTATTTCAAACAATTTTAATCCAGTAATTTCTAGTTTTCCAATTTTTTACGAACTCTTAGACGACCCGCATTTTGTGGTTTCCCCTATTTCTAATCACTTTAACCCTCGTGATTTCCACCTTTTCCCTATTTTTATTATTTTAATTTTTATTTATTTATCTATTTTTAATATTTTTATTACTACTTCTACGGTTTTTTGGATGATATTTACACGATGATTCCATTGATTTATACAACCTACCCATAATTTTATTTTTATTTATAGTTTCCTGTTTCTTTGATTCCTACTCTACAAATATTGATAATTTTATCCCCACTTTCCTGTTGAATCGTTTCATTTTTTGACATTTTTGTGTATCTAATATTTTAACTTATTTACATATATTGATATTTTCCTCTCTTATTACAATACTCGTCATTCATGAGTTTTCTAAACTGTTGTTTTGTTTCATCATATTGTTGGGGTTGTTGGTGACTTCGGATAGAAATTATTGTCGATCTGCCTCCAAACGTGCTTTAAACACCAGTAACGAACTCCAAACGATATAAACTTTATTGATTAAAACACTTTGTCTCCACTGATTTACAAAAATATTTACCATTCACTTTCAAAATTTTTAATTTCTTCGCAATTTTCTGAATTCTAGAGTATTCGCAGGTTTTGACCCATTGTAACTTTTTATCAAAAGTTCACATGATGATCGTTCTATGGTAATTTTGATCGTCTTATTATTCTAACACAATATATCAAAAATTAAAAAAAATTTTTTGCCAAAGTTGTGACCCTTTATAACTTTTTATCTAAAGCTCTGATGACTAAAGTTCTATTGGCAATTTTGCTTGTTTCGTCGATCTCTACAACATATCAAAAATTAAAAATTTTGACCAAGGTTTTGACCCTTTATAACTTTTGACCCAGAAGTCAGACTGCCATACTTCTATAGTAAATATTGCTCAGCTTCTCAAGCTCTACAACATATCAAAAATTAAAAATTTTGACCAAGGTTTTGGACCCTTTATAACTTGTGACCCAGAAGTCAGACTGCCATACTTCTATAGTAAATATTGCTCAGCTTCTCAAGCTCTACAACATATCAAAAATTAGAATTTTTGAAGGTTTGACCCTTAATAACTTTTTATCCAAAGGTCGGAAGATCCTAATTTTATCACCACTTTTGCCATTTCATCGTTCTGTACAACATATTAAAATTAATTTTTTTTGACCAAGGTTTGACCCTTAATAACTTTTTATCCAAAGGTCGGAAGATCCTAATTTTATCGCCACTTTTGCCCTTTCGTCGTTCTGTACAACATATTAAAAATAATTTTTTTGACCAAAGTTTGACCCTTTTTAGCTTCGAACCTTTAGAAGATATAACCATGGTTCAATTGGCAATTTTATTAAGCTCATTCTTCTCTACAACATATCAAAAGTTATATTTTTGGTCAAGGTTTGACCCTTTTTAGCTTCGGACCCTTAGAAGATATGACCATGGTTCTATTGGCAATTTTATTAAGCTCATTCTTCTCTACAACATATCAAAAATTATATTTTTGGTCAAGGTTTGACCCTTTTTAGCTTCGGACCCTTAGAAGATATGTCCATGGTTCTATTGGCAATTTTATTAAGCTCATCGTTCTCTACATAATATCATCGAACTGTTTTCTCATCGTCAATAAGTCGATCGTTTTCCTTCGTTTGTTGTTAAGTTCCATTCTTTAGTTCACCCTCTCTCATTTTCTGTTTAATAATTAAACATTTGTTTTTATTTCCTTGGACTCTTTGCAAAAACAATCATTTTTTATTATATATCGGCTGAGCCCCCAAATTTGTACTTGGTGGGCTAGTCGTCTATTGTTTACTCTCTTGATTTGTAGTCAGGTCGTTCGTTTTTCATCGATCTTTACAATTTCTTATCAATCTTTACAATCGATCTTTACACTTTTAAGTTCCACATGTTTCATCTCTCCGGGGTTCGGTAAAATGTCGTCCCGACATTTCTATTTGAAAAGATAGTTCTGTAGCCAGTCCCCTGTCGTTTGTTTGCACACAAAAATCATTCAATCCCGGCTGAGCCCCCAAATTTGTATTTGGTGGGCAAGCCATTCGTTTCTCATTTTGTAGTCGGGTTACTCGTTTTTTATCTTTCTGTATTAAGCTCTCTTCTTTTTCATTTGTCATCTCTCCGGGGTTTGGTAAAATGTCGTCCCGACATTTTTGTTTGATCATTAGACATTTGTTTGTATTTCTTTGGGGTTTTTTTTGTACGAAACAATCATTCTATCCCGGCTGAGGGTGTACTGACAGAATTCTCTGTTGTTTCTTAACTTGATTGTTTTGGTCTTTCCAAATAACAAAGCTTCAATCCCGGCTGAGCCCCCAAATTTGATGGTGGGTTACAGGGTTTCATTGTTTGTTTGAACTAACCGGTGGTTGCCCCCGTAACGCCATACAAAATGATTCTGATCCGCCACTTGGCACCCGTTGCTAGGCAACGTTGGTAATGTGTTCAAGTGGTGGATTGTCCGCAAAAATTGAGTACCATGTGCTAGTACTGTAATTGCTCGGACAACCCTCGGGTTCACGAGCTGTCGATAGAAGACCTGCGCTCGCTTTTGATTCTTAGGTCCCATTATTCTCCTGTCTCCTTCAAATGTTAACCTATACTCTCATATCATTCATTGTTATTTCCATTTGCTTAGTCCTTCTTATTATTGTCCATGCTGATGATTATTCTTTGGCCTGTACTCCCTTTGTTATGTTAAATACACCCACATTATATCTTTCACCCTTATCCCTATTATAACTACAATGTTTCCTATTATCATTACTAGCATTATCATTGTTACTATTATATATATTACCTTTATTATTATTTCTATTACTATAACTGCCATTATATTTATTGTTATTGTTACTATGAGTATTACTATTATTATTATTGTTATCATAATTATTATCATCATTACTACAAATACCATGATTATTATTATTATTACCATTATTATTATTATTATTAATATTATTATTATTACTATCATTACCCTTATCATTATCGTTATTATTATTAAGATTTTGTAGGGATCCTTCCTTATTCCTCAGCGTTAAAAATTTTTTATTGATATACAACATTAGCCGTAGTCCATCTATATTTTTCGGTTTTCGATAAAGTATTTTGTAAATTAGAAAATTTTAGCAGCGTTCCGCCCTTATTTTACGGTTCATCCCTATTCTACAGTTTTCGACAAAGTATTTTCATTGACTCGGAAAATTTGAGCAGCGTTCCGCCCTTATTTTACGCATTCCATTTTTGTGTTACTATTTTTGTTAAATATTTGAATTAGTTCGGAAAATTTGAGCAGCGTCCCGCCCATATTTTCCGCCTCAACTCAAATTAAATTTATTTAATTCTTATTAAAACATTATTTTTTTTAATGATTTTGGTCGTTCGGATTAATCTTTTTCCGATGGCTATCCATTTTAACTGTTGCAACGATTTCGCAATTTTCCCCGCTACCCATTCCCTCTTTTTGTCCTTAAGATCTATTTATGTTCATTTCATAGTTAATGAGTGCCCACTGGACTACTCGGTGTTAGAGATTTTGAGCCGATTGTTGTTAAAAATTTATGTCAATTTTCAGAAAACGGATGGTGAAGGAGCAGCCAATAAACTACTCATTTACCCTCCAATTTCCCCTATGTACGGATAATATTGACGTTCCAACTCCTGCGTTCCGCACGCTGAGTCTTCACGGGTACATATCATTGGCGATCTTCCACGCACTTACACGAATCTGTACTATGTAGATTTTGCTTTCTTGCGTTATGTGTTGGCTGTGGGCCGGAAAAGGAATAAACAAATAATATTTTACCATAGCATTTGGAATAAAAGTTTCGATGCACTAAGGCTGTAGATATAAAATATTTATTCAGCATATTACATCGGCCACATACATTTGAAATTCATGTATCCATTCCATAAAATTACTTCGAAAATCCCATAAATTTAATTCGATAAATCATCTATAAATTCAATTGGAAAAACAAAATTATCCATAAAATTAATCTGAAAAATCATCCATAAATTCAATTGAGAAATTACCCATAAATTTGATTCAAAAAATCATCCATAAATTCAATTGGAAAAAACAAAATTATCCATAAACAAATCATCCATCATTCGATCTGAAAAGTCATACATAAATTCAATTGAAAAATTACCCATCAATTCTCTTCGAAAAAATCAACTAATAAATATTGCACCAGTTGAGAGTGATCGTGTTCAGGCAAAACACTTACCCGGTTAATTGCCTGAATGCACGGCTCTCAACCAGCTACACAACCAGCTACACAGTTCTATAATGAAATTTTCCTCCGAAAAATAAGACTGAAAATTTGTGAAAACACATCGGTATTATACCTATTTTTCTCGCGTGTGAAATTTGATGCAGTAAAAACAAAATTCGACCTTGTTATTTTCTAGTAAATTCTATTCGTTAATTTATTATTTTTTTGATTTATTTTTATAATTTTTTATTTAAGATTTTTATTGAATTATTACTAATTCAAATTTTCGATTTAAATTTCATTTTAATGAACTTTTATTAATTTTTTCAATTTCGTCGAATTTGTTGTGTTTTCTTGTTATATTTGTGTAGGTATCGTGCGAATCTTGGTGCATTTTGTTATTATTTTAATTTTATTTTTATGTTTTTGATTTTATATTTATTTATATTCTCTCAGATTTTAAAGTGTTTAATTGGTGTTGTATATTGTATTTTAAGTTATCTTGGTGCTGGGTTTTCGTGCTGTATTACTGATGCATTTAAACAATTCTCAAGGCTATTGGTGTGCTGGCCCAACAAACAGCTTCCTTTTATCGAGCCATTTTTTTTCTTTTCTCATGTCTACTTTCAAATGATCTCTTCATTTTCTTTAAGCGATTAAATTAATTAAAGTAATATTTATTTATTATATAATAGAATAAATTGAATGATAGACTAATTTTTAGGGAATATTTGCATTTTTTCAATAAAATTGACCATTTGGTCAATTTTGTCATTTTGACAAATTGACTGATATTGTTAAAAATATTTTCAATAAGTAAATAAATAAATATTTTAAAACAAACTCCTTAATCGTGCACTCTTCGACCTACTTTTGCTAGAATTAATCCACGGCCCCATAGATGTAGTGGTTTATTTCAATGCATAACATCTTAATTCCGTAATTCTGCATTTCAATAAATAATTCGGTAATTATCAAGACTCTTTATCAAGTAAGATGAGGCCAAATGGCCCATTAGCCCCTTGTTATAGGACCTGTATATATAAAACTTGACTTCGTGTTTTAGAAATTCGCATTTTTTAGTGTTATTTTTAAGTTTTATTTGTTGAGATTTTCTAGTCAGTCTCTAATTTTTTGTAAAGGTTCAGGCCTGTTTGATGACGTCAAAAGTATTTCTGTGGTTTCATAATATTTGATCCATAAACCTTTGAAAAGTAGACGCTGTGTTTTTCAGTCCAAAAGGCATTCTATTATATTCGAATAAACCGATTGCTGTTATTATTGATGAATTTTTAATATCCTCATTTTGTACTGGGATTGATGGTATGGTTTTTGTAGGTCGATTTTGCGTTATGACGTCATTTATTATTGGTATCATTTATATTGCTAGTTTGAGTGTTGTATTATTTTGTTTTCTATAAGCTCATTGACTATTTCTTTTTTTATGTTTAGATTTCGACAATCTATTGTTTATACGCTAATACAGCCTTATCTCAACAAAAATCATCATTTATACCTTGAAAATTGGTATTCTAATCCTGAACTTTTTCTTTATCTATACGACAATGATACTGGAGCCTGCGGTACAATTACCAAAATCAACAAAAATCATCATTTATACCTTGAAAATTGGTATTCTAATCCTGAACTTTTTCTTTATCTATACGACAATGATACTGGAGCCTGCGGTACAATTAGCAAAAATAGAAGAGATTTACCATCAAAGCTTAGAAAAGGAGAATTCTTAACTTCGTGCACCAACAAAATGATTTATTTCAAATGAATGGGCAAAAGAGAAGTATTTATACTTTCAGCAATTCAGGAATTCTCGATGAGAGAAACGAGGAAACGGGATTTGGGAACTGATCAAGAGTAAATAAAGCCAAAAGCTGTTCTTCAATATAATAAGCATATGGATGGCGTTGACAAATCTGATATGGAAATGTAATTTTTCGAAAGTGTAAGAAAACCAACAAAGTGGTATCGTAAAGTATATATCGTAAAAGGATATATGCGTTCACAATTCTCATAAGATTTATGATCACATCCATCAATAGAAACACCACTACCTAAATTTAAACTAAATATCATTAAAGCTTTATTCACTAAATATTGTGTTCAAAAAAGTTTTCTGTTGGTCGACCTTATCAAAATCCTTCCCCGTTACGTCTAACTGCACTTCATTTTATTTCTGAAATTCCTCATTCAAATCAAGCGAAAGATATCATCGAAGATACGTTGTTTGCTTTTCACATAACATCAGCAAAGATATAGGTGTTGGTGTTCTTATTTTGATGATGTCCTTTGTATCAATAATTGTTTTAAAGCAGGGTGCCAAACCCAAATCGGTTAGTGAGCCAAAAACGCATGTACACATAGTTTTTATAATGATATCAACTGTTATTTTCAACTTTATCATATTTATGAATCTTTTTGGAAAAGAATTATTATTTTTCTGTCTAAATTTTTCATAATCTGTTTTGGTTTGATTTTTTCATTAAATTGTGAATTCCATAGTTTGTTTGTAATTGTTAGGTAAATTTCTTGTATTTATCTGGTTATTGTGTTCATTATTTTCATGTTATTGTTTACGATGTTGTGAACGGTTATTACTCCCATCTCAATTTCTTTGAATTGTAGTGTTTTTGTTAGTAATTTGCAGTATTCTTTCGTTTCTACATTTGACATGAAATCTTGTTTTAATTTGGTTTATTGACATGTTTTGATGCGAAGTTTGAAATTCTGTTCACTTGGCTTTTGAACAGATAACTTGGTAATAAACTAAGTATAGAATCATTATCTACGAGATATTTTGTTGTCTAACCTTTCATAATTTAAAACCCACCAAATCATTTCAGTACATATTTTCAAATAGAGAAAATATTTAGAAAATCAAATATTTCTCTCAACAATGAACATATATTGAGGATATATAAAACTAAAATATACTCCGAATTATCAGAAAATACGCAGTTATTTATATGCAAATTTTGAATAAATAATGCAAGTCAATTGGAAAATCACTTAATAAAATTACAATACATAAAAACAGTACTTATTAATCCAAAGTATAAAAATTGTATTACAAACACTGGACGATTAAAAAGCAATGACATTTTGTAACAAAAATGTTTTTTCATCTCACATATTTAAATAAATAGAATATAACAAGAAACAGCTGATAATATTTTTATTCAAATTATAATCTTGTACCATTTATTTTCTGGGTGATCTAAGAATTAAATAATTAATTCAGATACTAAATTATTTAAGTATCAATAAATAAATAATATTTTCAGAGTAACTATGACAAAAAAGTCGAACATATTATTAAACACTTTCAAAACGAAAGTATTATAAAAGAACGATAGAAAACTTATAATCATAATGTTTGTTATTAAATAAATAGAATAAATACTTACAATGATTTGCTTTCATCAAATTTATATTAGCATCATTTATCTAAAATGATAGATTTTTAAATAATTGTAATTTAATATATTTAAAATGTTAAAAAACATTAAAATCAGAGTAACTATGACATAAAATCGAGCATTTTATGAAATACTTTCAAAACGAAAGAGATTTCATGGATCGAAACTTAGTTAATCATCATTATGACCTATTGATCATAGATTAATTATATAATATATACCTGGTTTGGTTAAATCTCGAACATTTCAAAGACCTGATAATAAATAATTAAAAAGATATCATAAAATGATAAAAAAACTAAGTGATACTAAATATCAGAGTAACTATGACATTAATATCGCTCAAAAGTTGAATGTTTTTCAAAACGAAAAACAATCAAAGAACGTTAAATAAATTTTAATCATATAATTGTGACTCTAACATTCAAAATAAAAAATTACGTTATTTCATAATAGAAGCATAGAGCATATTTGAATTTCTGATTTAAAAGTAAATTATCAATTTTAAACAAATTTTTGAATTATATTTATTTAAGTTCAAATAAATTCTGTAAAAATGAATTTAAAATCAGTTTTCAAAACATTTATTTTGAAAAAATAATTCTTTATTTATATACATGATTTATATTGTCTAAATGCTATTATTTTTACATTTTATTTAAATTTTTAATATTTATGTAAATTTGCTTTAGGTTATTTCAACTTAAAAGTATTTATATTATATTATTAAAATTTTACTAAAAGGATTCGCACCTCTTTCCCATGTATCCTTAAAATTGTTTCAAATATGTAATGGTCACATCCAACTTCACCTACTTTCACAAATGTCACATCATTCATCTTGGTTGTTTTCTGGGTGTTGAGATTTTGAAACTATATTGTTATTACCCAGACAACCCCATAGAAATATTTTGGCTTACCACTCGGCACCCGCTGATAAGTAACATTGAAACTGTGTTCGAGTGGGTGGATCGTCCGCAAAAGGTGAGCTCTTTTCAAGAACTGCTAATGCCCTAACCATCCTCGGGTTCATGAGCTGTCATAGAAGACTTCATGCTCTATTTGATCGGTCCCCCTTTCATCTATCTATCTACTTAATTAATAATTTACCTAACCATTTGATCATTTTGGTGGGTTACAGGGTTTCAAATCTTGCTTATCCTTCTAGTTACCCCAGTAACGCCATACAAAGTGATACTGATCCACTTGGCACCCGTTGCTAAGCAACGTTGGTAATGTGTTCAAGTGGTGGATTGCCCGCAAGAATTGAGTACCATGTGCTAGTACTGTAATTGCTCGGACAACCCTCGGGTTCACGAGCTGTCGATAGAAGACCTGTGCTCGCTTTTGATTCTTAGGTCCCATTATTCTCCTATCTCCTTCAAATGTTAACCTATACTCTCATATCATCTATTGTTATGTCTATTCTCATAGTCCTTCTTATTATTGTCCATGCTGATGATTATTCTTTGGTCGGTACACCCTTTGTTATGTTAAATACATCCACATTATATCTTTCACTCTTATCCCTATTATCACTTCAATGTTTCCCATTAATATTACTAGCATTATCATTGTTGCTATTATATGTATTCCCCTTATTAATTGTTACTACTAATACCTTTATTAATATTTTTATAGCTATAACTACCATTATAATTATTGTTATTGTTACTATGAGTATTACTATTATTATTATTGTTATCATAATTATTATCAATCATTACTACAAATACCATGATTATTATTATTATTACCATTATTATTATTATTATTATCATTATTATTATTATCAATATTATTATTGCTATAATTACCATTACCCTTATCATTATCGTTATATTTATTAAGGTTTTGTAGGGATCCTTCCTTATTCCTCAGCGTTAAATTTTTTATTGATATACAACATTAGCCGTAGTCCATCTATATTTTTCGGTTTTCGATAAAGTATTTTTGTAAATTCGAAAATTTTAGCAGCGTTCCGCCCTTATTTTACGGTTCATCCCTATTCTACAGTTTTCGACAAAGTATTTTCATTGACTCGGAAAATTTAAGCAGCGTTCCGCCCTTATTTTACGCATTCCATTTTTACGTTACTATTTTTGTTAAGTATTTGAATTAGTTCGGAAAATCTGAGCAGCGTCCCGCCCATATTTTCCGCCTCAACTCAAATTAATTTATTTAATTCTTATTTAAAAACATTATTTTTCATGATTTTGGTCGTTCGGATTAATCTTTTTCCGATGGCTATTCATTTTAACTGTTGCAACGATTTCGCAATTTTTCCCCGCTACCCATTCCCTCTTTTTGTCCTTAAGATCTATTTATGTTCATTTCATAGTTAATGAGTGCCCACTGGACTACTCGGTGTTAGAGATTTTGAGCCGATTGTTGTTAAAAATTTATGTCAATTTTACAGAAAACGGATGGTGAAGGAGCAGCCAATAAACTACTCATTTACCCTCAAATTTCCCCTATGTACGGATAATATTGACGTTCCAACTCCTGCGTTCCGCACGCTGAGTCTTCACGGGTACATATCATTGGCGATTTTCCACGCACTTACACGAATCTGTACTATGTAGATTTTGCTTTCTTGCGTTATGTGTTGGCTGTGGGCCGGAAAAGGAATAACAAATAATATTTTACCATAGCATTTGGAATAAAAGTTTCGATGCACTAAGGCTGTAGATATAAAATATTTATTCAGCATATTACATCGGCTACATACATTTGAAATTCATTGTATCCATTCCATAAAATTTACTTCAAAAATCCCATAAATTTAATTCGATAAATCATCTATAAATTCAATTGGAAAAACAAAATTATCCATAAATTTAATCTGAAAAATCATCCATAAATTCAATTGAAAAATTACCCACAAATTTGATTCAAAAAATCATCCATAAATTCAATTGGAAAAACAAAATTATCCATAAATTCAATTTGAAAAACAAAAATCATTCATTAATTCGATATGAAAAGTCATACATAAATTCAATTGAAAAATTACCCATCAATTCTCTTCGAAAAAATCAACTAATAATATTGCACCAGTTGAGAGTGATCGTGTTCAGGCAAAACACTGGGCACTGATGGGTCCTTAAAATAGTTTTGGACTGCCTAAGGGTTATCATCCCCACCTAGCGCCTGCATAAGAATTTGAACCGCTAGTCACCCGTCATAAATGACGTTGGTACTGTGAACTAGTGGGTGGAAGGTTAGCAAAAGGTGAGCTCCTTCTCAAGAACTGCTAATGCCCTAACCCCCCTCGGGTCCATGAGCTGTCATAGAAGACTTCATGCTCTTACTTAATTGTCCACTTCTCATCTTATCTAATTTCTAATTTATCTAATCATTAAATCACTCTTTTTCCCCCATATTCAACCCTCTAGATATATTTACCCGTCAATAACAAACAAATTTAATAACAAGTTATCAATTTATATTATAATCAATAAATAATTAACATATATAGATTACATAGGTAACAAATAATTGACATCTACAAATTTAATTCAGTTCAATTCAGCTAAACACAAAATTTCGCCATTAGAACCCATTGGCGTCCAAGATGTGTCCCAACAGGCGTGCACGATTTACTCTGGCCTGTCGTTCCCTTTCCCTTTTGTTGGGCCGGTTCTTTCTACGGTTCCTCTTCGGCAACCCTTCCGGTGTTGGTGATGGACCTGTCATCATTTGTCTAATGCCAGTGTCTTTGCCCGTGGCATTTCTTAGCACTATCGCCTGCTGTTCTTCGGATAGGTGAACTCCACTCTGCAGGAGGCCTGTCCTGATGTTGTCTCTCAACTTCCATTCCTCTACTTGTTTCCCTAGCTCCAGGACCTTCTGTTCAGCTGACCGCAAGGCTTCGTCCTTCTGAGCTAACTGATTCCTCAGTGTGTCGATTTCTTCTTTCAGCTTAATTGCCTTCTCGGGGCGGAGCCATGTCTGCTCCATATATCGACACTTCCTCACCATGGCCTCTGCCCTCTGCGTTTGTGTCACTGCGGTTTGGTGGTAACCGGCTATATCCCTTCTGAATTGTTCCAAAGTTTTCTTGTGTGGGTCCACTAAACAAAACTAATTTTTAACTTTATGTCCATTATTCTCTATGTACAATAAGTATTAATATATCAATATATGGTAATCATTTTAAATAAAGCAGACACTTGTCATCTGGATGGGGAAAGGATGGGTATGTCCTTTTCTATTTATATATTATAACGGATTCTGCTGTTTTCTCCTGATCAATTAATTATAACAGGTATTAGCAACAATAACATTGACAATACCTGTGACAACTAAGGGTAATTATGTAATTCATTATATTGCAATAGTATTATGAAATTTATATTTTCCATTTAAAATTAATTTACCAAATTAAGATTTTATTGAATTCAAATTTAGGAATTCTAAATTTAATTACTCTAAAATAATTGACAAAAAATTTTATTGTAAAATAATAATTAAAGTTAATGCTAATAATATATAAAAAATTTATTTTAATCTCCGTTTGTTTTTCCACATTCAAGCATTTTATTGTTAGCTTTTCACCCGTTGCCATAGCAACGAGTCAACAATCGGAAAATTTCCAAGGTTGTAAATTCTATATTTCTTTTAATTATTATTTTAGGTATTTCTAAGTCTTCCGAAGGATTGGCTCTGGAGAGAAGACCTCACACGATCTGAGGACGTCCTACTAAGGTTGTTTAATGATTTGATTTAATTGTTTTTAAGTTTCTCTTGTAGGATTCATAGGATCATTCCCTCCAACAACATTCCGGAAAATTGGAAAATTTTATCCTTCTTTTTGGATTTTACTACCTTTTCGGTTTTTTGAAATAAATGATGGTAAAGATTTCGTTTCTCTTATTTTATTTTAAGTTTAATATTTATAATCGTTAATAAGCATATCAATTTAAGAGTTATGATATCAATAATATTAATTATAATAATAATAGTTTAATGATAATGATGATAGCAATAATAGGGTATTATTAATATTGGTACCGACAAGGATAATAATAAAGATAATATTTGTTGACCCTAATAGTAATAGTAGTATGAATGATAATCATAATAATAGTAGTAACAATACTGATAATAATAATATCCCAGTGATAATAATAACTATGGCATAAATAATATTAATAATAGTAATAGTAATATTTTAATAATAGTAGTAATAGCATTATGAATATAGGCAACCAAAGTAATAATTTTAAGATGAAAATAATAATAATAATAATAATAATAATAATATTTTGGTGATATTAATAATAATATTAAACCAATAACACTAATGATAATAATAATAATAATAATAATAATAATAATAATAATAATAATAATAATTTTAATAATTGTGATACCATGTTAGGGACAATGGTCGTGGTATTAACCCATGGTGGGAGTATTAGCGGGGTATTGGGAATAATAGTGCTATATAGTTTAATAATATTAATAATAATAATAATAATAATAATAATAATAATAATAATAAATTTTTAACAATAATAATAATAATGACTAATGTGGAAAGAATAATATCAACGGTGTTAATAATAACAACAATGATAATAATAATAATAATAATAATAATAATAATAATAATAATATCCGATTCGCTCTGGGAATACTGGTTTATCCGCAATTAAGTAATGATATTAATGATACTATATAGTTATAACAATACTATACTAATAATATTACTAATAATAGTAATAATATTTTAATAATAATAATAATAATAATAATATTTAAATAATAATTAATAATAATAATATTTTAATAATAATTAATAATAAAAATGTTTCAATAATAGCAATACTGATATTAACGAAAATGTTAATGTGAAAATTAAGGTTAATAGTGATAAAATTAATATTAATAACATCAGGATTATGAATGAAGTAATATTCATGATACTATATAGATTTTTCGGTAATAATAGAATGGTGCTCATATTGCTTATAATGAGGTTGACAATATTAATAATCGTTTAGGGTCAATATTAAAAATGTTAAAATAATGAAAAACTTGAAATAATAATCAAAATAGATAACAAAATTCACAATATGAATATGGATAATAATCATAATATCAGAAAGAAAATAATAGTTTTAACAGTAATGGCATTTAATAAAGATGATAAAATTAATAATGAATTGTTTAGTATTAATAAATAAATTTACAAATATAATAGTCACTTCAGTAGTTATTTTAGGGTTATGGAGTCGTGGATTTAATTCTACGAACTGAACGAAGAGTTTAAATTTAAGTACTGCGATAATGTAAAGTCTTTGGGTAACATTCCACCGTCGATTTGGCATGTAGATTGAATACGAAAAATGCGAATTGTAGCCGATTTGACTTCCTAATGTGGTTAGTCGCGAATTTTAGTGAGTTGTGTCATACATTTGTGCTAAAATAACATTGTTGTTTATAAAATATATATTGTATTCTTCCTGACTCTTCTGTAACTAGTCGGTATATCTTTCCTGTTTGTGTTATCACTTTATATTTAGCCTTTCCCAGGACCTCGACTCAACTCTTTCGAGGGTCGGGCGATAGGATTTAGGAAGGGGAGAATACTGAGCAGGCCTGGTTACTACCGGCGCCGCGGCTTCCCCCACTAACGACCGGTTCGATCCGGGGTATCGAAAAAAATAATTTCATTTTGCTATCTTGTTGCGTGTAAATCTATTATGTCAGTAATAGGTCGGTTATTGTCGTCGAAAATTAGATTTATTTTATCACAAGAACAAATCCTTTGATGATGGAGGTTCAACAACACGGTCGAATTCCTCGATCATAAAAAGACGTTTCTTGCAAAGCTTTTGAATAAAAAAAAATATCAATAAAAAATAACAAAAATTATCATAACTAAAATCATATTCAATATAATAAACCCAAAATTACTTTTTCCAATTGACAATAATAATAAGCAATAAAATCAGTAAGATAGAGAGTGAATTGAATAATATGGTATTAGTGAGAATGAGATGATATGATATATTATTATGATTATTTTGTTCAGCCAGCTTCGCCTTATATATCGTGATTGTTGGTGTGTGTGTTTTGATGCAGTAAAACAAGGAATTCTCGAATATTCCAAATTTTAATAAAAATTTTATTATTATTTGATTTAAATTTAAATTTTTACATTTTTACATCTCAGAATTTTTATTAAATTTTTATTTATTTTATTTTTCCTTAAATTTCCGTTTTTAAGTAATTTTAAATTTTCTGCTCAAAACCACACCGGCGTTATCGTGCTGGCTAAACAAAAGTAAAATAAAAGGGTTTTTATCAGTTTTTGCCCAACATAAAACACTCCGGGGCCAGTTAAAATTGCGACCCGCAATTACAAAATCAAGATATTGAAGGATAAGAAGAAAACTTTACACTATGCACGATTACAGTCGTGACTTGTACATATACATAAAATTGATTCATAATAGCATGCATAAAAGTATCATTAGAATAGTCTCATAATCAAAATCATAGGATCACAAATATCATTGAATAGTCTAATTTGATGATCATTATCGTCTTTCTGCTCGTAGTGGGATTGATTTGGATTGGATTGGGTTTCGAAGGTTGAATCATCTAGGTCGGTTTTATCAGATTGAATTGTACTGACGAGGAAGATTAGGCTTTAGATTTATGGGATTGTGTTCTGACGAACGAGAGATTTGAGAGATTCGATTATTGGGTTGGATTGTAGGGTTTTAGGTATTATTGAATTTGAGATTTTTGACGAACAAAAGATTGAAGAGATTCGATTATTAGATTTGATTGTAGGGTTGTAGGTATTATGATTTAGAGTTTTATTGTCAAGCTGGGACCTTATCTTGGGACAATCAACTGGCTTTATTGTTGAGGATTCGGTTTTGGGTTTACCTCCGCTTCGGACCATTCGGCATCGACTTCTGGTTCAACTTTTACCTCATGGCCCATTATTGATCGAAGGATTCTTGTTAACTCTTCTTTTCTTTGATAAGTGACGGTCAATAGGGTTTGTAAGCTTTCGATCTCTGCTGATTGTTGGGGGTTTTCTTTGATTTTGTTCTTTCTTTGGAGTTCCAGTATTTTTTCTCTCTTCAACCGGATGTTTCTCTGATGGTTGATCCTCCATTGAGTTTGTTGGGTTAGTTTTCGGTCTTGTCGTTTGATAATTTTCGTTAACTTTCGGATTTCTCTCCTCAGGGATCGTTTTTTCTCGTGGTTCTTCTCGTTTTTATTTTCCAGCTTTGTGAGATACTCTTGATTGACTTGGGTCAGTTCTTTCAGTCGATAGGATTCATTTTTCCAGTAATCCTCCAGTATTTCATTTACTGTTCATAGGATTGACTGTCTTTTAATTTCATCGTTTTTGAATTGCTCACCTCTGAGGCTCGTTTTCGTTTCTGTGAGTTCTTTTCTTAGTATTCTCAATTGCTTCTGATTTTTATTATTCTGATATTGCAATCGATTCATTTCCGCCTCTTGTTGTTTGAGTTGGTGACATAATTTTTCTTGCTCTTGCTTCCATTTTCTTCTGTAGAAGTCTAGAGGGTCTTCATTTAGAGGTTGAGGATCTCCTTGGGGTTTCGATAGGATTGCTGGTGGGTTTATACTTTTCGTTTTGTTGTTGTATCTTCCTCGTGGGTTCCAGTAATTCATCTCTATAATATTTTTGGGTTAAGTATTCGGTTTCAATCGATATAAGTATTCCTAAAAATTTTTATTTTAATTCAAAGTTTTATCAGTTTCGCAAAACGGTTTTATAGTTCCAGACTATGACGAAATTTCTATTTATTACGGTAATTCGATAACATGGTGGAAAACTCTGTCAATGTAACACACTGTTTGATAATAAGACGTACTCGTTGCAGGAAGAAAGTATTCGATATTCATCTTCTGTAACTTTTCCCAAATAAGTGGCAATTCATATGTGGATTCCAAAACTTCTAAAGGTCATCAAAAAATTTTTAAATCTTTGTACATATTCTCTTTGTTTTTTTGTTTTGTTTTTGTTTTTGTTTTTTTTTTTTTTTGTTTTTTTTTTGTTTTTTTTTTTTTTTTTTTTTTTTTTTTCCGTCTTCACAATATACAATATATACTTTTATCTCATTATTTTACATACAATACTACTTTTATATAATATACACTATTTACATGGTCTCATCCTCTCATTACACAAACGTTTCTTGGGGTCTTATACGCAATTGTCGTATGCCCCCATATTTCTCATTAGTAAGTTTATATACATCAATTTCACTAGGCCATCCTTGTGAGGCTTCTATTATGGGTAACTCTTTCATCCACAATCCGCTTGAATATTGGCTTTGACTGGCTACTTCGTCATATTCATTGTTTCTTCCGGTCTCTGAACGTTCTAACGTGATATCATATTCAAATTTTTCTACCACTGGCCATTTTCTTCGTTTTCTTGGTTTTGGTTTGCATTGTTTAATGACTTTCCACTGCTGAATTAATATTAGTGTCATTATGAAGCTTACTACCGTTAAAGTTATCCATATCATTTTTATTGCGATTTTTGCTTCGTCTGTTTTTGCTGGTTTCGTTGATTCTGTTATAGTTGTGGTTTCAGTTCTGATCTGAGCTTTTCTGAATGCTTTGCGGAGTTGGTGGGCTTCCTCCATTGAAATATGTCCGTCATTTCCGTTAATGTTCTTCTTTGCTCGATTTGTTGCCGTTTCAATTGTTGTTGTTCTCGTTTTATTTCGGGTTAGGTGTTCCGGTAATTTTATTGATTGTTTATACCTAGTCACTATTTGACATATTGGTCGGTTTCGCTTTTCTTTATACACGCATACTCGATAGATTCCATCTTTCTCTCTTGTTAACAATTGGTGTTGTAGATACATTTCATCCCGTATTTTCCGGCATTCGGTTTTAGCTTTCCGACTCTTCTCTTCTCTTTCATCTCTAATGCATACTTTAGTGATTCGTCCTCCGAATAGACTTCGAATCATAATTACATCATATTTTTCCTGATCTGGCACTACCATTATTAGTACCTCTTTTCTGGAATCTCTTATTCTAGACAAGTTGAGATCTTGTCCTGTTTGTGCTTCTGCTTTCTGGATATAGCTTTCTGAGCCTTTGATAGTAGTTTCTCTGGATTTTCTGGTCGAGTTGGTTTGATTTCTGGGGTTTCCTTTTCCTTTAAGCGTTTTCACTGCTACACATACCACATTTCCTTTATTCCCTGCACATATCACGTGCATTGAATTCTCTACTAGATTACCCCATAAATATGGTTGTTTCTTCTTTAATCGCATTGATACGCATGTAGTTTCAATATTTCTCATGCATATTTGATCTACTCCTCTATCACCGTTACTGTTCATAAGTACATGATTGATTCCTGGTATAACTTGAAATCGTACTCCTTTTGTTACTGCCATAATATCTCTACAAATGTTATCTTTTATTTCGCATGATGCTTGTTCTCTTTCCTGAATGGTAAATTGATCATCGTTATCCATAGTAGTGAAGTTGCAACTAATTCCAGAATTTTCTGTTAGACGAATACATATTCCTTCTTTATTGTTCATCATTTTCAGAATAAACGCTTCGATTTCTCTTTTGACGCTTCCTTTGATACTCCAGTCTGATTTTACAACAGTTTTGATTATTTTTGGTATATTTGCTCTGCTCAATGTTTTGGTTGGCTCACATATCATGCCGTTTACGTTTTCTACACAAATTAGATAATTCATATTTTCAGCTAAATCATCCCATTGATATTGCTGGTTTTTGTTTAGTCTCACTTTTCTACATTCCTTTTCATTATCAATACAAATTTGGTGGATTTGCTCGTTTCCTATATTCGTTATTTTTATTGCATCCACACTTGTTTCCACTTGAATTTTTAATTTGTGTTTCTGTTGCGTTGCAGGAGTTGTGTTGATCACGTTTTCTCCGTTCTTTCTTATTTCACATTTGTAGCTCTTTATGCCCATTATACAGATTTTGTATGTTGAATTTCTGGTTGTATCCTCGAATACGTAAGTTTGATTCTGTTTCAAATTCCATGTTTCACAATGGTAGGTTATCCGTTCTGAGGTAATACAGATCATATTAATTTGTTGTTTTCCCGTATTCGTAATTATGATTTGAGTTTCTTTAACTTCGATGGTCATTTCCAATTTCTCATTAGGGAATTCTTTTGTTTCCGTTAAATTGATTGACGTAATTAATATTAATAATCTTTGTAGTAGGGTCTGTCGATTTTGATTCTTTTGTAGTTTTACCGTCTGTTTTTCATCTTTTATAATTTCGGTTGGTTTCTGCTTCTCAGTTTCATTAGAATCTGATTGTGGTTCCTTCCCACTGGATAATTCTGGGTCTTGTTTCTCATTATCTTTGGTGTCTCCTTGATCATCTTTATCATCTTTATCATTTTCATCGTTATTTCCATCATCCGGGGTGTTCTTGGAAATGTCGTCCTCGACATTTATTAATCTGATAATTTCGTCATATTTTTCGATAATATCTTTTTTGTCCTCCTCTATCTCTTCTAGTTCGACTTTCCATCCGAATGAATTTTCTTGTTTTCTTTGCCAATTTCGAACTTGAGTTTCTAATTCTTCTTTTCCTGATCCGATTCTTCTTGATTCGTTTTCATTGTCAGTGAATTTTATCTCTTTTCTTTTTAGAAGTGCTTTTATGGTTTTTGGTAAATTACGATTAGTTTTGATTGCTTTTTGTAAAAGTATATTCTCATGCTCCTCGAATTCATTTACATTTAATATTTTGGTTTTACAACGTCCTGTTGTCCATTTTACTAATGAGGCTGCTGCTTGATCGTGACCTCTAATTATTGCATCCTCCATTACATATCTATTTGGCCACAATACATTTAAATCCTCTTTCGTTGCATTGACCATTATAAATTCCATCGCCATAGCTTTTCTTGACTTCGCGGCATACGTAAGGACTGTCCATCCTTTGTTATCTTTTTCGTTCAATACCCGAACCTGTTCTCATTAATTCTCTTAGCACTTCTGTAGTTGCATCGGCTGCTGCTGCAATCATTAACGGTGTTTGACCTCTAGAATTTTTCAGATTCGTGTGTTGTCCGCATTTTTCCATTGATTTAATTATTTCTAGTGATCGCACTTCATTTTCGGCTAATAAACTGTGATGTAATGGTACGTTGCCATCTGAATCTGTGCAAGTAGATAATACCGGCATTCTCTCCATAATTGTAGTCATTTCTGCTTGATCTAACTTTTCTTTGGCATAATTTCTCATCATTGATGTAATTCCACCCAATATCTCGAGAAAGCTTCTATCTTTTGTCCATTCTGGCATTATTTCTTTGGTTATTTCTACGATTAGATTCATTTTTGCGACATGTTCCATTTTTACCTCGTCGGCTTTAGTTTTTGGGGTAAGATCCCATTCCTCGTTTATTACTTGTCTCAGCATACATATTTGCCTTGTTTGTGATCTCGTCATAATTTTCCTTGTTTCTGGTTTAACTGTTGCTGTTTTTGCTACAGCTTTGCATCGATTTACATTTACATAGATTGGTCTTACTAGCGGATTATTAACTAATTTCACTCTTACATTATTTTCATTAGTATAGATGATTTCATAGGGGCCTTTCCCTGTTCTGCGCAACTTTTTTGCCGTTCCTGGTATGATTTCTGGTGTTTCGATTATCACCCAATCTCCGATTTTAAATTGATGTTCTTGCACGTTTCTCTGTTTGTCGTGTAACTCTTTATAACTTTCTTGGTTAAAACGAATATTCATCCCGGCAGTTTTCCATATTTCTTGCATTCTTTCTTTAAATTTAGTAACATAATCATCAATTTCCATGTATTGTGAGACTGGTGGTTGGTATTCTAGATCCATTGGCATATTGCACTCTCTTCCATACATAAGTTTGAACGGACTCATCTTTGTTGCTGAATGAATTGACATTCGGTAGGCCATTAAACATAAATTTATATATTCATCCCAATCTCTCTGGTGCTTGCTCACATAATTTGAGATCATTTCGATTAATATCCCGTTGAATCTTTCGGTTTGTCCGTTTGTTTGTGGATGATATGGTGAGGTTCTCAGTTTAGCGATTCGGAAGTAATTTGTCACTTCGCTTAGTATCTCACTCATAAAATTGGTTCCTTGATCGGTTAAAATTTGCTTTGGTGTACCATATCGACAACATATTTCCTCTACTAAGATTTTGGCAATCGTTTTTGCCTTCTGATCCGGCATTGCAAATGCTTCTGGAAATTTTGTTAAGTAATCAGTTATTACCAATATATACACATTTCCTTTATCTGATTCTGGTAGTGGACCTACTACGTCCATTGCTATCATTGTCATCGGTTCTGGTGGTATTGGCATCGGTTTTAATGGTGCTTTCATCTTATTTCCTGTGCTCTTTCGAGTGGCACATATTAAACAATTTTTTATCCAGTCTTTCACGTCGTCTGTCATATTTGGCCAATAGTATTTTTGTTTCAGTCTGGCTTCCGTCTTTTGGCTGACATATGTCCGCCCAATTTTCCATCATGATATTGTATCAAAATCTCTTTTCGTCTACTTTCTGGTAAGCACATCAATCTTTTGTCTCCGTCCATTACCATCAACCATTCCTTTTCGATCGTATATCGGTGTCGGTTTTTCTCCATATGCTCTTTCAATTGGTTTGATTTTTCGAAGATTTTCATATCGTTTGAATCTAAATATTCGATTATTAACTTTAACTCACTATCTTCTCTTTGCTCTTGTTTCAGTTGAGTAAAATCAATGTCTTCTGCAATTATCATACATATACGTCTCACGTCACTGTCCATTAATTCCTCGAACACAAATCTCGACATACAATCTGCATTTGCATTAGCTTTTCCGGCTTTGAATTTTATATACGGTGAATACTCTTGAAGTTGCATTGCCCATCTCATTAATCGGCTTGATGCTTCTTTGTGCTGGCCTAGCCATACCAAAGGTTGGTGATCAGTTGTGATTATTATTTCA
Organism: Schmidtea mediterranea; assembly: GCA_022537955.1. Lineage (NCBI taxonomy): Eukaryota > Metazoa > Platyhelminthes > Tricladida > Dugesiidae > Schmidtea > Schmidtea mediterranea. Next base: position 211,332,967 of record CM039679.1, on the reverse strand, counting down.
TGTCCCCATAGCAAGTATTTAAAATGTTTGATCGCTAAAATTATTGCCAAGGCTTCTCTTTCCGTAACTGAATAATTCCTTTCGTGCTTTTTGAACGTTCTACTGTAATATCCGATTGCTCTTTCACGGTTTTCCTCATCCCATTGGCCTAATACTGCTCCGGCTGCATAACCACTTGCATCTGTTGCTAATAGAAATGGTTTATTAAAGTTTGGATGAATCAATATTGGAGATGATATTAGTTTATCTCTCAACGTTTCGAATGCAACTTGCTGCTCGTTTTCCCATACAAAAGATGTATCCTTTTTCACTAACTCTTGGATTGGTTTTGCAATTCCTGCGTAATTTTTAATGAATTTACGATAGTATCCACATAAGCCTAAAAATTCTTGAACTTGTGTTACTGTTTTTGGTATTGGACAATCTTTTATTTTCTCTATATTCCTTGGATCAGGTTGTTTGCCTTTAGCTGATACGATATGACCTAAAAATGTAACTTTCTCTTTGGCCCAATCACATTTTGAAGGTTTTAGTTTTAGTTTCCATTGCCGTAATCTGACGAATACATTTCTGATATCTTTTAAATGCTGTTCGAATGTGTCTGAATATATTAGTAAATCATCAATGTACACCATACATTGTTTTATTCCATGCGTTACGAAATTCATGCATCTCTGGAATGATGCGGGTGCATTTGTTAGTCCGAATGGCATCTTTTTAAACTGGTATAGGTCTTTTTCCGATTGTAAACGCTGTTTTCTCTCGATCTTCCTCTTTTACTTTGATTTGCCAGTATCCACTTTTCAAATCCAGTGATGTAAAGTATGCTGCTCCATGCAACATTTGTAACATTTCATTAATATCTGGTAATGGATAAGTGTCTCTTTTCGTTACTGCGTTTAATCGTCTATAGTCAATACAAAATCGTTGCGTACCGTCTTTCTTTTTCACTATTACCACAGGGAATTGCCAGGGTGAACAACTTGGTTCTATTACTCCAGCGTCTAACATCTTTTGCACCTCCTTTTCTGCTACGGATTTTTGAGCTTCTGCCAGTCTATACGGCCTCAGTGTAATTGGTGTGTCGTCTGTCAATGGAATAACGTGTTGAGTTACATCACTTGTACCCAAATCTAAATCGGATGCTGCAAAAATATCTTTAAACTCGATTAATAGTGTTTCCAATTTTTCTTTTTCATTTTCATTTAACAACTCACTATCAATTGTCCACATCTCTTTTTCATCGGTCTGATCGCCTTTTAACTCTGGTAATTCAATTTCCATCATTGGTGTTAGTTTTCCTAATCTTTCGTTTTCATAGATTACTTTATCCTCTTCATCAAAATTAGTCACATTAATCGGAATTTCGTTGTCGTTATTTATATTTACAATTTCTCTTGCCAAAGGTAACTCTTTGCGTTCCTCGAATTTCTGATTCGGTTCGAATATCATTTCTCCCTTCACTTCATCATTGACTTTGACATAACAAATCATTTGAGTTCTCCCAGGTATGGTTATTTTCTCCGGACATCTAACTTCGGATCTCATGGTACATATCTGTCCAGTTTTATCTTTTAATTTCATTGTTCCTAAATCGATTACTATCTCTTTCAGTAAGTCAGGCATTATGTCGGTGCCAATTATGCATGGTGCGTTAAGTTTTCTGATTACCGCCAGATAGGTTGATATTTTTACATCTTTATATTCAATCTGTGACCACACTTTTCCAACTACGTCGATTGACTCTTGGCTACAAGTTATTACATCTACTGTTGTTTCCTCGATACACGGCCATAATCTGCTTGGTAGCATATTCATATTGATTGCTGAAATGTTTGCGCCTGTGTCGACCATTGCTTTCATTTCGATTCCATTCACTTCTATCATGATTGTCAACGTAGGTCCAGCAGGAGTTACTAAGACTGCAATTGTTCTCGTTTCGACTTCATTATCTTCATCTTGCGCTCTTCGATTCATTACTGGTTCGATGTCTCTCCAATTCGGTTCAAATACTACTGGATATACGTTTGGTATCATTCTTGTACCCATCCGCGGTCTTTCTTTTATGGTTCCTGGTTTTATGAGCTTTTCATAAGTTACTGATGGAATATTTTTGTTTTCCCATTGACCTCGATTTCCAATTTCCCAAAGTGGTGCGGTACTTTTATTCGTAGTTACTCTACCTCCTTGATTATCGTCGTCATCATTGCTGTCTTCATCGTTATTGTTTAGTTTGTCATTTATCCATCTTTTCCATCCACCTCGTTTTCTCTCTTTGGCTTGATTTTTCTCTGTTTCCATTTTCATTAATAATTTGAATTTTCGTCCGACTTCCTCATCGGTTCCTTTCATTTTTGATAGAATTTCCATTAATTTCTTGATTCTGTGGATGTCCTTTGAATGTCCATGGAGGACCATAGTTTTCGCTAAGAACGGTAAAAATCCCATTGCCATTTTCCAGTTAACCTTTCTTTCACGTTTGTAAATGTCGAAGCAAGCCAACATTTGCGTCAAAATTACTCGCACTATTTGAATTATGAGTATTACTCCCAATATTCCTGCCATCATTTGACCAAATATTAGAAATCGTCCCCACATTGCCTTCATCATATTGGATGTCGCATGTTTAAAATGTTCTGGAGATAGCAATAATTCGTAATTCGGGCTTCCACCGTAATTTGTTCCGCCTGCAATTGTAACAAGATTTGATAAGATTGCCTGTCTATAAGCTGGAAAAAGCATATTTGCTCTCGCTGATTCTAAATCTTTTACATTGTACAATCCATTTCTCGACACGTCGACAGGTTTGAATTCTAGTTCTGAGGTCAATTCTGTTAAACCAAATTTCTTTGGTGCTAATGTCGGTGATTTACTAGGGAATATTATCCATCGTCCGTCTTCCTCTTCGAATAACGGTCCATATACATTACTACAATTGAATAAATTTGGATAAAATTCTACTGGATTCATGATTCTGGTGACAGCTTGTACAAATCTAATTCTCCCTTTGTGCACTATTTCTAATTCGTTTGCACATTTATCTCTTGGTATCGATGATTTTTCTGGTAGTCTCGCCGTTGTTTTCTCACATTGATACGTATACATCGCTTCTCCCACTATTCTTCCAAAGTGACCTTCTTGTAGAGGTAATAACGGAATCGCATTATCTGGATTTGTAATTGACATAGCTAATTTCGTTCTCAATATTTCTCTGTTTAAAGCGCAGTCGTTCTGTAATAAATCATGATAAACTTTTTCTATTGATGTTAATCCACGATGGAACAAGAAATCCATTTTATTGTTGGCATATAAATATAACTTTATCTCTTTATCTCCTAGCTTCTCTCTTGCGTTCGGTATGGTTTTCTGTGATAGGAAGATGCCTTTGTAGTTTGTACTGATTACCATCTCGTCGCATTTGCTGACTGTGTTTTCTTTTATGAATCTCATTCCCACATCGCTATCTTTGGATACCACCACTGCTGGGGTGTCCTCTGATTTCAGCTTTGAAGTTATTATTCGTCTTGAAATTTTTCGAGTTGCAATCAATTCTCTCATAGCTTCATCCTCTTGCTCTCTTCCAGGTTCTCGATACACTTTTCCTTGGATTTCCTCGAAAATTGCTGTTTTTAATAATGTTAGTCGGCATTCCTTTATGGCTGCGTTATATGTCAACGTTGACATTCCAGTATAACATGATCTATCCGATGCAAGACAACTTGGATATTTTTTCATGGCTTGGGTATCCGGATCGAAATATCCTTGATATTGTTCCAGTTTCGTTTGATAGCTTTCAATCACTACCACTCCTTTAACCAGTTCGCCAAGTAACGTATATTCTCCTCCTTGACACGATCCATCTGATCCTTTTATCCGTCCAGCTGTATATACTCTCGTAGTTTTTTATCTTTCCGGCTTCTGCGGCTATTTCGATTTTGTTATTAAGTACAATTTTACCATTTTGAAATCCATCCTCACACTGCTCTCGCGTTAATGTTACCACTGACGATTCGGTTCCTGGTTCAATGATTGATGTATATGAATACTGTCCACAATAATATGCAAATATCTTTCTGGTGACTGTGCATTCCTTTATATTTGCCTTGATAAAATCGGCTTCTTGATAAACGTTATATGATACATCTGTTGCAATCGTCCTCAATTTTCTTGGATTTGCCGCTTTACACTCTTCCGTGTCTTTTAATGAATATCTCTGACCCATTTTTATATCGTCACAATCGTAAACTAAAAATGATTCGGCTCCTCTGATACACATCATCCAAATTAATACTGTTGTCAAAATTGCGTTTACTCCCCTTCTGCTTGCTCTCGGATCATTTATATTGATCGTTCCTTCAAATTCAGTTAACAATTCTCGTAGTTTTGCTTGCATCGTTTCCGTCTGATCACTTTTACTTGCTGCATTGATGAATAGTTTCCATCCACCTTGAGTTAATACGAACGGCTCTATTATTTTCTTAATTATATCGGTGATCGTAAATACGTGTCCATCTTGCGTATATTTCGGCATTCGTTTTTTATACAGTCCGATCATGTTATAAATTAGATAGGCAATACCTTCCATATATCGACTAGGATCATCTGATCGTTTTACTAATTGTTCCACAATTGTTATCATTTCTGGGACGTTTCTTAAAGTCATTCTCACTTTATTATCCATGATTTTTGTTAATATTGGCCTCAAGATTGTCCATAATTGTTTCGCTTCTGGCTGGATGTTGTGTCTCCTCAACACTCTTTTTATTTCTGGATTAGCCAAGGGCTAGTACATCTGATACCAATTCATTTATCCACTGCGTTCCTTGTTCTCTCGTTGGCATTCTGCGCTGCACTTGTTTTGCCACTTGGTTGAGTTTCTCCAATTTTGTTTTTGTACTCTCGTTTTGTAATTGTTCCTTTGATTTTGGCTTGGGTTCTATTCGATTTGTTTTTGGTCTGCCTCTCGATTTATTATCCATCATTGTTCCGGCTTCTTTTCGATCTGGTTGTCTGTTAGCTAGTTCTCTCGATGTCGTAGCTCCTCTATCAGCTATCCAATTACTCCATTCGTCCGTAGTGGGCATATCTTTGCTAATCGCTTGTCGTACATTTTCCATATCCGTTTCTGCTTCTGTAGTCTCAACTGGTTCTCTCTGTGCCCAAGTAAATCCTTCTCGTTCATCGGTTGTCTGATCAGTTTCAGTATTGGTTGCGAATAAATCGCCCGAATTTTGGTTCGTTGTTTTTCCTGCTGCGTTCATGATTTCTTCCAGATCGGTTATTACATCATCGTCTTCAACTGATTCGATTATCACTTCTTCTTCTACCTCTGGAGTTTCTAAACTGTCTCTATTTTCTGGTGATTGTATGATGATTTTCCGTTTTTCGCCTTTTTTGATTAGTTTCTGACCTGCAATTTTATTAACAGTTAAAATATTACTTATTCTCGGCTTGATTGAAGTGACTCCGATTTCCAATCCAACTATTCATCTAAGGATCTCCCTTCCCTTCATATTGCAAAAATGAAAGGTAATTCGTATGGCATCTTTGCTTTTATCTCTTGATATCTTTGTGGTGACATGCTTCCTCTCTCTCCTCGGTTTCTATGTCTGGGTATTGAATTTTTTAGTCGATATTTTTCGGGTCTTTCCTCTGCCCATTCCATATGCTTCCATTTTCGAATTAATCCATCGAATTGTTTCGGATACGCAAGAGTACATTCGTCGGTATTCCTCGATTTCTTTAACACCAGTGTTCTCAAATTCTCAATTCGTTTACATGAATCTATTATTCCTTTTGCTAGTTCAACACTGCTCGTTCTGTGTTGATTTTTAGCCAACCGATCTCAAGAATAGCTT